>OY744535.1:17445115-17460115 GCA_963556195.1 Sepiola atlantica
GTTGTCTGAGCAAATACTTTAGCCCTCGAACATACCATGAACCAAATGTAAAATTTCAGACGTTCGGGAATGAAGAGGTTATATACATTTGAACGTATAAGCCGAATATAATAACGGATTCGGGGAGAAATAACTTGTTTGTATTGATCCATTGCTGGGAGGGGTTTCATGTGGACTATTTCATCTTGAGTTTTGGTACAGGAACACCTATATCTCGGCCCATTAGCAGACAATCTTCGCAGTAATCCAAATGGCCATGTCAGAATCAAATAATATATGCCTGTTCAGTATAATAGAAAACAAAGAAATTACAAAAGAAATCACAAAAGGTGTAATGAAAATAAGTAGTATTACCACCATAAAATAATTTGAAACAGAAATATATGTATTACCGTTTTCTTAGCATAACCATGTCGAATAGTGTTTAAGTGTATCTTCTGTAGTTTCTGATTTTGATGCGGATGTATATTTTGCAATACCCGTTCCTTCGGGACACCCGGTAGCATCAAACAAAACACAACGATAGAGAAAAAAGTACTCTGTTTCTTTATTCATCACCACCAGCTGGTGTATATTTGGTATACACACACACACACACACATGCATACATATATATATATATATATATATATATATATATATATAACTTGTTAAAAATATCGAGAGGGTATGAATCCGAAGGAAGTTGAAACCGGGTTTATGAGAGTGCTCAATGAAAATTCAGAGCAAAATATATATATATTTTTTTGTCGCAATTAATGGAATAAAATCATCAACATATATATATATATATATATATATATATATATATATAATTAAATATTTCTTTGTTAGCAAAAGTCCTTTGGCATTATTGGTCTTTCCCTTGTCTTACGAAGACACCTCTTTCTTTACCTTGACGGCGGTTGATTTTCGACTCTACCCAACTAAGGTTATTTTCACGAAAACCAGGCCACCTACATTCTGTAGCAGTCTGCTCCCAGAATCTAGGAGAGGCTTGTGATCTCCACGCCAGATGTTTACGGCAGTTCGGCCATGGTGGGTGTACCTCTCTTCGGGGCTGACCAACGACAAGTTTTTCTCTATATCCTCCCAACCCGATCTCTCCTACGTAAGCGCTTCTTCTTCCTTCGATTAAAACCGCCGTTTTAATTTCTGACTTTGCACTCAAGGTGCATTCCTGTAATGGCCGAGTGCACCTGACTTTTTTAAAAGTTACCGAGTCGTTTTTTTTTTACCACGTAATACTCCGAAATTAACTCGTCGATCTCACACACCTGGGCTCGTTAAAAGGTCACCAATATATTCCCGTTGTTCTTGTAGCCTAATTGACAATCTATCTAGTCTTCAGCTTTTCTCCATTATTGCGGGGTCATGCCCTTAGCCTCCCTGTGACGCCGTATGTGTTATTACTCAACATGTCTACTTACTTACTTTACAGTATTACCGGCGTACAGTAATTTAGTTTCCGATGACAGAAAGATAGGTATTGCAGTTTTCTTAGCATAACCATGTGGAGTCCGACTATGCTATGTGCTTAAGTGTATCTTGTGTAGTTTCTGATTTTGAGGGGGATGTAAACACAGACAGAAATACGACCTTATTTTATATTATAAGATTACTCTTGTTTAAAGGTTATGCAGTTCAAATAAAACGGAAAAGAAAGTGTGAGTGATTCATTTTTTTTTTTAATTCTGAAGATCATTTGGCCACACGCTGTACTCTACGACTCGCAAACTAGATTTAGCGTTTATTGTATAATAGCTGAATGTAGTAAGTCGTTCTTGAGCAGCGCATAAATACCTTGAATAAAAGTCGAATAAAAGAAAGAAAATAGAAGAGAAAAATAAAAACATTAAAATAATAAAAAATGTAGCATATAAAAATAAAAAAAATGTCCTCACACTAAATATCTCTATTCTTTACGAAGTTGAGATTCGTGATGTCCCGGAGATGGAAGCAAGAAAAAGACTCGATTTGAATCGAAAACGTCCTTCTTTTTTTTATTTTCGTGGCGCGTTCGGATCTGTAAACTTCCTTTAGGCTCCAGCAGAAAGAGACATAGACGGAGATGAAGAACGATTCAATAGAGGAAGATGAAGCATGAGATGAAGAGAGAACGTGGAGATGGCGCTGTAAAAGAACGCTGCGGACAGGATTAGACATAACTAGACAAATACGAAAGTAAAGAACGTGTCCATTTAGTTGCAGCCTCACGGAAGCAAAGTAAGGCACAAGGTTGTGTTTAATGTTGGGTAAATCCAGTTCTCCCAAAGAGGACCTCTAGTTGGAGACAGCACTTGTCTCAGTCAAGTAAATCAAGAGAGGCGCGATAGCGCTCTATCTCTTAATAGACTTCAAAAACGACCTATGCTAGAAATCTCATTTCTTTGATCAGTCATAACTCAAAAACCAATAAACCAAATTATTTAAAACTTTGCACAAAATTTTCATTTGATAGGTTCTATAAGTGTGTAAAATTTCAGCATCATTAGTCAAGGCAACCCAGAGATCCAGAAAGGTCAGGAGTTATTTTGTGTTATCCGTATGTACGTACGTACGTGTGTGCCACCCTGTATCTCATCAACTATTTGATGGATTCAGCTGATTTTTGGCAGAGATAGAGGTTCTAGGGTCTAGTTGATGGCATTTTAATTTCCGTTTACTATATACCTTAGTTCTCCAGAAAATGTTTTAAAAACTTAAAAATTACCATTTTCTTGAGGCATAGCCTTTACAAAAGTAGTGACATTCCATGATAAATGCCAGTATACTAAAAACATATGCCCTTAATAGGGTTAAGATGAAAATTCATATACACTAAATGTACAAAAGCAAGGAAATTCCCAAATGTTTACACTTTTATTGTCATTAAGGGTATGACTACATATCAACCAAGCCATTTCATTATCACATCACTACAGTATAAATCTCTATGCATGAGTGGATGATGTTTGTGAGGTGCGCTGAAGAAGATTTCCTACCAGTAAAATACATGGCCCTGTTGTGCTCGCATACCCTTAATGACAATAAAAATGTAAACATTTGGGAATTTCCTTGCTTTTGTACATTTAGTGTATATGAATTTTGATCTTAACCCTCTTAAAGGCATATGATTTCAGTATACTGACATTTATCATGGAATATTAATTAGTATTACCTACATACATCGATGTGTCATGCTTATATGGATTATATATATATATATATATATATATATATATATTTCCAAATATGATCAAAGGTTAAGATTGGATTCTAACTCTACCTGATGAGATCTCAGTTTATAATAGCTGTTGATCGATAACATCGACATGCCAGTGTCGTAGATTTTTTACATGTCTGTGTAAATATAAACCATCATATATATATATATATATATATATATATATATATATATATATATATACAAAGAGCGGAGGTCTGCTCGAAATATCAGAATAAATATGATATTTACAAAAATAACAGAATCGCTTTTATGCTTCACACATCACTAATCGTCCTTAAAAGATTACATAGATTTATATATATATATATATATATATATATATATATATATATATATTATATATATATATATATATTTAATCTTTAAAGAAAATAACTGTATAAAAATGTTCAAGAAAGAGTGTATTTTCGATTAAATTTATTTACTGCGTTATGTTTTTCTTATCAAATACCGGCGCCATTTTGTTTTTTAGTCCGTGTGAATCGTTTCCGTTCATTCTACACGTTTCATTTAACGACGCAACGGCAAACCATCGAACTCCAAATTGACCGAAACTAATTCTATTTACGGACTATTCACCTTCATTACCTTGTTGGTGAATAAGTTTCTTTTCGGCGGAATAATACAGATTTAAACGCGTTGGGAATTCGGCGGGAAAAATAGATCGCAGTTTCTATGGAGTCGACTGGCGAGCGTTTTCAGTTTAGGTTACAGAAATGCTTAGGGGTCGCTTAATTTTCCATTATCGCTTGATTCGTTATGAATCTTTCAATGTCATCTTTTCCAGAAAATACACAAAGAAAGTAAATATTGATGAAATGTGGACTCTTTGGATGTTAACGCTTATAAAATGATCATGGCACACGAGGGAAATACAACATGTGACTCGCGAAAGCAAGAATCGTCGCATTCTTTTTTATATATCATTTCTGTACATATGTATTAAACTAGTATAAAACATTTCATAATAACCAACAATATGTAAGCATTCATATATATATATATATATATATATATATATATATATATATATATATATATATATATATATATAGTAATATATATATTTATATTTATTACTATATATCTATAATATATATAGTAATAAATATATATATATATATATATATATATATATATATATATATATATATATATATATATATATATTAATGACACGCGAGGATGTGTACCCATGCACGCGTACAAATATGGATGTGAGTACACATGTACTTCTATATATCCGCCTATCTTTCTATCCATGTTTCTCTATCTTTCTATCTAGCTATATGCCTATATATGTGTATATACACACACACACACACACACATATATATATATATATATATATATAGATATATATATATATATATATATATATATATATGGGTGTGTGTATGGGTGTGTCGCTCATCTATGTACAATATTCAGAACTAACTGCGCATACACACGCACAACAGACAAAAAAGTGCCAAGGCAATAATTACCGATAAAATTAAGGTCAGAATCACACGTATTGAAAAAAACGCTAACGAGTGTGACCCAAAGAAACAAAACATTAATACATTTTTAAAATAATGATGAAAAATCTGAAAATATAGAAACACATAGACACACACCAACAAAACAACACATGCGCAAAAACGCCAACCAATAACACATTTCCTCAAATAAAACAACAGTCTTTCAAATCGAAAGACTTCTTCAAATGGATTTACATATCTGATGAGGGCACACGACGCTCGAAACTCGTTATAATATTATGAAATTCTAAAATGATAAAATGACAAAATAATAAATAAATGTTTAAAAAAACTTTTTGCGAAGGTTTGTAGCCTTACTCTTTTACATATATACTTTTCTCTCGTTGGAACTGCACTAATACTGCACTCCCCTCTTATTTATATCTATCTATCTATCTACCTATATATAAATATATATATATATATATATATATATATATATATATATATATATACAGAGAGAGAGAGAGAGAAAGAGAGAGAGAGAAAGAGAGAGAAAACGAGAGAGATACATCCATATATATATATATATATATATATATATATATATATATATATATCACGTATAAAACTAGTGGCAATATTTTAAAATGCTTAGCTTAATGCAATTTTATTCTCAAGTGAAACTTCAGCGTCATAAATTTAAATCGTAAATTACTTACCTGGAACAATGTCAAAAACTTAGCTGCGCGTTTCTTCGCCGTCTTTTAAAAACATTATCTTTTTTTCCAGCTTTTTTGTTTATTTACCTTTGACGAAGATTCGACAAAAAATCGAAAACGTTCGTTAAACCTATTGGCCATTTATTCATTATTTTGATTGTGATATAAAAAACCATCAGAAAATTAAAAAGGTATAATTAAACAAACCAATTCAGTTATTTTTAACGATGTTTGCATGAATGAGAAAATGCTGCCCAAATACACACACACAAGTATTGTTGAATATGAAGGACAACTCATGTCTAGATATCTTCTGGTAAATCCTTGCAATAGTCCGAATCAGGATCTTAGTTTCGGAGGGGGATTGGCTGATGAATTTGCCATAGTTTTGATTTGTGTTCCAAGTACTTTCAGACCCGGATGGGTCTGAAAGTTCTTGGGAAACTAATCCACACTATGGCAGACCATGGGTTAGTATTATAATACTAACACATGGTCTGTACCTGATTAACCTCATTTACCTGAAGATGGACCTGGATTGGTCTGAAACTACTTGGGAGACTAAGCCAAACTATGGCAAATTCATCAGCCAATTCCCCTCCGAAACTAAGATCCTGATTCGGACTATTGAAAGGATCTACCAAAAGATATCTAGACATGAGTTGTCTCTTATATTCAACAATATATATATATATATATATATATATATATATATATATATATATATATATATATTAGTACTTCATGTATCCACATAAAATATTATAAGGAGATATCATTTTTTTTGTGTTAGTTTTCAGTATTTACTTCAACAGTGCTCGATACGTAAGTAGAGCTAGGTAGTAAGCAAAGAAAATATATATGGCAATTGATTTGGCCATGGGTGCCCTTGACTCTGCGGAGGCATCTGATCTTGTGGGGTTATTCATTTTATATACACTCACAAATATATTCGATAATACGGATATCGGCCTTTATAGAGATGATGGATTAGCGATAATAAGAGACTCCAACAAAGTCAAGGGAGAAAACTTCAAGAAAATTATACATATGGAAATGAAAAAACTAGGCCTAAAGGTAGAAATAATGGCTAACATTAAAACAACGAACTTTCTAGACGTCACATTAAACTTGAGTAAAAACACTTACGAACCATACCTAAAAGATAACGCCAACCCAATATACGTACACCCAAGGTCTAATCAATCCCCCATCAATCATAAAACATATCCCGAATTCGATCGAAAGTAGGCTTATCAACAATTCTAGCAACGAAAGCGTTTTTAAAAAATCAATCAACATTTACAATACAGCTCTAAAAAATAGTGGTTACCACAATACCGAAATTAAATATAAAAAACAGGACACCAATAATTACAACAAAATTAAAAATAAAAACAAAGGAAAAGGAAATATAATCTACTATACCCCTCCCTATAACCAGATGCTAAAAACTAAACTAGGCAAAAAATTCCTAAATCTGATTGAAAAACACTTCCCCGTAACCAACCCTCTACATAAAATATTCAATAAAAATAATCTAAAACTATCCTACAGCTGCTGTGAAAACCTAGAAATGATAATTAAGGCACACAACAACAAAATACTAAAAGACAACAACAGAGAAGAAAAAAATAAACAAAGTGGAAAATATAACAAAAATAACACTACGAAGAACAAAAATATAAACAATACTAATAGAAATAAACAAAACACTAATAATAACCACCCGAATAGAAACGAAAAAGTTAGCAATGAAGAGAAAAGATGTAACTGCATAAATCGTAAACTTTGTCCACTACAAAATAAATGCCTAACTAAAAGTGTTGTATACCAAGCAACGATATTTGCCAACGAAATACCAAATAACAAGAAATACTACGTGGGTATGACATTCCTAGACTTAAAGACCAGATACTATGACCATAAAAGCACATTTTAAAAACAAAGAACGTCGAACTAAAACAGCACTAGCTAACCATTATTGGGAGCTCAAAGAAAATAGACACTCACCAATAATTGAATGGAAAATAGTAAGACAGGCCAGTACATGTAGAAACTTAGACGATCCGTGTAGATTATGCCTAAATGAAAAATACGAAATCCTAAATTTTAAAGATCCCCGAAACCTATTACACTCTAGAAGTGAAATAGCAAACAGCTGCTTACACAGAAATAAATTTACCTTAGGATGATATATAATAAATAAAATAAATAAATAAATAAAAATAAATAAATAAATAAATAAATAAAAAACTGAATTAGTTAAAATTTAAAACCTAAAATAAAAATACGAGAAACCACGTGTTAAAATAAATTCGCCCACTGTATTGACAAAACTAAGGAAACAGGATATAAGATAATCTATTGTTAACAAAAATAGGAGCGTCACCAACAATGCCTTTGTTCGAGGGAAGCCCAACGATTGGCTGAGGGAACAACAAAGAATCTGATTGGTTAACTAGCAAGCCATGTATATAAAAACACCTGACAAAAATAACTCCATGCATTTAGCCTGAGGATTCCCCCCGGGGATGAAACACGGGAGCCTCTGTGTGTATATATATATATATATATATATATATATATATATATATATATATATATATATTTAGGGAGCTAGTAATTTACTAAGCCAGCGTTGTTGAACGTCACGGAACTTTCTCGTTTGTAAATCTTCTTCGTGAGGTTCTCAAACCGTCATTATCCTTCTGGTTCCAGGTGGCAATCCGTAGAGTATTTCCCGGATTGTTCTTGATTTGGCGATTTTTTTTCGAACGCTTTAAACTTCATTTAAATAAATAAATAATGGTAATAATCGTTATAATAGGAATAAATAATAATAACTAAATAAATAATAGTAAAGATAAGAATTAGTAAAGTAAAAAAATAAACAATAAAACAAAACACACAAAAGATAGAATAAAATGAACTCTACCACACACCTTCTCTTTTCTTAACGAGATCTATAAAACATTAACTAAAGACTTCTTATTTTACAAAAACGAATCCTGAAGACGACTAAGAAAGTCGAAAGCGCTCGAGAAAAAAAAATGGCCGAATAAAGAACAATCGGGGAAATACTCTACGGATTGCCACCTGGAACCAGAAGGATAGCTCGACGGTTGAGAACCTCACGAGGAAAATTTACAAACGAGAAAGTAGCGTGACGTTCAACAACGCTTGCTTGGATATATATATATATATATATATATATATATATATATATATATATATATATATATATATATATATATATGTTTGCTTCCATCCGATAATGCTGTATTCACCGGGTAAAACGTGCCTTTTGTAGGCCCTGGACGAAACCATTAACGATGATGAGGAGAAACAAGAAAACAAATAGCAAGTGAAACATTAACTGTTTAATGTTTTAGTATAAAGTGATTTCTCCGTTATCACGTGACCCTCTCCTGTGGCTCTGTGGACTAAAGTGAACTCTTACAGATTCAAATTCTCTGTGACCAAATCGAAAGAAATACATAGAGAGAGGAGGGGGTAATAAGAGACACAGGGCAGTCACTTTCCCTATGAACTTTTTTCTTGTATATATTTTCCATCGTCGGTATATCGAGCTAAAATATAGTTGTTAGTTTATATATTTAAAAAATATATTCGAAAATAGATTATTGTTCAATATCTCTTTTTTTTTGTTTGGTTTTTTCTTGCGTCGAAATTCTCAGAAACCGAGGATCTGTTTCCTGGCTGTTACACTTAATCTCTAATTTGATTCATAGATATTCGAATATTCTATTAAAGTTATTCTTAACTTCTCAACCGTTGAGTTAGTAAAGAAGTTAATAACATTGATTATCCTCTCCCCTATTGACCAGTTAAGTGTGTTATATTATATATTTATTGTTGTCTCTTGTTCTTACCAGATTCAACGACAATAATTTATCTAGTCTGCTGGAGTATCCAGCTAAGTGCTGTTACTTGAGGTAACATCACTAAGAGAAGGTTTACCATTACGCGTATGAAGAAGTGTATAACCGTGCTTAGGGGATCTTACTTGGGCTTCGAATACAATGTTTTTTTTGTAATACTTGGTCAGGGTTTATTTGCAGGGGGAAGTATCCCCATGTTAGGTGGACCCGACAAACACGTGTACAGAGAGGCTGAAAACACTATAGAATGGTGTCTAGTAGTTTATACACACTCTCCTCTAGGTAATTCAAACCCTTCAGTTGGTAATTCAAACTCTCCAAATATATATCTATATGTGTGTATGAAGTGATTATGCGAGAAATTCCTGTACTTGTCCATTTCTATTGTTTATCTTGTGTTACTAGCAAAGTGTACTCATTCAACTGTGTCGGCTACCCAGCTGTTCCTAATGGGTTTACACCGAACTTGATGCTACACCAAATTTGGCCATGGGCCAGACAAAATTATCGGTAAAGATATCGATTGATTACCGGATCGAACTTATACGATACAACTTTTATTGATAGTTCAACCTATTGATTGTAAATTAATATAGATCACGTCTCGCCTACTTTCTACGGTTACTGCTCAATTATAAAGGATCGATCTGCTCAATTAAAAAGGATCGATCTGCTCAATTAACACCCACGGTTTATTCTCTCTCTCTCTCTCTCTCTCTCTCTCTCCCTCTCTCTCTCTCTCTCTCTCTATATATATATATATATATATATATATAATGAAATTCAACTACGGTTTAGAAGCGCCGATTGAAACGATAACTTTAAAATTTTAGAATCAGTTAACATGACGCGAGATTTTGTTAAACAAATGAAATATTTATTAAATCATTTTAATTTTTTTTTTATAAATGCCTAATTTTCGGTTTTCAAAAACCTTAATCATGGTAGACAATGCTTTTTTTTCCTCTTCTGGTGTTATGAAGATTAAAAAAATCTCGCGTCATGTTAACTGATTCTAAAATTTCAAAGTTATCGTTTCAATCGGCGCTTCTAAACCGTATTTGAATTTGAATTTCATTATCGTACACATGCGTTTCAGTACGCGAAACCCACGGATCGGACATATAAAAAAAAACAGTATCTTCATAACACCAGAAGAGGAAAAAAAAAGCTTTGTCTACCATGATTAATATTTTTGAAAACCGAACATTTTGGATTTATATAAAAAAAAAATGGTTTCATAAATATTTCATTTGTTTAACAAAATCTCGCGTCACGTTAACTGATTCTAAAATTTCAAAGTTATATATATATATATATATATATATATATATATATATATATATATATATATATATATATATATCAGAAAGGTTTAGTTAAACTACCGAAAGGGTTGCTATATCTTTAGGAGACTCCATAACACACATATCTTATGAATATAAATACTCAAGATATAAGTAAATACTGTTGATAAGCTTAAGTTCGGATGTAAACACTTAATGCACAACCCAAACAAGGCAGACCGTCACTGTAGACGTAAGGGGCTACTGAGAAAAAGGGTGAGAGTGTTTTTTTTACGGCGGGTCAACCTAAATAAGGAGCTGTGCAGCAAGATGTCTTTTTACATTAGTTTTAAATGTCTCTATGTCAGTACTGTCAGGAAAACAGAGAGCAGGAAGTAAGTTCCAGAGTCCGGCAGCACGAGGAAAGAAGCTTTTGGAGTAGAACACTCTTCGGCATCTTGGGACTTCCACAGTAAATGGATGGGATTTGGCAGATTGTCGGGTTGGTCTAGTGAATTTGCGTCGTGGAGGCACCAGGGCACATTACTAACATAAGACTAAGCACTATCGATATAAGATTAAACACTATCGATAAAAGACTAAACATTACAAACATAAGACTAAGCACTATCGATATAAGATTACACACTATCGATATAAGACTAAACATTACTAACATAAGACTAAGCACTATCGATATAAGATTACACATTATCGATATAAGACTAAACATTACTAACATAAGACTAAGCACTATCGATATAAGATTACACATTATCGATATAAGACTAAACATTACTAACATAAGACTAATCACTATCGATATAAGATTAAACACTATCGATATAAGACTAAATATTACAAACATAAGACTAAGCACTATCGATATAAGATTAAACATTATCGATATAAGACTAAAGATTACCAACATAAGACTAAGCACTATCGATATAAGATTACACATTATCGATATAAGACTAAACATTACTAACATACGACTAAGCACTATCGATATAAGACTAAACATTACAAACATAAGACTAAGCACTATCGATCAGAGATTAAACACTATCGATATAAGACTAAACATTACTAGCATAAGACTAAGCACTATCGATATAAGATTAAACATTATCGATATAAGACTAAACATTACTAACATAAGACTAATCATTATCGATATAAGATTGAACACTATCGATATAAGACTAAACATTACTAACATAAGACTAAGCACTATCGATATGAGATTAAACACTATCGATATAAGACTAAACATTACTGGCATAAGACTAATCACTATCGATATAAGATTGAACACTATCGATATAAGACTAAACATTACTAACATAAGACTAATCACTATCGATATAAGATAAAACACTATCGATATAAGACTAAACATTACTAACATAAGACAAAGCACTATCGATATGAGATCAAACACTATCGATATAAGACTAAACATTACAAACATAAGACTAAGCACTATCGATATGAGATCAAACACTATCGATATAAGACTAAACATTACTAACATAAGACAAAGCACTATCGATATAAGATTGAACACTATCGATATAAGGCTAAACATTACTAGCATAAGACTAATCACTATCGATATAAGATTAAACACTATCGATATATGACTAAACATTACTAACATAAGACTAAGCACTATCGATATAAGATTATTTTAGTGTAAGTTAATGCTGAAATAATTGCTGTAAGTGAACTCAATCTGTTTCGAAGTTGTCTAATAAACTCTATAACTGCCTATCTGTAGGTTTGTCGATCTGTCACGCTTTAGTTTGAAAACATCGTTTAACCTTTGTCTGTCAAGAAAGGGTTCAATTTTTTGTTTGTCTGTTACGCTTAAACGTAACGGATAACATGTAATTTTGCTTTTAACGCTTCAGTTTTGAATCTCACGTTATCTTGTATTTAACGCTTCAGTTTTAAATCTCACGTTCTTTTGTATTTCACGCTTCAGTTTTGAATCTCACGTTATCTTGTATTTCACGCTTCAGTTTTAAATCTAACGTTCTTTTGTATTTCACGCTTCAGTTTTGAATCTTACGTTATCTTGTATTTCACGCTTCAGTTTTAAATCTCACGTTCTTTTGTATTTCACGCTTCAGTTTTGAATCTCACGTTATCTTGTATTTCACGCTTCAGTTTTAAATCTAACGTTCTTTTGCGTTTCACGCTTAATTTTGGATCTCACGTTATCTTGTATTTAACGCTTCAGTTTTAAATCTCACGTTCTTTTGTATTTCACGCTTCAGTTTTGAATCTCACGTTATCTTGTATTTCACGCTTCAGTTTTGAATCTCACGTTATCTTGTATTTCACGCTTCAGTTTTGAATCTCACGGTATCTTGTATTTCACGCTTCAATTTTTAATCTCACGTTCTTTTGTATTTCACGCTTCAGTTTTGGATCTCAAGTTATCTTGCATTTCACGCTTCAGTTTTAAATCTAACGTTCTTTTGTATTTCACGCTTCAGTTTTGAATCTCACGTTATCTTGTATTTCACGCTTCAGTTTTTAATTTCACGTTCTTTTGTATTTCACGCTTCAGTTTTGAATCTCACGTTATCTTGTATTTCACGCTTCAGTTTTAAATCTCACGTTCTTTTGTATTTCACGCTTCAGTTTTGAATCTCACGTTATCTTGTATTTCACGCTTCAGTTTTAAATCTAACGTTCTTTTGTATTTCACGCTTCAGTTTTGAATCTCACGTTATCTTGTATTTCACGCCCACATTTTAACTAACATTTTCAACGGTCTCTCACGCTTACTTGCGAAAAGCATGTTCGTATTTATGTAACTGTCAATTTTTAAATAACGATTTTAGATGTGTTATCGGATGCTTGCAATAGTTTTTTTGCGTCCATCGCTCGAGTTGTACATCTTTTTACGCTTAATGGTAAGATATCAGTTTCAGCGCTTATCACGCAGATTTAATGGATGCGTCGAATCCGTTATTATTATCCATTGACCTCAGACGATAAAGAAAAAAATAACAATTAAATCCCGAGAGCTATCAGCGTGTAGCAAAGCATTAAAGAAAAAAAAGGAAGTACAACTTAAGGAAAATAACATGAAATTCAATTTGTAATATTTGGTATATTCGAACAACTTTTCTCATCTTGGGTGTTTTTATCACAATGTTTCGGCCGATGAAACCTCCGACCTTCTTCAGGTGTACCTTATCGAACTCGGGAATCTTTTTGTCGAACTTGGGAATCTAGACGAAATTTGTAACGGAACAATTTATTAAATCGACGGGAGGTTACATCGGCCGAAATGTTGTGATAAAATACACCCAAGATGAGAACAGTTGTCCGAATATACCAAATTCTACAAATTATCAACCCTCATCTAAAAAATTCCGAAACATGAAATTGAATGTTATGCATTTTGTGGCGTGAATTCTAGTGAATCGGTTACAAATAAATGATAACTGTAATTTCGAAAATTACTTTATTACCTTCATTTCTGTGTAATATATCTGAAGACAATAACACTGTTTTTTTTTTCTTTTCTCAATGGCAATGAAGAAGTGTGTCCTTAATAAGACTTCATAACGTAATATATTCTTTGGCCAATTGTTTCCAGTTTACTCACAACTCAAAAAAATTCCTCCACCTGACACATTCCCTAACAATTATAGGAGAAATGTGAGTTTTCCAATACAAAATACGGCGTATTGCATAAATCGTAAAATTGCGATCGGAAATCACAATTTAACAGCAAATACCCGAGGACTGCCTAAAGTTGATCAAACCAAAAATAGATTGCACCAAAATACACAGTAAACACAACAAAAAACAAAACTAACATACGTGGCTGTGGGGATTGGAAATATGGAAGCCGACAGTTGGAGACCAGCGGAAAGTTGAAATACTTAAACAGACACCCGACATATGTAACAGTAATCCACACGGATTACCAATCTTAGTTACCATCGAACAAAAAAAGATTAATATATTGATTTTTGTCATTCATATACACAAACAAAAGTAGCTGTCGGAACTGACAGAAGGGTAAAAAATATAATTTTCCAATGTTAGCATGTCTTTACTGGAGAGAAAGTTATGTTTGTTTTTTTTATTATTTCTTAAACATTAGTAGATTTCACTAAATCCAAAACTGCAACTTTTCTTCACTGGAGGTTGAGTGACAACAAGTTTATCACGATTTTCAGTACCCTCTGTTTCTTTTGATAACTCTTACAAAATACTATGTGTTTTCGCAACAGCCTTTTACCATTAAGTCCACATTGATAACAAGCGTTGTGTTTATGGTAGAATTGCAGGGGCTATAAGCCTTCCCAATGCGACAGAACTCTCCGTGCTCATCCAGTGGTATATTCTTAAGATTTTGTA
>OY744535.1:17465115-17500115 GCA_963556195.1 Sepiola atlantica
TAGTATTGATCTTCTATATCGTATATATTAGTATCGATCTTCTATATAGTATATATTAGTATTGATCTTCTATATCGTATATATTAGTATCGATCTTCTATATCGTATATATTAGTATTGATCTTCTATATCGTATATATTAGTATCGATCTTCTATATCGTATATATTAGTATTGATCTTCTATATCGTATATATTAGTATCGATCTTCTATATCGTATATATTAGTATTGATCTTCTATATCGTATATATTAGTATTGATCTTCTATATCGTATATATTAGTATCGATCTTCTATATCGTATATATTAGTATTGATCTTCTATATCGTATATATTAGTATTGATCTTCTATATCGTATATATTAGTATCGATCTTCTATATCGTATATATTAGTGGTGCCGTTCTATATCGTATATATTAGTATTGATATTAATATCGTATATATTACTATCGATCTTCTATATCGTATATATTAGTATTGATATTAATATCGTATATATTAGTATTGATCTTCTATATCGTATATATTGGTATTGATCTTCTATATCGTATATATTAGTGTTGATCTTCTATATCGTATATATTACTATCGATTTTCTATATTGTATATATTAGTATTGATCTTGTATATCGTATATATAAGAATTGATCTTCTATATCGTATATATTAGTATTGATCTTCTATATCATATATATTAGTGGTGCCATTCTATATAGTATACATTAGTGTTGATCTTCTATATCGTATATATTAGTATTGATCTTCTATATCGTATATATTAGTATTGATCTTCTATATCGTATATATTAGTATTGATCTTCTATATCGTATGTATTATTATTGATTTTCTATATTGTATATCTAAGTATTGATCTTCTATATCGTATATATTAGTATTGATCTTGTATATCGTATATATAAGAATTGATCTCCTATATCGTATATATTAGTATTGATATTGTTTGGTATATATTAGTATTGATCTTCTATATCGCGTATAATAGTATTTATCTTCTATATCGTATATATTAGTATTTTACTTCTATATCGTGTATAAACGTGTTTATGTTCCTTATCGTATATATTAGTATTGATCTGTGTGTATCGTATATATTAGTATTGATCTTCTATATCGTATATATTAGTATTGCTATTCTATATTTGTATGTTTGTGTTGATCTTCTATATCGTATATATTAGTATTGATCTTCTATATCGTATATATTAGTATTGATCTTCTATATCGTATATATTAGTAATGATCTTCTATATCGTATATATTAGTATTGATCTTCTATATCGTATATATTAGTATTGATCTTCTATATCGTATATATTAGTATTGATCTTCTATATCGTATATATTAGTATTGATCTTCTATATCGTATATATTTTAGTATTGATCTTCTATATCGTATATATTAGTATTGATCTTTTATATCGTATATATTAGTATCGATCTTCTATATCGTATATATTAGTATAGATCTTTTATATCGTATATATTAGTATCGATCTTTTATATCGTATATATTAGTGGTGCTCTTCTACATAGTATATATTAGTGTTGATATTTTATATCGTATATATTAGCATTAATCTTCTATACCGTATATATTAGAAGTTATCTTCTATATCGTATATACTAGCATTTATTTTCTTTATCGTATATATTCGTATCGATCTTCTATATCGTATATATTAGTATTGCTCTTGTATATCGTATATATAAGAATTGATCTACTATATCGTATACATTAGTATTGATATTGTATATGGTATATATTATTTTTGATCTTCTATATCGTATATATTAGTATTGATCTTCTATATCGTATGTATTAGTATTGATTTTCTATATTGTATATATTAGTATTGATCTTGTTCATGGTATATCTAAGTATTGATCTTCTATATCGTATATATTAGTATTGATCTTGGTTATCGTATAGATAAGAATTGATCTTCTATATCGTATATATTAGTATTGATATTGTATATGGTATATATTAGTTTTGATCTTCTATATTGTATATATTAGTAATCATCTTCTATATCGTATATGTTTGTCTTGCTATTCTATATTGTATATGTTAGTGTTGATCTTCTATATCGTATATATCAGTATTGATCTTGTATATCGTATAGATAAGAATTGACTTCTATATCGTATATATTAGTATTGATATTGTATATGGTATATATTAGTTTTGATCTTCTATATTGTATATATTAGTAATCATCTTCTATGTCGTGTATATTAGTATTTATCTTCACTATCGTATATATTAGTATTGATCTTTGTGTATCGTATATATTAGTATTGATCTTCTATATCGTATATGTTAGTATTGCTATTCTATATTGTATATGTTAGTGTTGATCTTCTATATCGTATATATTAGTATTGATCTTCTATATCGTATATATTTGTATTGATCTTCTATATCGTATATATCAGTATTGATCTTTTATATCGTATGTATTAGTATTGATCTACTATATCGTATGTATTAGTATTGATCTTCTATATCGTATATATTAGAATTGATCTTCTATATCGTATATATTAGTATTGGTCTTCTATATCGTATATATTAGTATTTATCTTCTATATCGTATATATTAATATTGATCTTCTATATCGTATATATTAGTATTGATCTTCTATATCGTATATATTAGTATTGATCTTTGTGTATCGTATATATTAGTATTGCTATTCTATATCGTATATATTAGTATTGATGTTCTATATCGTATATATTAGTATTGATCTTCTATATCGTATATATTAGTATTGATCTTCTATATCGTATATATTAGTATTGGTCTTCTATATGGTATATATTAGTATTGATCTTGTATATCGTATATATTAGTATTGGTCTTCTATATCGTATATATTAGTATTGATCTACTATATCGTATATATTAGTATTGATCTTGTATATCGTATATATTAGTATTGATCTTCTATATCGTATATATTAGTATTGGTCTTCTATATCGTATATATTAGTATTGGTCTTCTATATCGTATATATTAGTATTGGTCTTCTATATCGTATATATTAGTATTGATCTTCTATATCGTATATATTACAATTGATCTTGTATATTGTATATATTAGTATTGATTTTCTATATCGTATATATTAGTATTGATTCACAATTCATACCAAAACTGGTAGTGTGTATATGTTCCAGTGATGCATACATTTGTGTCACTTTTATTTTACTATCGTTATATAACCAGAACTAACAATTACATCATTTTACTTCCATTTAATATAGAAGTAAAATAATGATCAAAAGCAAATCATTATTCTATAGTTGTTTTAAGGTACATTTCTGGCAATCAAGAACAACCGAAAAATCTGAAACTTCAAACTAAAAGCAGAGGTTGCAATTCCAAAAAATTAAAAACGAATAAACATGTCAGAGTCGAAGTTTATTACTCTTTTTAATTGATGTTATCTTTTTCTATTAAAGTGGAACTCTGTTAATCCCCACATTCACTTGTACTATTCGAATCTCATTAAAGAGAAAGTTTAGGAATGATTATTATACAACGTTCATTGCTTTGTTCTGATGAATAGTTCACAAGCTTATCTACTCAGATTATGTGAATCAAAGATCAATTTTATACTATACTGATTAGAGAATAGGTTACATGTATATATTGTATTTCTGAACAATATTTAATAATGCATTGTTTACAGCAATCTTTAAAACGTGAATATATATTTATACATACAATGTGACAAACTTAAACTGGGCCGACGCCTACACCTTTTGTAATATATCTTTAAATAAATCATGAATCACTTAGGTTGTTGAGAACATGATAGACTCCACACCTGTCAACACAATTTGATATCCGTATGGGATCCAACAATGCAGAAACTCCCTCAAACGTTATAGCAAGGTAAATAGCTCGTTTGCAAAAGAAGAGAACTAAGTCATGAAGCGGTTCGAATTTGAACTAAACTTCAAGGATGTCATGATGTAAACATGCACTAGGTGGCATGTTTAGTGTTACGCGCATGCGAATAGCAAACTTGCTGCACGTGATTAATATTTAACAGAGAATGACAAGACCACGCAGAAGATCGGGCATTTGGATCGTCAAAAGGTATGTGTACTTTAGAAAATAATATTTTTAATATAAAGGGTTTCCTGGTGTGGGTATGACAGCAATAATGGCTCGGACTCCCTGGTGACAGTGTATTTTATGTTCCCGGATTAGGCTAGCCAATATCTTGTGCAGTCGATTTAAACGTGGTCAGATGCGGGTTTGCTGACCAGCTGATAGTGAATGAGTAGAGGCTAAACACTTGGGATTTCCGGTCGAAAGTGCGTATGAGGATGGAAGTCAGTCAATTAGTTTATCTGGGGTATGTCAGTCAGTTGTGTTTGTGTGCCTCTTCGGGCAAAGTAGGTCCTTGTGGGGCATTAGCTAAAATATTGTATGTTTTAGACTCATGTGTTGATTTGGTCGGCCAAATATCTCATTTTGAAAATCCGCTATTCAACTTTATAAAATGAGTACACATTTAATGCCCAAGGAAATACCCATCTTACTATTGCTTTTAAACTAGAGTTAAGCTTTTATTTGGAGGTAGAATTCTTGTGTTTAATTACTGACGTAATTGAACAAAAACTTGGCCCGACACAACAAGCGGGATGATCACGAGATGTGCAGTGAACGCACACATTAATATTAATGAAGACTATTAAGAACTATGAAATATGACTAAAGCTGTTGATCGATAACATCGACATGCCAGTGTCGCGGATAATGTACACGTCTCTATTAATAAAGAATAAGTATATATAAAAAAGCTCTATGTGATAGTGAGCACTCTTTATAAAACAAGTTGAAATTCTTGGGATGTTTATCCTGTGAATGTTTACTTTATCTGGATTACTATATATATATATATATATATATATATATATATATATATATATATATATATATATATATACATATATATATATATACGAGTTTAAATGTCCATTGGGAGACTGTGTCTCCGACAACCAACGAAAACACGTATATATTGGCTCGACCACCACGACTCTGTCCAGGAGGTTGACCATGCATCTATCCGATAATAGTGCTATAGCTAGACACCTTACTAATGAACATTCCTGTCCCCGCTCGCAAATCCGAAAACTTCTCGTAGACAATACTAAAATCCTAGAACATAATACTAATACACAAAAACTCCACATACTAGAAGCTTTACTCATTAAAACAAAAAAATCTCCTCTTAACAAGATTAATTTTAACACTAGTACTAATATACTTAAATGCTTATAATACCTAATAAACATAGTTAAATTTTCCCGCCATAACTAATTATAAATCTCACTCCAGGTCTTTACCTGTTCGTCATTATTCCACTGACGATGGACCCAGACGGGTCAGAAAATACTCTGGACCAACATGTACACTATGGCAGTTTCATCAGCCAATTTCCTTCCGAGATTAAGATTTTAATCCGGAAAATTGAAGGGATCAACACTAAAATAACCAGACAAAAATTGTCGGTTATTTTTAATAATACGTGTCTTAAAGAAAAAATGCTGCCTCGATACACACACATATATATATATATATATATATATATATATATATATATATATATATATATATTAGAGTTTCGGAGACACAGGCTGACATGATGCAGATTAATTTTGTATCTCCCGCTTTAGCCCTAGTCTCTTTATCTTATTAAACTTTGGCCTCCTTAATCTTATTTCAGTCAATTTATATTTGAGCACTTCATAAAATACGACTAACCTCTGTTCCCGTATCTTTCACTGCTAGAAGGATATCTTCGTCTGGAGCATAGCCAATATTATTGCCCACACCCGTACAGACGGGGTCAGTTGTTTAATTTGATTGGTCGTTACATCTTCTTTATTTTTTTTATTTTGGCTGGTTTCACATTGTCAGTGACCAGTTTTAAATAACATTAGATTTATAACCCACGATAGTTATTTTGAAGGAATGGAAACAAAAAGAAAGAAAGATAACACAGAATGGGTTGTTTACTTATGTGGTGTATACTATTGCAACTGACCACTGTTATATTGTCCGTCTTCGGTCTCAGGCATGAACACATACTCTTTATTCTTTTCTTAATGTCGTAATATTTATATGGTTTCTGGATTCGTTTCGGAATTTTTGAGATAAGGATTAAGAATTTATATCATTTTGTTTATTCGGACTTTAGTTCTTATCCAGTATGTTTCCATCAAAATTATTCTGTCGATGTGACCTCCGACCTTCTTCAGGTGCAACGTTTCAAACTTCTGAATCTTTATGGCGAACTAAAGAAACGGTGCAGAATTTAGAACATTGTTACGATAGCATGCAGATGAAAACCGTACTCCAAATAATCCAAATCACCCAGATATATAAGTTCGCTTAGACCAGAGCCAGGCAATAGGCTAAGCCCCCAGAATACTGTTCGTAGTTCACTATGATGTGGGACTTAGTGTGCCCAAATGTGCGTGGAGCCACCTAGCATCGTATCCTGCTTGATTCGGAAGTATATTTAGTTCGATGCTATTTAAACCGCATAAGTTCTGACTGGTTGTTCTGTCAATCGTTCTACACTAACGCTGTGTTTAGAGGATACACACAACATTGGTTGTAGTAATATCATAATCCGAATTTTAGATCGGTAATTTCCATTGGTAATTGTCCGATAAGCGTTGTCTTAATATATGCGTAAGCTTTTCCGATGTGTTATGACAACGTAGGTTATTAACAAGAAAGATATAATAAATGTTGGCATAGGAAAATTTCACAAATATAGTTTTATCTTCATGAAAAAAGTCTTTATTATATATATTACTTACACATCATTGGTAAATTACCTTACTACAATATGAAGTATGCTTAGACCATCAAATAGCTTGTGCAATTTTATCACGTTTTTATTCTCCTATCGTATATATTATTCACTGTGATGCCGGAGAATTTCTTACTCAAATAGCTTCTTTCCTCGTGATGCTGGCCTCTGGTACTCCCTTCCTGCCTCCTGTTTCTCCGACGGTACTGACATGTAGAAATTAAAAACTAATGTAAACAAACATCTCGCTGTGCAGCTCCAAATTTAGATTTACCACCACCCCCCTCCCCAAACCTTCTCCCTTTTTTCTCAGAAGCCCCTTACGTCTAGAGTGTCGTGTTTTGGGCTGAACTATGTTAAATATATATATATATATATATATATATATATATATATACATATTTTTTTATAAAACCCCTACATCATACTACTAATGTAATGGACTACATGTGTGTGCCTAGACTGACGCTAAGCTTTTAACATTTTCATAGATTACAAAAAAAGTAATATTATTTTGTTTAGACAACTGTATCTCGATTATTCAAAAGTCGCAATTGCAAACTTTTACACCTCACTTCGCACGAGACGAAATAGTCGTAATTTCAAACAAAGCGTAATATCACTTAAAGTCTGAAACCAATATTTATGTCATACTTTAACTCGATAACGACTATAAAAATAAACGCTTTCAAGATGAAACCTTGTCGCTATACTGATTTAGCATCACTGTGGAAACTGTGAAAGCATATTTTGCAGCACGATAGCCTTTTCTTTTGAATAATTCCAGCGCTAACCTGCAACACACAATGCTTTCTAATGACAATTGCATCTGCGTCCACAAGACACTACCGATAATATATCCTCGACTTTTCATCACAGAAGGGTGACCGGCGATCAGATGATTTGTTTCTTTTTTGCAACAACCGGGCTTAGAAAATGAACGATGCCGGCCTTAACCACTCCATCTACCATGCGCGCCGCTTGCGGCTGCGAAAGGTATTAGGTCGCATATTATCACGAAACCTCGTTACTATGTGTTGTCCGTGCCTTCCCCACTAAAATGCAACCTTTTCTGCAATCCAAACGTATTTCTTCTTCTTTCGTGTGAATCAAATGATTCTGATGTTGGCATTAGTTTCCCCGACGTTTTTCTAGTTAGAAATCTTTCTGGAAATACATCGGGTACTTACGGGAAGGACCACGAGAAGGTTGCCAACATCCCTGAGTGAAAGTGATACTGTGGAACCGACTGGATTCGAACTTGGAATACCCAGGTCTTCAGTCCGTGTCGATATCCACTTAACCACCGTCACCTCCCCAAACGTATTTCATACAAAGAGACTCCAGTCGAAACCTGACTTGTCCACCAATTTTCAGTCATCAATGTCCAACACTCTTTGTGTTATCACCGTTTAATTATAAGTACACCTGAGTTCAATTGCAAACACTGCAGATACCTATTAGACTTAGTCTTGAAAAAAACAGGGCTATAGATAGAAGGAACACAGTCAGCAAGAAAGAAGTTCCACAAGACGCAGTTATTGGGAATAAACTACTAGAATAGGAAGATGTATTACAATGATGTATCAAAACAGCGAATTTATGAAGACCACTAGACCAACGAGAAAAAAAAACTAGCTTTAACAAAAGAAGCAGCGAATAGATAACACAATTCTGAAGAACACATGAAATAATAGTATTTATAGTAAAAAAAACAGAGACTAGCCAAATCTCATGTTTTTGGACATTATTAAAGTTCCTAATTAATATTTGGAAGGGGCCACCTTGTATTTTGTGTGAATCGGTTTGTCAGAGCAGCAGTACAGACATTAGCAGATCAATATCGTGTCGTTAAACATCTAATTGGAAACGTTTAAATCACTATGGTGTTATCTAATTTCAAACTATATTTGATAGACACGTCTACGCATGTCTATTAGCAGTTTTGTTCGTCCGTTCTCGATGCGTTCTAGGCCACTAGATGAGCAGCTTAAGTCAAAAATGATGAAGAATAGTGCATTTTGGTAAGCAAGCATGAAACTTAGCACGATTGCTCACAATGGTCTACTCTTCCGAAAAAACTTTTGGGCCACTCAAAAAATCCAAAGGAACGATTTTTCCTTAATCTGCTCAGCTACACGAGTAGATTTGAAATACGATTTTCAGAGCTAAACGTGTAGTCATAATAGAGACGTTTTAACAACATATGCCCGTATCTAGAAATTATTGAAAGCTTTTAACGAATATGTTTCGAGGGCGGAAACTGCGTCAGATTGAGTTGCAGCACCTGGGGAGGTACTGCTTATAAATATATTTCTTGTCTCGAAAGAGTACATAATCTGGTTGAGGTGAGTCTTCATTTCCCTACATCCCCTTCATCACATAATTGCTAGTCTTTTTCTACTCTCTTGTTATTTCTATGGAAGATACTCTACTGGGCACCAATCTGTGGTTCTCTGTTGTAAGACATTAACAGCTATAAGGTGTCTTCTGATCACCCGTGGCAATGACTTTTGGTTCCTCCACCGTGTTTTAAACATCACACGGAATTTCCATGAACAGAGTGTATTTCCCTTAACTTCACACGTATGGGACACACTACAACATGACTGCATTATGGTGGTCTTCAAATCCAATGTAAAAAAATACTTCTCATAAATCTTATCCATTATAAATTAATTTTTTTTTCTTTCAATTAATCGTTTTCAATTATCTTATAATATTCTTCATCATTTAATCCATATTCTAAACACCTATCCTCGAGTAGATTTTCGCCTTGATTAGTTATGAATTATTAGTAAAATAATCTCAGTGATAATGATGTTGATATTAACAAGAGCGTGTTCTGTTATCCTGCTAAACAATGTTGACAATTTATTTAAGTACATGACGAAATAAAAATAAAAACGGCTACAATAATTAATTATTGATTTCAACAAAAACTAATGAAGGCTAATCCTGAAATATCAAAACAAAATTATCGAATTAAGATAGTTTAGAGACAAAAATGATTAAACAACTTTGGACACTGAATGGAATTTAAATGGAGTTGTTTTGAAATGAAACGAAACATATTAGAAATGTTTCGTTCAACTTAAGCCTCATGTTCGTTTATTAATGGATAGACCGTCAAACGGTAGGATGATTAATGGTACGAAAAGTGACATGTTGATCAATTTAGATGCCTAAGAGTCTCCAACGGTTAATGGCGGAACGCATTTTTTTTGTGTGTGTTGGGGGCTATTTTAAAGACTTATTATTCATACTTGCCAGAAACCAACGTAGGGGTCATTTACAATTTGTGTGTTTTTATATATTTCAGTGTCAACTACTGATACCTATTTAATATTTTGTCACCGACAATATAAGTATCAATTAAATCATTTCAATATCATACTCTATATATTTTGATGTGCATATATATATATATATATATATATATATATATATATATATATATATATATATATATATAACGTAATACTTTAGAAAGCCGCTATAAAGATGTCGAGGTGTGGAGAAGAGCTGATTAAGTATTCTGTAGTTTCATCTAACAATTTAATAAACAGAATAGTTAATAACCCCCCCCCCCACAATTCATGTAAAAATTGCTTTTTAAATCATAACAGTATTATATCAGTCTGGTCAGAAAACTGCGTAAGTACCCTTTTTAAAATTAATTGTATCACTAATTCTCTAGATGTTCCTTGTTAGTTATGGTTACGATATCAAAAATGTTTGAATTATCTCCCATTTCAACAGACTCTTCTAAATTATAGATGAACCTTTCATCTGCTCTAATAATACAGAATCACCAACTTTTTTTTACTCATAAATCGTTCACTGTCGTTTCATGTTTGGTTTGAAACACAAAATATCTTCCGTGAACGAAACTAATACATTTGATGACTGCAAAAATCATACCAAATGCTTCTTTCTCGATTTGCGAGTAATTCTTTTCTGAATGTAGTAACATACCAGACACGTGAGTGATAGGTTAAAACCAATCTGTCTTCCGTTTTGTTTAACATGCGGGTTTCAAAAAACTTCCGAAAAACTAGTTTTTACTTCTTTCTGCTACGAATTATTACCGTTTCAAGATTTTGAGAGGAGTTGATGGGCATCTTCCATAACTGAAACTTTTTTTTATCACGCGATCGTAATTGAAACACTTCCTTTATTTTATTAAGACAACATTTGTATCAAACGATCGTAATTGAAACACTTTTTCTCATTTCATAAAGGAAAAGATTTGTACGCATATTATTTCTTTCAACAAAAACACGTTTTTTTAGGCAACTTATTTTCCTTTTGTTTATCAAATTGATTTTGTGATGTAATTTTCTGTTCGTTACGGATGTGTGTAATATGTGATAATCCGCTTTATTCAGTGTCTCTTGAATCTTATCGAACGCTAATAAAATATTAGCAGTCCTCTGGTATATGTTTAAGTACTAAACCATGTTTTCTCTAGTTTATATAGAACCCTTTTTTTCTGATTACTGTACCCGTAATCGATACTAAACTTTCGGCATTACAATTGTTAGCGCTCAATTCCGAAAATGTTAAACCTTCGCGGTGTTAACAAACGCTGCGATGGTTTAAAATTGCAATAATTTCGTCTTCTTTCCTTATTAGATTCATACATTTTTACCTTTTGTGACAACGAAACGTTTTAGGGTTAAACAATTTAGTTAATAACTTTATCGTATCGTTTGAACAACGAACCGACTTTAATTTCGTTTTAAAGGTCGTAATTTTAATTATCGAAATAGCATCTTGTGAAATGCACTTTCATTGCTACGATTTTCACCTTCATTAAATAATTCGTATTTTACTGTTGCTCTGGTGTATTAAGAACCATTACTTCAAATTCTGTTATTTGTTCCGGCTGGATATCTTGAAATGTCTGTTCTTTTTATATGGGCACTATTTGTTTTTCTCCTAATTTCTTTTCCAATCGAAGCTATCGCTCCTGCTGGTTCCTGATAATTTACAAAATAGCGCTTTTAAATTTCTCAATTTTTCGTCACTGCACATTTTTACGTTAATATTTTTATAGTGCTATTTGAAGTCTAAGATTAACTCTTAACCTATTAGCGAGATAAAAAAATAAGATTGTTGAAACTTAGAAAAAAAAACAACATGCCTTTTAACTGGATTTGGTTTCTTGTCTGTTCCCTGGTCGCATGATTTAAATTTTAAAAATTCGATTTAAAATCTGTTTTGTCTAACTTAAGAATAAACCCTTTTTTTTTAACCCTATTTTCTACCGTTAGAGTATTTTTTATCCTTCGCAGATTTAGCATACACCGTATGTTAAAACTTGTGACGGTCCTGTTTAGCGGCCATAATGAAACACATGGACCCGGGGTAAGGTATAACAATCATATTTTGAAAAAAAGTTTATACAACAGAGAAACAAGAGAAGTCGACTGTCTGCCCTGACTGCAAGCGTAGGCTGGGGTTGTGCAACGGTATTTAATTTCCTCCCATCGCAATATGTGACACAAGGTCAGAAAAATGGGGAAGAGTCAAGCCAGGGCCCCTAAAGAAGGAGCACTCATGTCTAGCTAAAATAGCCTGGGTAATACCGTCGGCATTCCTCGGTCAGGGCGCCTCAGGCAGCAAGTAATAAACTTACTCTTCCCCAAACAGGGGACGCAAGGCATGTGAGGGTGCACCTCCTAGGACAACCCTGGATATTATACCTAAGCCCGGCAGATAAAAGGCCACTGAAATGGCCCAGTTCCTGCCGGATTGATTGTCGAGAACGAATCCTTGACTGGTATTACTCCATTCCGACGTCCTCAATCAACCGAAGTTAATGAGAGACTTATCGGGCTGGAATTGTGCAACGGTATTTAATTCCCTCCCTCCGCACGAATATGTGACACACGGTCATGAAAGAGGGAAGGTCAAGCCAGCACCCCTAAAGAAGGAGCACTCTGGATTATGAAAAATAGCCTGGGTAACCCCGTCGGCATTCCCCGGTAATGACGCCTAAGGCAGCAAGCAATAAACTTACTCTTCCCCAAAGAGGGAAGGCAAGGCCTAGGAGGGTGCATCCCCTAGGACAACCGTTGCCTGGAGTGGGGGTTTAAGCTAGTTTATATATGGTAAATATAATTAATTTGAGAGTTCAAAATCCAATTAATCTTTCTTGCTGCAAAAATCCAATTAATTTTAATAGCTAGAAAAATCCAATTAATTTTTCTTTCATTATTTAAATCTCAGTTATCCGATTTGCTCTTATCTGGTACACATTTAAATTTATTCTCCGATAGTATAAAACGTATCTCGGTGATTCTTGTAGACACTCTGTTTGCGTGATTAATACCCTTTAATAAACGGTTCAGTTACATCACGTTGCTGGGCATAGGCCTTGAAAGTCACAAAGGGGAAAGTGCGACCTACAGTTTATTCGAACTAGGTAGCTTCTCATTTTTGTCTATGGTTTGTAAATGCTTTTTCTAAGCCACATGGACTACATTTACCGTTTATTTAAAGGAATTACACACGGGAACTACGTGTCAATAAAACAGCAGCATGATGAATAATAGTGTTTATGTTGTAGGGTTTTTGTTACATGAGGATTGACACTCTTAAGTATCCACATTCTTCCAATTTCTATCCTAGCAATGAGTGTTATTCTAACAACGTTTTGGCCGATGTAACTTCTGACCTTCTTCAGATGCATCGTATCGACTTTATATCGAAGTGATGTATATGTCCATGTGTATAGGTACACGGCGCAACGGATAAAGTTGTTATGCACACAGTTCTAAGTCACAGTGTTCTGGAGTTTTATGGTTGCATATTCACTAACGGCAATGCTAAACAAGAATAAAAGAACCCATTGTAATGGCTTAGAGGACGACAACTCAGTTCGTAATTCCATACGGATAAAGATTCCCGAAGTCGGTAAGATGCCCCTGAAGAATGTGTGTGTACATTGACCGAAACGTTAGAATATTAGACCAGTATCGTATTCGAAAAATAAAAATATTACAAAAGTCGCATTGTAAAAGTATTGTTAAATAAGTAACATATGTTGAAGTAAGTATATCAGTTATTTATTTCGTTTAACTATGCACTATAAACCCGTCACACTATTTTTATGTTCACCATTTTTTTTTCGTTAACTGTCTTTTCCTTTTAGCGACATTACATTTGATATCTCTTTGTAGACACACTCTTTAACCTCTTATCTTCATCTCTCGCTTTTTCTCCTTCTCAATGAAATCCTCTCTTCCTAGTTTACTTTCTCTCTCTGTCGCTCTCTCTCTCTCTCTCTCTCTCGCTCTTTAATTTCACCAGTCTATTTACTGTTTCGGGACCATCGCGCCTGAATCAACAAGTCTTACATGGTCGGAACAAACGTAAGTACACAGATGTGTCGGCCATTTACGCTAAAGTTCCCGCCTCATGAAGTTAATGGTCTCCAACAACGCATGACCGTTCAGCTCTCATTTCACCTCAGAGACTTCACACCATTATAGAAATGACAGCAGACTTAAATTGAGACATTAGATATGGCTTAACCTTATTTAGAAAGCCAAGCCTGCTTGACACAAGATCAACATCTCCTGAGAAACATTTCCATACATGTTTATATTTACGTCGGAATTTTCAGGATAATATTTGGTGTGTCTTCCTCACGGCATACCAATCCTCATTTGTGGTTTACTGGTTTATTTATACGTAGTGCATGCGACTCATTATATACGAGTGATTAAACACACAGTGCTCTATTGCACATAGCTAGAGAAATTGCGGGTTCATGCTTCTATGAAGAGTATTGTTGTTGGCTTCGGTCAGTCTCAGGAGACAATTGAGTTATATTCCTCAGATTCATCTTGCTGCCGAACGTCAGTATCTGCCCCGACTGTGCAAGCTTATCTTTAATCAGTGGGGCCTGTTGCATTTGCTACGGATGTACGCTGTCTTGTTCTGAGAGCTCTGTTGCAGCTCTATGTCGGCTAGTCTCTTTCTTCTCACCCCTCTCTTGGCATGTCTTCATAACTCGCCTCTGGTGGCTGCGGATATCCGCCACAGACTTCCAGGCTGTTAGGTCCACCCACATGTACTCATGTGTCGCTTGCAGATACTTTTGTAGCGTAGGACATATATTCCTGCTAGTCTGGAGCCGGTTGCCAGTTCGCCAGAAAGAAATACCTTTTGAGATCTCCGCATCTTCCATTCACCTGACAACGCCACGGCAATAATTAGTGGGTATTGATGTGACAGAAAGGGGTCGAGTAAAGTTATAAATTATATATATTTACGAGGTCATAGGTACACTAGTATACGTATGTATATCATACACGCATATGTGTATTCATCATTGGAGTTTATATATATATATATATATATATATATACATAAGTATTTTTTTTTTATTTAAATGTAGAATTGTTTCTATTCAAATATACATTTTATAACATGAAGTAAATTATAATAGCTAAACAGTTTCAGGCTAGAGCTATACTATATTCAACATTTTCTAGGTAATTTCATACAATTTCAATAAAAGGCAAATTCACGTTATTTCATAACATTTATTTATTATTCACAATACATTTAGTACAGCAAACACCAATGTATTTGTAAAATGCTCCTGTGCATTTATTGCTGGGTGTAGCTCTCGTCAGTGATATTTTAACAAAACAAAGCAAAAACAAACAAAAAAAAACACGGAAAACTAGGCGATCAAAGCCTGAAATGAAAATCAGTACTCATTATCAACATTATATATACACGTGCTGGTAAAAAAAATAGAACATATGTATAAAACTGTAAAAATCATTCCGTTTGATATAATTTTCTGCTTTTTAATTGTGTAGGTAATATATTTATATCTAAATAACAATTACAACTATTTTTAATCATTTGTCATATTTGCATATGTCAGACTTTATTGTCACAGAGTAGTTTATTGTTACATTGGGAAATTCAACGTTTCAATTTAATAGAACATTATTCGTTGAGTAATCTTAAACTAATAAAATTTCTGTGTTTAAAAAGATTTTGCAAGTAATTTAATCATAATCTCTCATTATGGGTCGCTCTAAAGACATATTTTTGCCTGAGAAGCAGCGAATCTTCGATTTGCCGGAAGTAGGAAAGACGCACATGGAAATCGCTACCAAGGTCGGATGTTCAAAATCGGTAGTGACCAAAGTGCTCCAGAAAGATGTTAAGGGTTTTTCCAACAGTAATCGCAAGAAATGCGGATGAAAGAAAAGCACCACTGAAAGACAAGACCGGGCACTTGACAAGGTGGCAAAGAAAAGTCGATTCCAGTCAACAAGCCACATTACTAAAGAGTGGAAACAGGCTTCTGGTGCCGACGTTTCAAGAAGCACTACCTACCGAAGGCTCCGGCAACTGGGATACCACAATCGTATAGCTGCCACCAAACCGCTCCTTAACAAAATAACAGATGTACAAGAGGCTACGATGGGCAACTGCTCATCAAACCTGGACTACAGACGAATGGCGGCGTGTGATCTTTTCAGATGAGTCTCGATTTTGTATCTCCTTCGGCGACCAAGGGCCACGTGTTTGGCGAAGATCCACGGGACGGTATAACCAAGAATGCGTTAAGAAGTCTGTGAAGTTCCCGCAGTCTTGCATGGTTTAGGGCTGTATGAGTGCTAAGGGTGTTAGTAATTTTTGCTTCATCAAAGGAAATGTAAACGCAACAGTGTACCAAGATATCCTGGAAGCTAATTTACTGCAAGTGCTGGATAAGTTTGACAGTGACGCCACAGACATAATTTTTCAACATGACTTGGCACCGGCACACTCTGCCAAGTCCACAACTTCCTGGCTCCGAGAACGATCGATCCCTGTTCTTGAATGGCCGGCGAACTCGCCAGATTTGAACGTTATTGAAGCCGTGTGGGATCAGATGAAGAGGAAGCTTCGCAAAGAAAAACCTACTACCCTTGCAACCATGAAGATTGCAATACAGAACACATGGGATTCTGTGTCTACACAGAATTGCGAGAAGCTTGTTGATTTCATGCCCAGGCGAATTAATGCTGTTATCAAGGCAAAATGTGCTGCTACTAAATATTGTTTAATTTTTATTAGTATTAAGTTAATAAAAAAACTATTTTGTTTTCTTAGCTGCCTTGTTCTATTATTTTGAAACGCGAAATATTGAAAAACTGACATTGCAATTGATATGAAACAAATGTTTCTATCGTAAAACAAATATTTCAGTTGATAGGAATATTTCAGCACCAATTACATCTCACAGATTGTCCTCAATAAGAATGAGAGATTATGATTAAATTACTTGCAAAATTTTTTTAAACACAGACATTTTTTGAGTTTAAGATTACTCAACGAATAATGTTCTATTAAATTGAAATGTTGACTTTCCCAATGTGACAATAAACTACCCTGTGACAATAAAGGCTGACACATGCAAATATGACAAATGATTAAAAATAGTTGTAATTGTTATTTACATATAAAATATTTCGCCTACACAATGTAAAAATCTAAAATTATCTCAAATGGAATGATTTTTACAGTTTTATACATATGTTCTATTTTTTTGACCAGCACGAGTATATATATATATATATATATATATATATATATATATGTATATATATATATATATATATATATATATATATATATATATATATATATATATATATATATATATATTATATTTTTTTAAAATTTTATTTTCATTTTAGTTTTAGTTTTAATTTTACCTTTATTCTACATTATTAGTTAACTACTTTATTCTTTATTTTTATTTACTTATTAATAATTTTATTAATTTTATATATTTTTTAAAATATATATTTATATATATATATATGTATATATTTGTATTCCTTTATATTTCTATAATTACACTTTATTTTATTGTTAATTTCATTTTCTCATTTTTATTTTTATTTCACTCAATTATACTTCATATTTTATTTTATATTTTTCATGTTTATTTTTATTTTTATATTTTTCTTTCTTTCCTTTTTATTTTATTTTTATTTTGTATATTTTTTCATATATTTTTAGTTTATTTTTATTTTCTATTCTATTTTATTCATATTATTATTATAATTTTATTATTATTATTGTCAGTTTATCTTTATATTTTTATTTTATATTTGTAACTTATTCTTTTCTCTAATATTTGTCTCTGTGTCCCCTCCTGTCAATAGATGTTCCTCTACGACGAACTATTTTTCCTTTAATTTCTGTCAGATGTGGTGCTAAAGGCGCTGATGAAGACGTTTTGGAGTGGCTTTGTTAATTTTTAAAAATCAAATAAGGTATTTCCAGAATGTTTTTGAAACGACTGTAAGCCATACTAGACTTGATGTTCTAATTCTTTGAACAATTTGGCATGTTCTAATTCATTAAATCCTCTCATATATATATATATATATATATATATATATATATATATATATATATATATATATATATATATATATATATGGAACTATGGTTTCGTTATATTCATGTGGTAACACATATGTATCTTATCTTTTTATCTATTTGTAGTCATCATGCGCTGTAGTTATTAATCTAAATATTCCTGCAGTAAAATATATATTTCCACTACAGAGATGTTTTACAACTCTTTATATTAAAAATGCAATAATGTGATTCCGACATCGTCTTGCTAATGGTCTAATCGTGTTGACGTCAGTAAAAAAATGGCAACGCTTGTCTTCGGGCGTAATATGTGTGTATGTTTGATGCTGGAAAGTAGCGTATCATCACCATGACAAAATAACGAAATAAAAGCAGTTGATTACATGACAAGAGATTAAAGAGAATATAAAGACGTAACAATGCAGGCAAGGCGATATGCGTTTGGTAACTGCGGTGGCGTAATCCCCGAAGAGTCTATTAAATGAGAAAATCCGATAAGTCGTCTAAATGTAAAATGGAGAGCACTATAGGAATCAAAATGTACGGAGAAAACACTACAACAACATATGAATTAGAAATTTAAAACAAAAATAAATGAGTGAGAATGAATGTATTGCTTAAAACATTACTTTATGCGAAACTGTACGCAAAATATGGATAACCATTGGGAATTATATAAGTCCATACATCCTTCCCTAAGCCATTAAAGAACTGGTCGGGTAGACTAGACGCTAAAGCTGTTTTTGTGCAATTAGTCTAAAAGAAGCTAAACCCCGAAATAACAACAGTTTTTATCTCCTTATCGCCTTGCTTGACTGATATGTGCCTTTTGGAATCTCGAAATTGTTGCTCCACTTCACAGCGTATCACTGGATGAATACGTATATATATATATATATATATATATATATATATATATATATATATATATATGATCATTTTTATTTACACCGACATGTACAAAATCTGCGACACTGGCATGTCGATGTTATCGATCAACAGCTATTATTAGGCAGAGTTAGAATCCGACCTTAACCTTAGATCATATTTGGAAAGCTTAAGTTAAGATTGGATTCTAACTCTCCCTGATGAGATCTCAGTGTATAATCACATATACAAGCTCTATTTGATATTGCCACTTTTTATGAACCCGGTTCAATTTTTTTGGATTACTACCCTGTGGATGTTTGACATTGATTATATATATATATATATATATATATATATATATATATATATATATATATATATAATTATTAAAAGGAAAAACTATACATACATTAATATTGTATACATTAACAATTATTTCGACCCTTTAATTAGGTCTCCTCAGACGTATAGACAACCACGTCAAAAAACCAAACCGTTTGGTTTTTGACGTGGTTTTTTATACGTCTTAGGAGACCTAATTAAAGGGTCGAAATAATTTATAATGTATACAACATTTATGTATATATTTTTTTTCATTTGCATGATTCTGCTTTGTTCTGTTTAAAGGTACATTTTAGCTCTTTTGTTCAGATTCTCAACGCAATATTGATATATATATATATATATATATATATATATATATATATATATAATCATTTTTGTAAAAATCCGAATTTTCCGTTTAACAAACCATAATCATGGTAAACCGACATTGTATTTTTTTTTCTTTTCCATGGTGAAAATCTTACGGCATGGCCGAAGATTGACGATCTCTTCCTATGTTATTGGAGTGTGTTTATATGTCCGGTGCTTGTAGTGAATGCTATGCTTGAGATGAATAATATAAGTGTTACTAGAGTGTATATATATATATATATATATATATATATATATATATATATATATATATATATATTTACAATAATATTTTTATAAACAAATATAATTATTTAAATACCTACATACATCGATGTTTTATGCTAACGCAATCTTCAGTGTAGGAACAAATTCTCAACGGTCGGTAAGCGTTAACCTCGATCACAAATCGCCACTGATTCGTAGTCGGGGATCTCACCCATCGGCCATAGCCAATTAGTTAGTAAATATAGAGGAACTTTAAATGTAAATAGCGGCTATGTACCAGGCAGTATAGAGTGATCTACGAAATGGCGTTCGGATCGTGCATATAGCTATTTGTACTGCTTGTTATTAAACCTACTCGAGAGTGCCCAGCCTTAATATATATATATATATATATATATATATATATATATATATATATATTTTGATTTTATTCCATTAGTTGCGACAAAACAGGTTTTGTTTCATTGGTGCGAATAGCTACCAACTCATCGGGCCGGCGAAAGGAATTCAAATGGCATAAAATTTTAAGTTCACTTTAACGGGAGATTGAAAAAAATTTTGCTCTGAATTTTCATTGAGCACTCTCATAAACCCGGTTTCAACTTCCTTCGGATTCATACCCCCTGGATATTTGTAACAAGTTAATTATATATATATATATATATATATATATATATATATATATATATATATATATATATTATTATTATAATTTTTATTATTATTATTATTTTTATTATTAAAAATAACCGACAACTCATGTCTGGATATTTTTGTAGTAATCCCTTCCATTTTCTCGAGTAAAGTCCTAATCTCGGATGAGAATTGGCTGATTAATCTGCCGTAATTTTCTTTTAGGCCCAAAATACTTTCTGACCCATCTGGGTCCATCTTCAGTGGAATAATCGCAATCAGGTAAAGACCTGGAGTGAGTTTATAGTACAGTTTGGCGGGAAAATTTAAATACGAAACTATATTTATTTAGTATTATAAACATGTAAGTATATTAGTACTAGTGCTAAACTTAATCCTGTTAATAACCGTTTGTTTTTTTGTTTTAATGTGTAAAGCTTTTAGTATACGGAGTTTTTGGACATTAGTATTGTGTTCTAGGATTTTAGTGTTGTCTACAAGAAGTTTTCGGATTTGCGAGCGGGGACAGGAATGTTCGTTAGTGAGGTGTCTGGCTATGCAACTATTATCCGATAGATGCATGGTCAACCTCCTAGACAGAGTCGTGGTAGTCAAGCCAATATATACGTTTTTTCTTGGTTGTCAGAGACACAGTCTCCCAATGGACATTTAAACTCGTATACCGGACCCGTTCTATCCAGAACTCTAATCGAGGGTGAAGAGTTATTTGTAATTATAAGATTGGTGGTTTTAGTTTTATTGTAGTAAATTATATATATAATATATATTAATTTAACTTTTTTATAAGGGTCGGTGGACAGTACGTGTTTATTAATTATATTTTTAGAACCTGTTCATCTGTTTTATAATTATGGTGAAATTGGTTGCGAATAATACGTGCCTTCGAGAAAAAATGCTGCCTCGATACACACACACACACACATATATATATATATATATATATATATATATATATATATATATATTTGTAAGATCGCTTAATCTCTTTGGGGAACTTTGAACTCCTTCCCAATTTTTTATTTGATTTTTTTATTTAAATTTTTTTTTTATCCCCTAACGTAGTGCCTTTTAATCGACTTTTAACGAAATCATCAAATTGAATTTTAATCGCTTTAACGTTAATTTTGGCACACTCAATTTCCCCATTTTGCTCTTTCTTTCGACGTTATTATTAATTAAAACTATCGATTTTCTCCTGACGAGATGATAGTCGAAAGGGCCTCAGAGAGATTTCCGCGTATTCTTTTTAAATGTATTTATAAATTCTCTACCTCAAAACATTTATTTATATATATATATATATATATATATATATATATATATATATATATATATATATATATATATATATATAATGGAAATGAAAAAGGTAAAACCGAAAGATATTTTATTTTTATTATTCATCAACGTTTCGTGTTTATTTGTAAGACTTCCTCAGGATTATAATTTTAAGAAAATGTCATGCATGCGTCTCATCAACCCATCATGTCAACCCAATATTTCTATGTACTTGCATGACATATTTCTTAAAATTATCATCCTAGGAAGTCTTACAAATAAAAAGGAAACGTTGATGAATGCATATAAAAAAAACATAGTTTGGTTTTCCCATTACGTCGGATTACTCTCATCCTTCCTTTCTCATATATATATATATATATATATATATATATATATATATATATATATATATATATATATATATATATATATATATGTATGTATGTATATATATATGCATATAAATATGTATGTATGTATATATATGCATATATATATATATGTGTATATATGCATATGTATATATATATATTATCAATATTTGTTGATTTTATATTTAAATCCACAGGCAAGCTTGCTTAGGCTTCATTAAGACTCATCAGTGTGTCTATATACAGCTGACCAGTCTAAATCAAGTCGTTCAGTGTAAAACAGAGTGTGATCTGTGAATCATGCTGGTTTACTAATTCTAGGTATAAACAATTTTATTAGTTTAAAACGATTGGTGAGGTTGTCTGTATAAGTATGCTGTAAAAAAGTGTTTACTGGTAGTGTTCCCTCTAGCTAAACGAATATATTATCCACAAAATTGTTCAGTTTATTTTCGCTTGCGTCTTATAGAATATGACGGATAACATTGACAATAAGTGATTGGATTCTTGAGTATCTGTGTCAGCTGAAATGTATGCTAAATGATTATATTCGTATTTGTACGTGTGTTTATTAATAATGTGTTACACTATCGAATACAGGAATAAATATAGACATAGCTAGATGATATATTTGCAAAGAAGAGAATTATCTTTGGATAATTTATTTTGAGTGGAAGACGTGCGTTAGGAAACCGAACAAATAATGATACACCCGGCCTGGACATATAGAATAATAAACACACGGATAATTATGTTGAATCCCTTCGTTTTTCGCTTTCAATAGAAATAACCTAAGTGGTTCTGACCCCCCCCCCCCCACACACACATATATATATATATATATATATATATATATATATATATATATATATATATAATCATCTACAAAAAGAGGCTTCGGCGTCTACAACTCGCGATACCTAGCGAGTATATCCATGCTCAACTAATAAACCCAATAACCCTGTCACATTATACAGTTTTGTATGGATGCGGTACGCTAGTTATATCTACGTAAAGCTATGTACTACTCGTCGGTAAAAGTAATTGAGTTTCCTCAGTTACCATTATCGTAAATTTTTTAGAGAAAGAGAAAATAAATTCACATACATTTTTACGCTTGAAATAGTCAGTTTATTACTTTATTGGTTCAGATTGTAAGACATTTGACCACATCTGGCCATAGTTAGATGTTACCTGGCTCGATACAGTCGCTACGATCAGGTACACTTATTAGTCGTGTATATATATATATGTGCAGATTAGTAGTCCGAGGCTGTAGCAATGCGATGTAGTTGCCGGAAGATAGAAAAAGTGAACAGAAATAAACGATGAAAGAAAGTGAAACTCAAAACGATTTATTAATAATTTCACGAAAAACTGATTAAATACAAGAATAGTAAATACTGTCTCGTAAATAAAAAGTTATATATATATATATATATATATATATATATATATATGATTTTTTATTTAAACATGTGCAAAGTCTGCTACACTGGTGTGTCGATGTTATCGATCTACAGCTATCAAGAGCTGAGGTCTCATCAGGCAGAAAGTGTTGGTGTGATCCAACCCTTTCGGTGAAGTCCAGGAAGATCACAAAAACACCTTCTGCCTGATGAGACCTCAACTCTTGATAGCTGTAGATCGATAACATCGACATGCCAGTGTAGCAGACTTGTACATGTTTGAATAAAAAACATCATTCATAATACAGCTCTATATTTTTATTGAGCACTCTTTTATAAGCCCGGTTTGATTTCCTTTGGATGTCTACCCTGTAGATTTTTACCGTACCTGGATTACTATATATATATATATATATATATATATATATATATATATATATATATATATATATATATATATATATGAGTGTGTGTGTGTTTGTGTGTGTGTAGGGGAGGTATATGTGTGTTAGTTGCTGTTGATAGGCGTAAGGTAATAAGCGAAAACATATTAATAGAATAGAAAAGATAACAAAAAAATTAGGCTGAAGTTGTTTCGAGATTTCGTATTAATTCCCAAGTATTTTCATGGAACGATCATTTATAGAAAGAAGTTAGATTAAATATAATATCATTTGCAAGTGTTCGTAAGACAGCAATGATGTTGAGGATGGGTATCATTTGTTCAAAGCTATTTGTTGCGTAGTGTGTGAGACGGGGCGAAAGGAAAGAACCATTATAAAATAAACAGAGAAATATATAAAGATAATAGGAGTGAGGGGAATAGGGTGAGTATGTGAGGAGAGAATGTTTTAAGGACGTTAACGATTGTAAAAAAGGGAAAACCAGGACTGAACTCGAATCATTGGATTCATGTCTTATTCAAAGAATTTATTTTGTTCGCGTCTGGGATTTTTGCTAAGGATAATGCTATTTGGGAAACCATTAACTTTTTGTTTCATGTGTTCTTCTTGAATGAGAAATTTGTCTAGCATCAATAGATTGTATTTGGTACTTGCTTTGATTACATGATGCGGGAATAGAAGAATGTCTAGTCACCTTTGTTTGACATTTTACTTGTATGTAAATTGCTGATCTAATCTTCGGAAATGTTTAATATATGCAGGACCAGCTTCTGAGAATCATATCGAGGATACGATAAAAATTTAAACACTGAAAATGTAAAGGTAATTGCCATTCACTAGGATTCTTTGTTTTTATATTTGACGAAAATGATCTAAGAGATGCACTTTCAAATTTGAGAATACATCAATTAATGACAAATATATGAGTTTGTTTTTTTGTTTTTTTTCAAAATGTGTCAAATATTTTTCGAACACCATACATGCATATATGTACGAAGTATTTGAAAGTAAAATGTGATGAATCCCATCTTAAACATTGTAAATTAAACTCGATGAAAAATGTATCCTATTATTCAACTATACACACATGTGTTATATATGTCTGGATATGCATATTAGTACGGGCTTTTCCATTTTTTTTTCATTTTAATTTAGTTTATCTAAAGTTTATCTTGAGGCTAACACTTGGTTTCCCTATGAGTAAAATTTATATCGGAGGGCTCTCTTAAGGATAGATGTTGTTCCTTTTAGGGCTGCTATATGTACTTCCCTACAATTTGGTTTTCCGGGGATTGTTTCTAAGTATTTACTTAGATTTTTTTTCACCAGACCAGTTGCCCCCACTACAACCGGTATGATGTTTATTTCATCGAGGGACCATGTTATTTTTAGATCATTTTTGAGATCTTGGTATTTTGTTATTTTTTCCCGTTCGGCTCTATTGAGGCCGTAGTCATTTGGGACGGTTACATCAATGATGAGAGCAGTTTTTTCTGGTTTGTTCCAGATGACAATGTCTGGTTTGATGGCCTTTTGTGTGTGCGTATTTGTGCTTTGCTAAATGAGTGGGTCTATGTTTTTTAGCTTGTATGTTTCATAGAATGTGTCTATATGTATTTCGTATGTGTTTCTCAGTTATTTATTTTATAACTTTATTCTTGTAGAATTTGGAATATTCGGACTACTGTTCTGCTCTTGGGTGTTTTTATCACAACGTTTCGGCCGATGTAACCTCCGACCTTCTTCAGGTGTACTTTGTCGAACTTGGGAATCTTTCTTCGACAAAGTACACCTGAAGAAGGTCGGGGGTTACATCGGCCGAAACGTTGTGATAAAAACACCCAAGATGAGAACAGTAGTCCGAATATTTCAAATTCTACAAATTGTTAACCCTCATCTAAAAAATTCCAAAATACTTTTATTCTTGTATGCTATTTTGTATGTTAGAGTCTGTGTTTTATTTTTCATTTTACTTTGGTGGAAGTTCTCAGAAGTCAAGGGGCCACTTTCTTTGATCTCTAAATGAGATACACCTATATCCGAGTGTTCCATTATAGTTCGCTTTTATTTTTTAAAAAGTTGAGTTTATAAAGAAGAACATTAATTGTCCTCTCCACAATTGACCAGTCAACTATTTTATAGTATATTTTATATGGTCTATTGGTATTACAGGATATCAGTACAAAAGTTAATCTGGTCTGGTAGAATATCCAGCTTAGTGATGTTACAAGAGGAAACACGAATGCGAGAAGGGGCATAATGACTCATATGAGTACATTTAGCAATACTGATGGAGTTTTATTTGGACTTCACATACTATGCTATATTTAATATTTGGTCAGGGTTTACTTGTAGTCCTGACAAACCCCTGTACATATACACCATAGATACTCGAGGCAGGTGTCTTGGAGGCATTCAAGTTCTTTGTGATTTTTTTTCTTATCTTTCTGTTTTTGCTGGGGATGGGGCATCCTACCGGATGTTAGACATTCACCTGCTATTTCAGACGCTCCAGCCTAGAGATCGTTCTAAGATTCTAACCGTCCCTTTAAGTGAAGTTGTTTGTATTTCTCTTGCACTCGGTTCACCAGGTATACTCGCCAGATAGCTTTTGACCAGATTGTTTCCAATGTCAGCGATACTTATTTTGTATTAGGCACAATTGCCTCCACAGTTTGGCCAAGTTTCAGAGAAATTGAATGGATGGATGAAAAGTTATGGGGCAAAAAATTACATTTTTTGCCATTTCGGGGCCTTTTGACCCCCTGGGGGGCTACCCAGATTTTTTTAAAAAATCGGAGAATGTCACTTTCTCACCTGACAAAAGTTACAACTTCACCCAAAATGTCATAGATATTCAATGGATGGTTGCGGAGAAAAATCCGGACGGACGGACGGACGGACGGACGGAAATGCCTCAAAACATAGGTCCCCCGATTTTATAAATCGGGGGACCAATAACACAATTTCGACCCAAAAAAGTGACAGTTGTCATGCCACATTCAATCCTTTGGACAACAGTCTGCTCTCCTGACCAAGTCTATGATCTTTGACAACAGAAAACCAAGCAGACGTCAGAGAGCGGACGACAACATATCATAGTGCCATACATACAAAGCGGGCAACTTAAATGTGTAAATAAATTGCACACCGTTGATTCAAAGTGAGACAAGTAAACGTTATTTATGTTTCTTTCTTTTGAGAAAAAATATATCGCAAATGTGTATTGAGCTGTATCTAAGTCACTGTCTGTTGTCTGTACAAATATTGGTTGGTTGACTGTTTTTAACAAAGCTACATACACAGACAGGATATGTACACGTACGTGCCCAAGAGAGTATATGTCAATGTTTTATAAGTACTATTCATGTACATATTTGCACACAAGCTGATGCGACTTTACTAACTAAATCAGATGGCGTGTATATAGAGGTGTTTCCATTTGAAATGCTCACTATGTGTGCACAAGAAGATGCATGTATGTGTGTATGTATATATATATATATGTATATATATATATATATATATATATATATATATATATATATATATATATATATTAGTATTTCATGTATCCACATAACATTTTATAAGGAGATATAATTTTTATGTATCAATTTTCAGTATTTACTTAAACAGTGCTCGATACGTAAGTAGAGCTAGGTAGTAAGCTATACAAATATATTTATGGCAATTAAGCAACACAGAGGCTCCCGCCTTTCATCCCCGGGGGGAATCTCCAGACTAAAATCTTAGCCTGGCGATTCCCCCGGGGATGAAACGCGGGAGCCTCTGTGTAGCTTGATTGCTATAAAAATATTTTCATAGCTTACTATATTTATATGTATATATATATATATATATATATATATATATATATATATATATGTGTGTGTGTGTGTGTGTGTGTGGGTGTGTGTGTGTGTGTATGTGTGTGTGGGGGGTGTATGTGTGTGTATATACTTCGGCCCAGTATAGACGGTTGTGTAGCCATACAACAGGACCAAAAACAAAATCTGCAAAAGGGCGGATGAGCTTTATTTAGCCAACCACACATAGCTATGGGCAAATAGCGTCGCCACCAACAGTGTCTTGCGTGCCAAATATGACACAGCCCCCTGAAGGACAGACACCAAAGTGGAAAGAAACTAGGAACGTGCTCCTCCAGCAAGGGTGAAATAAAAATATATATAATAAGACCATGCGGATGATGATGATGATGATAGTGATGATATTCATGTATATATATATATATATATTAAAAAGGTATTAAGAAAGCTGAACGCTATGCACAGAGCAGGATTGATGAAAATCTGGAAACAGCAGAAATAATTCATGGAAAATAGAAACTGTATAATTTCTTTCCTTATCTAATGCTAAACAAACATTGACTGATATTGGGATTAAAGAGTTGTTTCACTTAAACCATTATTAAACCGTACTGAAGATTTGTTCATGCAACGCGTAGGTTAATTTTCATAGTATATTTTATTGACTAGTGAGATCATGTAGATTCCAATTTCTATGTTTTACGTTCGGCAGTGGATTTCGTTATGTTTTTAAATCTTGTCTTAATTGTCAAATTAAAAACATTTAGTTTACAAATTTGTTACTCCGGAATCTGAAATAAAATTGACATTAGTATAATATAGATATCTTTTCTCAAAGACCCCCCCCCAAAAAAAAAAAACTGTATTGATCATCCATACCTAAAACACCGCATGATTTGCAGGTAAGAATACCGAATTGGTTAAAAGGATGAAAATAAAATTGATCCCGGGAATCGAAATATCTTGAGACAATCTAACAAAATCCATCTTCCAAACTGAACTTAGATAATGTCTAGCCTCGTTTTCTCTTCGCTCTCAGTTGTACTTACACACAAGTCCCCACATGTTAATACAATCCACACATACTTAGATATTTAAGCCCCTTTTTTGCCCTCAATTTAATCTCAAACCCTCATCACTCCATGCACAACATTACCAAAATCACCTAAACTAATATCACTTCTCTCCTTCTGTTTCTTTTACTTTTTTTCTGTTCTCCTCTTTCTGTCACATTCTCAGCACATTTAAACATTTTCCTTCTTACTTACTTATATCCACACATTCCTAACATAGCCAGCTGGGCAAACACTCCCACCCTCTGAACATTTCACACCTAACCACAACAAAATCTCCCCTCTCCCCCTCACCCATTTAAGCCTTTCGACTTCTTTCACACTCTTACCCATCCACTCTTCCCACTTCCAATCACCTTCATTTATTCAAATCTTTTCTAGAAACCCACACACCAAAAACACAGAGCCCCCTCCACTCCTCTTTCCCCACCCCTCCACTTTTTAACTCACAGCCATCCACATTAGTTTCATTCACCTCCACCCTCCACTTTTACACTCACAGCCATTCATATTATTTTCATTCCATGCCACAGACTTCCTTGACCCCGGACCTCGGTCCTGTGCTCCCAGTAGTGGCTACTACTACTTCTCATTAACCCATCATGTCAACCCAATATTTTCATGTACTTGTATGACATTTTTCTTAAAATTATCATCCTGAGGAAGTCTTACAAATAAAGACGAAACGTTGATGAATACATAAAAAAATATCTTTTCGGTTTTTTCTTTTTCATTTCCCGTCGGATTACCTTCATTCTTCATTTCTCATATATATATATATATATATATATATATATATATATATATATATATATATATATATATATATATATATATATATATATATATATATATATATTATATATAATTTATATATATAAACATATATATATTATATATAATTTATATATATATATATCATGCTGCATCGACCTTGTCTTACAAATAATTATACGGCATACGCTCCAACAAATTAGTGTCGTTGTACTTGCGTCAGCGTTAACATACCCGACATACCCAGGTAGCAAAATATCACCCCTTCACTGTGGATATTCCCAGATTCCGAAAAACTTTCGACTATAATAGCTGCTATTGGATCGAGCATTGCTCCCTGTGTTTTTATAACAGTAGCATAATAGAGAAATGTCCATGTAATATGTAAAAAACACCCCCATTCTTATTATGTGCTCTATTAATCTGACTTTTAATCACAGTTGCTATGAAGGGCTCAGTTACAATATCACTTGTTTGCGGTAAACAAACGTAACACCCACACGAAAACACACACACACACACACACACACATATATATATATATACACAAATATAGAAATATATATATATATATATAAATACAGAAATATATATATATATATATATATATATATATATATATATATACACACCCCAGAGATCAGTTTAAATGAAGACGAAATATGCCAGTTTGTGGATATGAATAATATTAATTAAATAATATATATATATATATCAATATATATATATATAAAGATATATATATATATAGAGAGAGAGAGAGAGTGAGAGAGAGAGAAGAGAGATTGCTTAATAAATATATATATATAGAGAGAGAGAGAGAGAGAAAGAGAGAGAGATAGATAGATATTTATCTTGATTATTATTCATTTTACTATCTCTGCTCATGTATTTGTGTAGGTCAGAGCGCACTATTCCAATTACACGGTAAATAATTTGGCCTTTTGACTAAGATCAGGGTGTAGTATCTGTTCCGGTGGATGCTACATTCTGTAGACCGGTGCTTTCGGTCAATGATTCCGCCGATCTGAAGTATCGGCGCCGTCATATTGAGAAGGTCAACTTTCCCAGGCTTTACCTCCTTTTAGATAAGGGGTGAGTTTACTGCTAATCGACCGTTATCGGGGAATTCCGACAAGACTGCTCAGGCATTTTTGTAGGCCAGAGCGCGGTAATCTTAGTGCGCTGGCTAACACCTTAACTGTATCTATAATGTTAGAGAGGAGATGAATCAAAATGAAAAATACTTTGACATTGTGTCTAACCTCCTAGAGGTAAATAACTTGGTATTTTGGCTAAGATCAGGGTGTAGTATCTGTTGCGATGAATGCTACACTATGTTGGCCTGTACCGTCTTGGCCTTCGTTCGGCGATTGATTCCGCCGGTCTCAGGCATTGTCTTGCGCGATTCTAGGAGTTGCGCTTTTGCTGTTTTACCATTTCTAAAGGGGTCAGTTTATTGCTAATCGCACGAGGCGCCCCTACATGGGTATGTCGACGAGGCTGGCCAGACATTTTTTGTAAGCCAGAATTGTAATCCCATTTTCCCGACCTTGTTTCGAAATTCTAAGTAAGGATATACATGCAAGAACGAAAATAATATTCACACTAAAATACGCATACATCGAGAGAAAAATAGAAAGAAAGAAAATATGGAGTCAGAAAGACATATTATAATAGGAGGTAGTAAGACAGTGAATGAAACGTGATAAATAACTCCCGAAAGTAAACCAAAAATATAATGATGACTAAATGTTGCAAAGATTGCTATACTTTTGTTTTTAAGTCGTGCCATAATCACATTTTATACTAAGAAAAGAAATATGCAAAAGAGAAGGGAGAGGGTGAAGAGAGAGAGAACATGTTAAGGTGAGATTGTATTCACAGAAAGAGAGGGGCGAAGAAGTAGGAGAAATGAAGATAATACTAAAGATGGTGACGCATACGTCTGTAAAGGAAATTATTTTTATTAAGAAAAACGAAGACTCATACTTGAAACATTACACCTGACATATTTTCTTGGTTCGTATATCAGAAAAATATCGATTTCTCACCTGTAAGATAAAGACATTTTAAATATGAGAAACGTATTCATGAAACTAAAAAGGATAAGAATAAGAAAAATCTATACTATATATATATATATATATATATATATATATATATATGATGACTGTGCTCCTCTGTCGGTACATCTGCCATGCGATATAATTGAAATCAAAGCTCTATTTTAGGTTAGGATACAACTTTTAACTATTAAACCTTTACGAGATCTCACAAGGAGATGTAAAGGGGATTGGCGACACGGACAGGCAATGGCCACGAACCATGCGAATATGAAAAAGAAAAAAAAATACATGAGATATGTGGGGGACGTAAAGACAACAAACCGGAAGTGGACAAACACGGCTGTACAACAGAACAAGGTTATTTGTTACGAGAATAAATAAATACGTCTCTCGAGACATGTCTGCTTCTATTCATGGTCATAATAATGGTGCTACGGATAGGGTTAGTAATTGATGCCTCTCACAGAGGACAGGGTTGCAGTTGAAAGTGTAGGATAGGAACAGAGCTGTTGTAGATGCTGTGGTGTTTTTACAATAATCTCCATTTCTCTTTGATATGATAGGCACGTGTTACTATTAATCTCTTTGATCGCATATTGAAAGCGTCTTATCAAGCAAATATATAATCCTTCCACTGTATAATTTTGCTTCATAAGACAATTATTCGATAAATGTATATAGGAATGTGAGAATATTTGAACTGCAAAGGAATCGTTCAGAACACAAAATATTTGCACTTCTCTCGGAAAATATGATATATCTTTTATACGAATGGATCATAATCTACCAGGGCTAAAAGCCACTCAAGGATAAGCGTTACTAATATATTCAGTTAGATGATAGAACATTTATATACGAGGATTGCGAACTGTGATACATTCACGGGTCCAATCGACAGATATTTGTTGACGTTAGACTTGAACACTCAACGTTTTAACCTGCAGGGAAACATTATCGCAGTAACGTGCCCCAGAAGTGAGAAGTTCTTAGGAAATAACTCTGTTCGTAGAAGTAGCGTGGGATTTCAGTTAAACAGAGGAACTTATCTCGACTGGGGAATAGAAAAGTGTATACTCTCTTATGTGTGTTATGAACTTCTCATTGGCTGCTTCTATATTGTTACCATATATTTAGATGATTGGTCGTGTTTGTATACCAGTTACTATGACGAATAGTATAATAAGCTGGTGACGAAAACAGATCTGTAAAGAAACGAATGTAACAATAAACTCTGGGCCGTTGTGTTGTTATCTGCACCCATCGGATACTCGCCGTCGAAAGAACAGCTTCAAGCTTTAAGAATAGACAATACACTGATAGATACTTTCTTCATAATAACACAGCTATGATGTTTATTTACTCCTCTCCAGGAGTTAGGCACAAGGCCAGTTTTATCTTACTCCCACAGTGTAAGATGTGACCCAAGATCGGGTCGGGAAAGTGGGGGTTGAAAAGCCAGCGCCTGAGAAAGTGAACACTCTGGCCATTAAAAAATTGCCTGGGCAGCCCCGTCGGCATTCCCCGGTAGCGGCGCCCCAGGCAGTAAGCAATAAACTTACTCCACCCAAAGAGGAGAGGCAAAGCCTGGGAGGGTGGATCTCCTAGAACTGCACAGGACAAACCCACAGACAGGTGGAATCAAGCCCCGAAGGACAAGACGACACCGGTCTATAGGGTGCAGTATCCATCGGAACAGATACTACACTTACTTCCTAACACAGGTATGATGACTCTACGTAGAGTTGGCATTTAATTTATTGCAACTGCAGCACGGTGTGCAAAAAAGCAAGAACATTGGTGGAAAATTTACTTTCCAGAGAGAACACTCTGGTCTAGTAAAAAAAAAAACTACCCGAGAACTTAACTGTCGGTATTCCTTAGTGTAGCGCATCAGGAGATTGGCAGTAAAACGACAGCGTCTCAGAACGATGACATAATGAATAAGAGCGTGCACGTCTTAGGAACAAAGCGATTGTACTTAATTCTAGGAAAGAAAAGTCAGATAGTTAATGTCAGTCTATAGCTTTTAAGAATAGGAAATAGGAAGTAAAATCAACCGAACCTTTGTTTACGAGAACCACAACGATTGGCGAAAGGAACAACAAAAAATCTGGTTAATGTCTATAGATTTCAAGATTGATGCCAAGGCAAACCTCATCGGGTTAGTGGTCCTGCGAGATTTTACACAGCAATACCGAAACAATGGCCGTTACGTTAGTTAATAAATATATATAAATCAGCGAAAACGCTAGTAAAAATCCAATCACACCTATTACAGATTGCGCGAGACCATAGGAACATCTAATGTCATGACGACTTTAAATAAATACACATTAATATGATTGAATTTTATAAAAGGTAGGAGCAGATATATGTGCATTGTATATTAGACTCATTAATCATTCATTTTCTTTGTGATCGTGAAATGAAATAAATCCGCTAACCATCTGATCTACGCTGAAGCATTTCGAGAACGATACTTTGACAGTGGATTAAATATACAGTTTATGCAAACCTGGGTGATCAGTGAAAGTCAAAACTAAAATCGCGTGTGGAATCAATATTATATATTGATGCATGTATTTGACTAGTTATGGAAATAGACAAAGAGAAGGTGACAAAAAATGGAGTAGCTGATACAAAGAGAGAAAGAGGGAGAGAGAAATGATATAAGATACATGAAGAGGGGCATATATAATACTTTCACGTATCGGGCGTGTATAACACCTTTATACACACACGCGTCGCCGTAGTTGTGAACACAGGTTGTCGATCATCCGTTGACACAAAACTACTCGGTCTCTAATACTCAGTTTTAAACAAGATTCATGTTAAAGAGAGAGGAGCAGTCAACGAGAAAAGCTATTTACGGATACGTGAGAGAACGATAGATAGATAGTTAGATAGATAGATAGATCCATAGATAGATAGATAGATAGATAGATAGATAGATAGATAGATAGATAGATAGATACGCTGTTAGCCTGTCTCACTACAGCAGCTAAAATTTCGCTTACTGTGGCTATTCCCCCCCCCCCTGAAAA
>OY744535.1:17502615-17592615 GCA_963556195.1 Sepiola atlantica
ATAAACTGGTATTGTGTTGGCCTTCGGGCTTGATTGGACAGTCCTGTGCAGTTCTAGGATTTCCACCCTCCCAGGCTTTGCCTCCTCTCTTTGGGGAGGAGTAAGTTTATTGCTTACTGGCTGAGACGCCCCTCCTACCGCGGAATGCCGACGGGGCTGCCCAGGCAATTTCTAAATGGCCAGAGGTCTCACCTCTCGGCCGCTGGTTTTTCTAATCCCACTTGCCCGACCTTGTGTCACATTTTACCTTGTGGGGGTAGATAAATCCCTCATATATATACATGCATATATATATATATATATATATATATATATATATATATATATATATATATATATATATATATATATATATATATGAAAACACTTGTTCACTTATATAGCGCATGTCAATTCCGATATTGCTTTTCCAAGCTGTTTTCTGGATCGGTGGACTTAATCTCTATTTTCCTACTGGATTCTGAAGGTATTAATAACGCCATGTGAACACTTTGAAGTCAAATCCGCACAGAACATATATTCCTTGCTAGATAATCGAGAATAAGTCAAAATTGGCCGGATTTTATGCCTCCCTGAGAAATTAATCGTCAACGTCCATACAGCGATTTATCAATATATTTATTGAGAACCTCTTTACCCCTTCATTTTTTCTGGATTCCTTTGATGGGAATCGTATGTTTTCCGCATCTCGGTTAGCGACGTGTTTAAGGTTTTTTTTTAATTTTCTCGTGCAGCAAGATACTTATTGAGAAGGATTGTCCAAATAATGTCATCTAAATAAATATTTTACTTGCAGAGGTGTGATCTGTAGATGAAAGTTGTCCCTACATATTTGACGTAGAACACGAAAAGCAGCAAGAATGAATAAGACTCTTATTAATTTTTTGGAATATTAATGAACATGTATAAATAAACTCCACCTTTCGTCGCCATCGGGTGTAGCAGCTATATCGAAGGGAATCTACCATGTATTGTGCATCAGAAGAAAGAGAGCAACCTTCTTTAGTCATTGGATACTTCTGCTTACTCGCTTAACCGGCTCCTTCCTCGTCTTTTGGCTAAGATCAAAGTGTAGTATCTGTTCCGATGGATACTGCACCCCATAGACTGGTATTGTCTTGGCCTTCGTGGCTTGATTTACGCCGGTCTATGGGTCTGTCCTGTGCAGTTCTAGGAGGTCAACCCTCCCAGGCTTCGCCTCCCCTCTTTGGGGAGGAGTAAGTTTATTGCTTACTGCCTCAGGCACCCCTACCGGAGAATGCCGACGGGACTGCCCAGGCAATTTTTGATGGTCAGAGTGCTCACCTCTCGGGCGCTGGCTTTTCAACCCCCACTTTCCGACCCGACCTTGGGTCGCATCTTACTTGTGGGAGTAGGATAAAACTGGCCTTATGCCTAACTCCTGGAGAGGAGTAAATAATACTTCTGCTTACTCGCTTAACCGGTTCCTTCTTGGCCTTTTGGCTAAGATCAAAGTGTAGTATCTGTTCCGATGGATATTGCACCCCATAGACTGGTATTGTCTTGGCCTTCGGGGTTTGATTCACGCCGGTCTATGGGTCTGTCCTGTGCAGTCCTAGGAGATCCACCCTCCCAGGCTTCGCCTCCCCTCTTTGGGGAGGAGTAAGTTTATTGCTTACTGCTTGAGGCGTCCCTACCGGGGAATGCCGACGGGGCTGCCCAGGCAATTTTTAAACCCCACTTTCCCGACCCGACCTTGGGTCACATCTTACTTGTGGGAGTAAGATAAAAACTGGCCTTGTGCCTTACTCTTGGAGAGGAGTAAATCAATACTCGCTTCCGGTGTCCGTAAAGTTACAGCTGCGTCATCTAGCCTTCCTGGAATTCTAATTAGAAATTTCCACTTTCCCTAATAATTACTATACGACTCTTATTTTTCACGCCACTTCCTCTTATCTTGCTATAACTAATATTAACTCAACACATTCCATATTTCTCGTCGGTGTATATTAAGTACGTCAAAAAATGCCCGTTCCTCATACGATCTATGATTATAAAAAGAAGGCTCATACCTTTTTCTTTATTTGTTTCCGTTTAAATTCCAATTTTATTTGGAAGATGAAAGGCAACGGTTTATCTTGAAAAAGAAAAATGTATATTTACGTTTAAAAAACCATAAAGAAAGAAAATGTTATCATAACAGTTAAACAAAGCAAAACAATCAGCGAACTTTGCAGTTTTTATGAATCAATTTTCAAAATCTCTAAAAAAAATAACTATCAGTTTTCTTGAACTATTTCAAAGATAATTACAAAATTGAAGTCTTAAGATACTGAATTTAAAAATATACCTTCTTTTTACTAAAAAATTGCATAATTATCCTTAAAAGTGGGAGTTACGTTAAACATCTCTGCAGTAAAGTGTGAATATAAAATGGCTACTTACTTTAAAAAAGTATGGACTACATAAACTGCAATGATATTTCGTTTTATTATTTTTATTTTTTTCGATAAAAATATGGGTTTGTAATAGTTGTTTTGAAGATTAAAAATGTAATGATACTTCTACAAATACTTGTAATTATAATCACACTTATGCGATAATTGATCGTAGACCACGGCGATAACGACGGCGATAATATTAGATTAGAATACAATTCTTGCCTCTTTTTGAACTCATATGATGTTGGATTGATAGGCTGTGAGTTAAGAGATAAATTGATGAATGGATATTTGTGATTTGTTGTTAAAGGAAAATAGGTAACATCTAGAATATGTTTTGAATATATTAAAAAAAAACCGGGTTAGTAAACATTCCCATCGATTCGCAAGAATGTCATGATTTTTTTTCAAAACTGGAACTGCCCAACGGAGAACGCCCGTTGTATAAAAAAATGAGTATGAATCAGTGAGAAGAGCCAGCAGGGAACTTCAGCTTGCCCCAGCAACTGTCTGGCATGTCTTAAGGAAACGACTGCAAATGGTACATTACAAGCTCAAGTTGGTCCAAAAGTTGAAGGACACTGATAAGCCACTTCGCCGTGACTTTTGCATTGCAATGCAAGAGAAGTTGGAAGATAACGGCTTTGATGACCGACTTGTTTTTAGCGATGAGGCGACCTTCCATCTGAATGGCAAAGTTAACAAGCATAACACTCGCATATGGGGTACTGAGAATCCTCATGAACTTCTTGAGCACGAGCGAGATTCACCAAAAGTGAACGTGTTTTGTGCAATTTCCAAGAAAGGTGTCTATGGACCGTTCTTCTTTGAAGAGGCAACTATCACTGGTGAATCCTATCTCAACATGCTGGAAGACTGGTTAATTGCTCAGTTAGAACAAGCAGAATCTGATGACTTCATTTTTCAACAAGATGGTGCACCACCACACTGGAGTCTTAGAGTAAGGCAGTTTCTTAACACAAGGCTGCCTGGTAGATGGATTGGGAGATCTGGGCGAGGTGATGACGTTCTCATGCCCTGGCCTCCTAGGTCTCCAGATCTTACCCCGTGTAACTTTTTCCTTTGGGCTTTGTCAAGCAACAAGTCTATGTGCCGCCCCTTCCAAGAGATATTGAACTAAAGGCTCGAGTAACGGCAGTTGTGGGAACCATTGACGTCAAGATGCTGGAACGCGTTTGGCAGGAAATGGACTATCGACTAGATGTCTGCCGTGTGACGAATGGTGCTCATATTGAGCAACTTTGAAGATTCCCCACAAAACTTGAAACTTTAACCTTTCCAACGGTACCAATTTCATTTTTCTACTCCTAATAGTTTTTGAGTTATTAAAACTCGTTATGTTCCCAAGACTTTTGAAACACCCTGTATATCAGCCAAATAATAAAGAATGGTAAAAAAAAGATAATTTTGATATATATCAGCCAAATAATAAAGAATGGTAAAAAAAAAGATAATGTTGATATATATCAGCCAAATAATAAAGAATGGTAAAAAAAAGATAATGTTGATATATATCAGCAATATAATGAAGAATGGTAAAATCGTTTTTGTATTTGTAATTCTTCTCTGAATGCTAAACAAATTTACTGGTTGAAATAAACACTCATTCTGTTTTGGTGTTATGTTAACGTGGAATCTTTGACGCCGATAATGGTGTCGGGAAAATAACTTTAAGAAGAAACGTCCCCAATGACCAATTGAAGAACCGTGCATACTTTTGAATAGGGTATTGATTTACTCCTCTCCAGGAGTTAGGCACAAGCCCAGTTTTTTATCTTACTCCCACAAGTAAGATGTGACCCAAGGTCGGGTCGGGAAAGTGGGGTTTAAAAATTGCCTTGGCAGCCCCGTCGGACATCACCGGTAGGGGCGCCTCAGGCAGTAAGCAATAAACTTACTCCTCCCCAAAGAGGGGAGGCAAAGCCTGGGAAGGTGGACCTACTAGAACTGCACAGGACAGACCAGTATGGTGTGCAGTATCCATCGGAACAGATACTACACTTTGATCTTAGCCAAAAGGCCAAGTATTATTTACTCCTCTCCAGGAGTTAGGCACAAGGCCAGTTTTATCCTACTCCCACAAGTAAGATGTGACCCAAGGTCGGGTCGGAAAGTGGGGGTTGAAAAGCCAGCGGCCGAGAGGTGAGCACTCTGACCATCAAAAATTGCCTGGGAAGCCCCGTCGGCATTCCCCGGTAAGGGGCGCCTCAGGCAGTAAGCAATAAACTTACTCCTCCCCAAAGAGGGGAGAAAAAGCCTGGGAAGGTGGACCTCCTAGAACTGCACAGGGCAGACCCATTGACCGGCGTAAATCAAGACCAGAAGGCCAATTTATTTAGGCAGGTGAGTTCCTTCGGGCAACCCTCATCTTTATCTACAGATGAAGATTTTACAAACCTTGGGAACTCACCAGACCTTAGGCATAGTGCCCGTTATGTAGGGGGAGGGGGGGTCGGGGATAAGTGAGACAAGCTGTTCAATGTTTTTTTATTTCACAAAATTTTACAAACAACATAAAAAGAACATTTGCTGACTCTAAACTAGATTCTTGCACCAAAATACCGCATTCACTCTGTGGGTGGATCACTACTTAAAATATCCCCAAAAAACATCGATGTAAAAAAGAATTATCGTGGGAGTGGGAAAAAATATTAAAAACACCCAAAAAGAAAGAAAAATAAAGAACGAAATAAAATGGTAAAAAAGTTAGTATGGCCCGGCTTTCCCTCATGACTAAGTGTTGGCCAAGACAACACCCGTATTGGGTGCAGTATCCATCGGAACAGATACTACACTTTGATCTTAGCCAAAAGGCCAAGTAATGTCCCAGAGTAGCAGAATAGGGTAGCTGTTAAAAAGATAGCACCACTACGTTACACACGTTAGTCTGAAATAAAAAGTAGTTTCTGAGTCTATGATGAATAAACATGTAGACACACATTCCAACCGACATTTAGTTAATTGAATCAGTTATAACAAAGTTCTGCTAATGTGATCTTTTCTTTTCTGAAACTGTATAAATTTGCTCAAATATTCAGAAGATCAATGGTACATTTTATTTTAGAATAAAATTCTGTTTGTGAATCTTTTACAAATCAATACATTCGTGTTGATTAAATCAGAGATTCTAACAGATGATTTGACGCACAACACGACCGTAATTAGCATTTCCAATTATAATTATAAGAATTATTATTCATTATTGACGGTTGCTGACACCAAACACTATTCTTATCTTCGTCCTGTCGTAAGTTCGTATATTATTTTCGTTTACGGCTTTATCTTCTTCGCTATACGAAATAATTATTATATTGATCGTATATTGTCTAGTACACTTCTAATTTCTATATTCATGCGTGTTACTATTATTATTTGGTTACCAGCATCATTGTGGCACATGTTAATCGAATGATGCACAATATGAACTATCATGTCGTAACTCTATTTAAGAATTCGTGTCTTACTATTTTTTATCCAATCAAATCTTTAAGAATTCGTGTCTTACTAATTTTTATCCAATCAAATCTTTAAGAATTCGTGTCTTACTAATTTTATCCAATCAATTCTTTAAGAATTCGTGTCTTACTATTTTTTATTCAATCAAATCTTTAAGAATTCGTGTCTTACTAATTTTTATCCAATCAATTCTTTAGGAATTCGTGTCTTACCATTTTTTATCCAATCAAATCTTTAAGAATTCGTGTCTGACTAATTTTTATCCAATCAATTCTTTAAAACTTTGTGTCTGACTATTTTTTATTCAATCAAATCTTTAAGAATTCGTGTCTGACTAATTTTTATCCAATCAATTCTTTAAAACTTCGTGTCTGACTATTTTTTATTCAAACAAATCTTTAAGAATTCGTGTCTGACTAATTTTTATCCAATCAATTATTTAAAACTTCGTGTCTGACTATTTTTTATTCAATCAAATCTTTAAGAATTCGTGTCTGACTAATTTTTATCCAATCAATTCTTTAAAACTTCGTGTCTGACTATTTTTTATTCAATCAAATCTTTAAGAATTCGTGTATTACTAATTTTTATCCAATCAATTCTTTAAAACTTCGTGTCTGACTATTTTTTATTCAATCAAATCTTTAAGAATTCGTGTCTGACTTAATTTTATCCAATCAATTCTTTAAAACTTCGTGTCTGACTATTTTTTATTCAATCAAATCTTTAAGAATTCGTGTCTGACTAATTTTTATTCAATCAATTCTTTAAAACTTCGTGTCTGACTATTTTTTATTCAATCAAATCTTTAAGAATTCGTGTCTGACTAATTTTTATCCAATCAATTCTTTAAAACTTCGTGTCTGACTATTTTTTATTCAATCAAATCTTTAAGAATTCGTGTCTGACTAATTTTTATTCAATCAATTCTGTAAAACTTCGTGTCTGACTATTTTTTATTCAATCAAATCTTTAAGAATTCGTGTCTGACTAATTTTTATCCAATCAATTCTTTAAAACTTTGTGTCTGACTATTTTTTATTCAATCAAATCTTTAAGAATTCGTGTCTGACTATTTTTTATCCAATCAAATCAATCAAAACAAATTTATTGTGAAAAATAGCATGGTCTGCCTCGTGCAGTTCTAGGAGGTCCACCTTCCTAGAATTCGGCTCCCCTCTTTGGGGAGAAGTAAGTTTATTGCTTACTGCCTGAGGCGCCCCTACCGGGTCATGTCGACGGGGCTTCCCAGGCAATTTTTAATGGCCAGAGTGCTCACTTTCTCGAGCGCTGGCTTTTCAAACCCCACTTTCCCTACCCGACCTTGGGTCACATCTTACTTGTCGGAGTAAGATATAACTGGCCTTGTGCCTAACCTCCTGGAGAGGAGGTACATACATTCTCATATTCTTGGCCTTTTGGCTAAGATAAAAGTGTAGTATCTGTTCCGATGGATACTGCACCTTATAGACTGGTATTGTCTTGGCCTTCCGGGCTTGATTTACGCCGGTCTATAGGTCTGTTCTGTGCAGTTCTATGACGTCCACCCTCCCAGGCTTCGGCTCCCCTCTTTGGGGAGGAGTAAGTTTATTGCTTACTGCCTGAGGCGCCCATACCGGGGAAGGCCGACAGGGCTTCCCAGGCAATTTTTAATGGTCAGAGTGCTCACCTCTCGGGCGCTGGCTTTTCAAACCCCACTTTCCCGACCCGACCTTGGGTCACATCTTACTTGTGGGAGTAAGATAAAAACTGGCATTGGGCTTAACTCCGGTAGAGGAATAAATCAATACAAACACACCTTCACAACAATCATAGTAATGCATTTTATCAATTTAACGTATGTCACTGTCTGACCGCTTTTATTTTCTACATATTTCAGGTGTGTCTCGTTTATATGAACCAGTAATCCGAAGGGTCTTTCCGCAAGGTATATTTATTCATATCATAATGTAACACTTATTGTGGATACTTATGACCCTAAATACTCGTGATTATTTATCTGCTGACCTCACGCACGTATAACACAATAAGTGCACACATTTGTGAGACTGGATTCAGTGATGGCCGTTCATGAAAGTCCATCGTATCGAACGAGGCACACACTCTGCCCGTTCATCATGCGATTTCTGAAACGCTAGTCGAAAAATACCTGACACTTGGAGATCCCACATAGGATTGACGTCAGCACTCATGAATTCCATCGGTTTGCAGTCCGGCGATGTTGGCACGAAAAGTTTACGAAGATGTCTTGCCAACTAATTTCGCTCCTGTTCACGCGCAATATATCTTAATTAAACGGATGCGTTGATTGATCAACGAACGGCAATAATAATGCCTGTTTAACTCACTGCCAGAGTATATTAGTTCTGGCCGACAACGTGAACACCATATCTCAAACGTTTAGAATGACGATGTTAAAAGTTTCAGCCTAAAGTCAGTTATGGGTCTGACAAGAAAAGAAATAAAAATATGCCGCTTTTCTTTATTTAATTATCAGACCAAGTTTTTTTTAAAGATATGCACTTTTGTCGGTAAAATATAAAGTGTCCACTTGGCTTCCGTTTTCAAAATCGGAAATAGTCAACTGATGCTCATTAAAAAAACAGTTCGCCACTATATTTTTGTTTGATATTTTTTTGCCAATTAATAATTTTTAAACAATTATATTCATTATTAAAACAAAAAAACTGTTCTTACTATTGGAAAGTTATAGTATTTTATTTCAAATAATTAGACCTAGATTGTTTTTATAATCTGAATGTTTTTTTTTAGTTGTAAACATTTTTGCTAAATAAACAGAATTTGAACAAAATTGTATTTAACTCTAACCTAAACTAAACCCTAAATCAACCATAATCTAATCCTAAATTACCCCATAAATTTAAATTCAGTTCGGCAAACGTCGGTTCGGATCAAATTCTGTAGAAGCACCATATTTGTAAATAGATTATTATGAAAATATATTTAAATAGTTTATTTACTATTTTTACAATGGCTTTTAGCAAACAATAGTTCATTTTTAGTTTTTTTTTAACATAGTTCACTCCAAACAAGGCAAGCCGCCACTGTAGACGTAAGGGGCTACTGTTAAAAAGTGTGAGAGTTTTTTGTTTTTTAGGGGATGGGGCCAACCTAAATTGGGAGCTGTGAAGCGAAGTGTCTGTTTACTTCAGTTGTAAATTTCTGCATGTCAGTACCGTCAGGAAAACAGGGAGCAGGGAGGGAGTTCCAGAATCCAGCAGCACGAGGACAGAAGCCTTTGAAGTAGAAAACTCTTCGGCGTCTGGAACCTCCACAGTGAATGAATGGGATTTTGCAGATTGTCGGGTTGGTCTAGTAGTGTTGTATTTACTTCTTCGCAATTTTCCTGCATGACTGATTCCCACGTGTGAAACATAATTAAAATGAAAATCTCGTCAAAGTCAAATCCGTCTAAAATAGAGTTCTTTTGTCAAACCACCGGTTGCAAATTTCCCCCAAGTGGACACTTTCTATCTGACCCTTTTTTCTTTTAACTTTTTATTTGTACTTGTCTTTTAATGGACACACATTGTTTAAATGTAGCATAATGTTTCGGGCAAATAATCTCATTAAAATATTTTTAGTAATTAACATTTGAGAACAATTAAGACGTGTTGACATACTTCATGATATATTTGTTTCTAAAAATATTTTCATTAATTAACATTTGAGAACCATTAAAACGTGTAGACATACTTCTTGATATATTTGTTTCTAAAAATATTTCAGTAATTAACATTTGAGAACAATTAAAACGTGTTGACATACTTCATGATATATTTGTTTCTAAACTATTTTAAGTAATATATATTTGAGAACAATTAAGACGTGTTGACATACTTCATGATATATTTGTTTCTAAAAATATTTTCATTAATTAACATCTGAAACCATTAAAACGTGGTGACATACTTCTTGATATATTTGTTTCTAAAAATATTTTTTCTCAAATATCTAAGTGTTTTTAGAGATTAATGAAGATATAATTAAAAAATGACAATAAAAATGGATTTTTTGTCTAGAAAATGATTATATCTCACGAACAAATGTATGTACTCGCATGTGGTTTATTCTTGTATGCTGAGGGGATTATACAATTGTGAAAGAATTACATGCAATACGTATTTAAAAGAAAATAAATGTGTTTGACTATTAAAATAATTTCGATCTGTCTGATAATTTATTTATTTTTTATTATCGCTTTTGTTTGAATTCATGTTTTGAAACATGACGCAAATCATACATCTATGAGGTCACGCTTAAACTATGATAATGATGTTTTGACCCATACTTATAAGAAATTTCAAGTAAGTCAATTGGTAGAACTTTCAGACTGAATATCGCCATATCGCTGTTTTGATTTCTGGTCATGGCATCCGCTTTATTTGTTTAGAATGTATCATTTACTATTAACAGAATACTAGCGGGACCCGTGTAAATTACACGAACTGATGTTTTCAATACTAATTATCATGTTCCTAACCTATACATGTTTGAATAAAATATGATAAGATTTGACAATACATGACACAATTTACAAAATTCTCTATATACAATATTTCTAATGTAGGTAGTTCCTCTTCTCTGGCGATGAGTAGAATTACTCTGAGGACCAATTTTGCACTTTTACACTGTTCAAGGCTCCATAACGTTGTCCATGAGTAAAGCAAGGTTGTGGTAGGTAGATCCCAACCTTATCGAAAGTCTGTCTTTGAGCTTTATTAATTTCGACGACTACACCTTACTTTGTAAAGGCTTTGAATTAAATTAAATTAAGCTCTAATACCTGAGTAGCATACAAAGAGTCGTATCTTTTGATGTAAGCGTGACACACAAAATAACACACACGCTATCGTATTAATATGTGTCTTCCCGGTCATCCCCTTCCCTACCTCACCCCCTCCTTCGATGTAGAAAAACATCTTAGAGGTTCGTTTGGATCGAACTATAAACCAGACGGGCTAACGTCAAAGACCGACGGCAAAATACTACGTCGCTAACCGTTGCGCCAAAGGGAAATACTGGAAAATATTACGAAAATTAGGTGACTTGTATCCTTTTCCAAATGTAGGTGTAGCACGCATAGCCAGAGCTTTTGATGCAAGCGTGACACACGAACATAGACGCTATCGTATTACTATATACATTCTCTATTTTCGGAAAGTATTAAGGATCTCTGATATTTCAAAATGAGACAAATCCCGCAATGCATTTGTGACGCTTAAACAAATTGTGACTGACGGACAGACATACGTACAGAATTTATATTTATATAGGATGACATTCTATTATATAAATACCTTGTGGGTTCTGAAACTAATCAAACAGACTTCGTATGCAATCGATTGGACTTGCTGTTCAGGGCCCCGGGCGTAAAAACATGCACTCCTGCAGATATAGCAAAAGAAAAACTGCCTTTAACCAAGACAGCTTCCTACTGAGCAGACAATCCTGAGGCACAGGCTTGGTCGGCTCTGCGCAGAATGGATGATTTGCTCAGTACCACCACCAAAAAAACATCAAATCGGATGTTTACAGTATTTTATAGATCCAAAAAATAAATAAAAAATAGTAACATGCGAGTAAACGCTAGGAGTGAGAGCACACCTCATCTCCATGTCTAAATTTACCTTTTTAAATCATTCTTTTTATTAAGGCAGAAATTGGTGGTATAACATCTATTAATTTAAAAACACCATTATATATTTTTTATTCTTCTCTCGGTCTCTCTATCTCTCTTTCTCTATCTTTATCACTCTCTCTCTCTCTCTGATTATGCTGTTTGCCCAGGTTGAAGAAAAACTTTCGACGGTTTTTGTGACACGTTCTATTGCATGTACATCCCTTTCCCTATTTATGTCTGGACCGCAGACGTTTTCATTTTATTTCTATATATCTATCTATCTATCTTTTTATTCTACCCTTTTTATTATATCTCTCTCTTTTCACTTTATAATTTTTAAAATTTTATATTTCATATTTTAAATTTTATATTTTATATTTTATATTAATATTTTTGTCATTGTTTTTTTGATTTTGATCTTGATTTACACATTTATACTCTTAACGGTCCCAACCACGTGACTTCCCAAATTTTGAAATTTTAAATTTCTTTTTTTCTTTTTTTTCTCCATTTCATTCTTTCCAAATATGATCTAAGGTTAAGATCGGATTCTAACTCTGCCTGATGAGATCTCAGTTCATAATAACTGTTGATCGATAACATGGACATGCCAGTGTCTCAGATTTAGTACTTGCCTGTGTAAATCAAAATAATCATATATATATATATATATATATATATATATATATATATATATATATATATATATATATATATATATATACATATGATACATTATTATAGAAAATAAGATCATTTTTCGAGTGCCTTATGATATAAATTTTATTTTATCATACATATTAGACGTTGTTTTTTATTTGTCTGAGTGATAAAAATGTAAAACGTGAAATGTGTCTGAGTGATAAAAATGTAAAACGTGAAATGTGTCTGAGTGATAAAAATGTAAAACGTGAAATGTGTCTGAGTGATAAAAATGTAAAACGTGAAATGTGTCTGAGTGATAAAAATGTAAAACGTGAAATGTGTCTGAGTGATAAAAATGTAAAACATGAAATGTGTCTGAATGATAAAAATGTAAAATGAAACAAAAAGTTAGGGTTAGGGTTAGGGTTGATCAAAATGACTTAATAATCGTTTGAAAATATCTTAAGATTGTTAGAACGTGAAAATGCATACTTTGGAAATGGGAAGAAACAATTGTATGAATAAAATGTCTTTGAAACTAATTCGTAAAAATTATTTAATTATTATTATTTATCTATATCTCTCTATCTCTCTCTCTCTCTCTCTCTCTCTCTCTATATATATATATATATATATATATATATATATATATATATATAAGTATATATATATATATATATGAAGCGTTCGAACGCAAAACGCGATAAATCTAATTCGTTAAAATTGAGATCTTAAACAATAAAAACACCAACATATTAAATCTAGACTTCAAATGAAAGCTTATTTTTATTGAAATCAAAAAGAAATTATTTCACTATCATATTATGTAACACATAGTTTTACGGTGTCATTGAGTGTTAAAATGCAACCCTCTTTGCAAGGACAGTTTCGGGATTTTGAACATGGCGTTTATCGCGTTTTGCATTCGAACTCTTCATATATATATATATATATATATATATATATATATATATATATATATATACATATATTTATGTATATATATATTCATTCCTAGACGTGAACACATAGCGAACGCATACTTATTTTTACGCATACTTATTTTTAACCTTCGAAAGTCAGGCTTATCAAAACACGATTGAAATCTGTTCTAGAAGTGTAGTCATATGTTTGTCTACACAAATCTTTCATATATATATATATATATATATATATATATATATATATATATATATATATATATATATGCGTGTGTGTTCGGGGGTTGTATGTGCAAGCGAGTTTTTATGTGGCATTATGTATATGCTTTCATTCAATATATATATATATATATATATATATATATATATATATATATATATGTGTGTGTGTGTGTGTGTGTGTGTGTGTGTTCGCGATCGCGATCGCTAGTATGTTTGTGTTTAATTGATAGGCCGGCCAAATAAAACGTTCATCCATCTGTTTGATGAATGAGGAAGGCGATACAATTTGACAGAAAGCGTTATACTAAGCCATCGAAAATAAATCTGTCTTCGTCTCGATCATTTATAATCCTGTGTAAAACGATTGTACGTTTATAGGAAGTGTTAATTGAAAGCGAATTGTTGCCTTGTCTTGAGAATTTCAAAAACGTACTCGCAATTGTCCTTAAATACTTCGTTTGTTTCTACATAGGTGTAATGAGTTACACATACGTCAAGACGCATATAATAAGAATCGCACATTCGGTTAAATGAAGCTGATCTGCACAGTAACAGATGTTGGTACGATGTGAGTTGTATGGGTTATTTTGAGAAAGACGATGGGCTGATTATTCATCAGCTGACTTTCAATTGTAGGAGCATTTCCGAAAAGATTAGCAGTTTTATGTTTTCAAACACATATTTTCATTAAACTACTCACTAAGATGTACAAATGATGAACATCGAGAAACCACTTGAAATAACATCAACCACCCTATTCTAGTGATATTGACCCATCTGATTTTTTCTACGAACTAAGAAAATAAGCGAGTTTTTCTTAAGTGAAAAGACGATCAGTTATTAACAGCAACAGATGTAAATTATATTTGCAAATTAATCGCATGAGTTTACACTGAGCGCGTAGGCCAACAACTGTCATTAAAAAACAAACATTTCAAAAGAAATTTGTTCAAAAGCGCAATGATATCGATGTCATAAAAGTTTTCTATTCAATCAAAATCTACCAAAAATTTATTTTTCGTTAAAGTACGGATGGCTGACTACGATATGAACATTAAAACGCTACCAAGATCAAAGTGCAGTATCTGTTCCGATGGATACTGCACCCCATAGACTGGTATTGTCTTGGCCTTCGGGGCTTGATTTACGCCGGGCTATGGGTCGGTCCTGTGCAGTTTTAGGAGGTTCACCTCTTCCAGGCTTCGCCTCCCCTCTTTGGGGAGGAGTATATTTATTGCTTACTGCTTGAGGCGCCCATACCGGGGAATGCCGACGGGGCTGCCCAGTCAATTATTAATGGCCAAAGTGCTCACCTCTCGGTGAAGAAGAAGAAGAAGAAGAAGAAGAAGAAGAAGAAGAAGAAAAAGAAGAAGAAGAAAAAGGAAGAAAAGAAAGAAGAAGAACAAGTAGAAGAAGAAAAAAAAGGAGAAAAGGAAAAAAAGAAGAAGAAGAAAAGAAGCGGAATAAACCAGTAGGAGAATAAACAATACCAAAAACAAAAAAAATAAAGAGGAAGAAGAAGAAGAAGAAGAAGAAGAAGAAGAAAAGAAAGAAGAAGAAGAAGAAGAAGAAAAGAAAGAAGATGAAGAAAAAGAAGGAAAGAAAGAAGAAGAAGAAGAAGAAGAATACAAAGAAAATAGAATAGGCAACTGAATTCAGCATTATTGATAGAAGTTGTAGTATAGTTTTAGCTTCGGAGAAACAGATACCAAATCTCCATAAGTAATAGGTAGTTTTCTTCTAATATTTTGGGAATAACAGGTTCCAAGTTTTTAGTACACATATTTCGTTCCGATATTAAATGGTGGAGAGAAAACAGGCTGTGCTTTTACCTAAAGTAAAAGTACATGACATAAAATTATTATTATTAAATTCGACAAAATGTACGTAACAGTTTTTTTTGGAACAGCAGTTGGTAACCATTGTTACTTTATTTTTAGTGAATTCTGCTGGCTTTATCAGTTGAACTTTATGATTTATGAAAGAACTGCAATCTATGAAAGAACTGCAATTTGTTTAAGAATTCATGAATTCCGTCTAACTCTAATACGGAAAACGTTTCTTGTTTGCTCGTAGTTCAAATTAATGTTCAATGCAATTCACTAATTTAAATATCCGGATCCATTTTTTAGGAAGTTCAAAACGTAAATTCTCTTGAGAGAATAAGGAGAGAGAGTGAGAGAGAGAGAGAGAGAGAGAGAGAGATAGATAAAGTGAGAGAAAGAAAACGAGTAGTAAGAAAAAGAGAAATAGAAAGAATATGAAGAACGAAATATATAGTAGGAAGAGAAATAAAAGGTAAGAAAGAGAAGTGAGAAAGCAAAGGAGTAGAAAAAGAAAGGGAGAGGAATTACGGAGTCTAAATGAGAGAGGGATAATAGGTAAAAAGAAGAAAACAGGAGAGAGAGAGAGGGGGGATAGAGCGAATGGAGAGAGTAGGAAGAGAAAGCGAAAGAGTTCAAAGCAACAGAAAACTAAAAACAGGGACTAGAACGAGAAAGACAAAAAAGATGAAGATGAAAAAAAGACGAAAAAAAGAAGACATGCCCAGGTAGGATGAGGGTACTGTGTTACAGCCAAAAATATACGCACATCTGAAAATATTATTTATGTCTGTACGTATACCACAGAGGGAAATAGGGAGACGAACCATCCGTAAAAGTATCAGATCGAAAATGGTGTAACATAGAACGGATGTAGTCTGCTTGTGTCTTGTAGCCTCGTCTGTAGGGTATGGTGTTGTCTATCGTAGCAGACACGAATACTATTATTCTTTTTTATATAATTCAATGATTAATGAGATCCTTTCTTAATGTTTAATTACAACAAAAATCAATGAATGCATTTATTAATTATATTAGTATACAAAAGCAATACGTATTAATCAGATAACCAACACAGTACTAGTATTCATTTTACAATATTAATGAAGGAAAATAAATATTATTGTTAGAATTGGTCGAAGAATTTCTCAGCTCCTACGATGATAGTCTCATGAGACGAAGAAATGTATCTCTGGAAATGTGTACTTAGTAAAACCGTGGGATCTGTTCTTTTTTATCGCACTCTCACACCGGTAAAGTATGACACAAGGACAGAAAATGAGATTGAAAGCCAGCGCCCTAGAGGATGAGCAGTCTGGCCTACAAAACCTAACCCTAACCCTAACCCTAACTCTAACCCTCACCCTACCCCTAACACTAACCCTAACCCTAACCCTAACCGAACCCTAACCCTTACCCCAACCCTAGAGGATGAGCAGTCTGGCTTACAAAAAATGGCTGGGCAGCCCCATCAGTTTTACTCGGTAGGGGCGCTGCGGGCTATTAGCAATAAACTAACCCCTTCTCGAAGGATGAGAGATAAGGCCTGGGTGGGTGGACCTCCAAGAACTACACAGGACAGACCCTAAGACCGGCGGAATCAAGGGCTGAAGGCCAAAACGGTACCGGAACAGATACTACATTTTGATATCAGCCAAAAGGCCCGTGGGATTCGTTCTTAGCGAAAGAGGTGAGGGAAATCTTGAAGGGGTCGTTTGTCTAGTCGGATCTTCGTTAATTAAAATTAATTGACACAAAGAATTTTGTATTCTATGGATTTTTCGGATTACTGTTATTCTCACAACGTTTTTGTCTATGTAAGCTTCGATCTTTTTCAGGTCTGTCTAGGCGATCTCCAGAATACGTACAGAATTTCGAACACGATTCTATATTTTTATCCATGAGTTTGCTTGCACTCGTTCCGTATGCAATGAGGCAATTTATTCTGAAAACAATTAGTTATCTATATAATTGAAATACTGTTATGAACCAACAGAAAACAACTAAGAATGGCGCAATGATAAATAGAACGCATTATGCTCGATATCAGTCTGCGTGAAAGAAAGAGCAACACCAGGAGCAGACAGCAAATTGAGGTGAACGACATCACCACTGCAATACGGACAACTAATACGTAGATTTACAGGTAACTTTTTTGGATCAACAAACAACAGGTGGATTTCTAGATAGACAGAATAGACCAAGGAGCAATGGAAAAAACAAGCTAAAACAATTGTGAGACGACCTTAACGGCTAAATGGGTCCTACGTGGCCACGTCTAGCCAAATACAAAAAAAACGTTTGGAAAAAACAGATGAAGGTGTTCTTCTTCTAGGAGTGATGAAAACATCTAATGATGATGATGATGATGATGATGATGATGATGATGATGATGATGATGATGATGATGATGATGATGATGATGCATCCATGGATAAATATAGTCAGCACCTAAAAATATATAATCGTACCTTCTAGTATATGATCGTACCTTCTTGTAATTAACTCTCCAAGGAGCAATGGAAAAAACAAGCTAAAACAATTGTGAGACGACCTTAACAGCTAAATGGGTCCTACGTGGCCACGTCTAGCCAAATACAAAAAAAAACGTTGGGAAAAAACAGATGAAGGTGTTCTTATTCTAGGAGTGATGAAAACATCTAATGATGATGATGATGATGATGATGATGATGATGCATACATGGATTAATATAGTCAGCACCTAAAAATATATAATATCAAAGTCCCCATCTCAACGCATATGATCGTACCTTCTAGTAATTAACTCCCCAATATACTCTTTGCTTAGCTTGTTCCAGAATAGAACTTCCTCTCTTCTGCCAACGTTTTTATACGCATGACAACTTTCAACCTAACGCTTTCTATCTCCGTCCGAGTCACCAGCACCTCAATATACACCATTTTTGATGAGATCCCTAACGCAGTAATACACATATTGCAAAGAAACACACCTGACGTTATTCCGGCCCTTTCAGAATATTATTTGGAGACCCCAGATTTAGACCAATAGATAAAAGTGTAAAGGCAAACTGTGTAAGTATATTCGGGTTCCTTCATTTTATTCCGTTCTTTACATCTCTCATTGACGTGATCAACCTTTCGTTGATTCATTTATCGAGAAACAACAATTGGAACGTATCCGGAAGCGTAGGAAGGCGGTTTCTTTTGAAAGCGCACCAAATATATGCGGCACTCCTCCATCGGTTTCACGCTGGTGTACGGCGTCAACTCGACAGTGTGAGAACACGGTGCGAATATCCTTCGGCGTAAGGTATCTGTTTGAATGAATCTATAGCAAGACTTCTGCTGAGGATAGAGAGAGAAGAATGGCAATTGAATGGGAATAAAGGTAATTTTTTTGGTATGGTAAAAGTGAATTAGTTAAAAGAAATGTAAAAAAAAGAATGGGAGGCTGAAAGAAAAAGTTAAAATAGTGGGAAAAGAGAGACTAGAAGAATGCGAAAGAAGAGGGGTATACAAATACATTATACGAAAAAGATGAGAGTTGAAAAAAAAGAATTAAATACAGAATGCTTTAATGGAGACGACAGGGAAGACGATTAGGTATTTCATTACACAATGGGGAAGGAAAAGAATTACGGTAAAAGGAAAAACGGAAACATATATAAAAAAGAGAAGAAATAAATCAAGAAAACGGATTTGGATGAAACACACTACTATGTCAATGTTTCACTACGCTTATAAAATCATATAAATTATCTTGCAAAAATAAAGATGAGCAAAAACAAACATATAAGAAAAACAAAAGAATGATGCTGATACTGAAGTATAACTTAGACATAGAAAATGACTTACCATTAGATGAATAAGACGAACACAAGGAGTATGAAGAATGTTTCAAGAAAAGGGAGAACATATGAAATACGAAAAGTCGAAGATACTGCCAGTGAAAAATAACGGTCAAAAATAAAATTAGTGCGCATTAAGTAAAAAGTGCAAGAGACAGAAACCGAAGAAACCAATGAAAGAGAAGATGGACTATCAGAGGAAAACACGCACACGGAAAAGATTGAAGTAAAAAAGAGAAAGAAATTATTATAAGGTTAGGGTTAGGGTTAGGAGTAGGGTTAGCGTTAAACAGACGAAGAAAAAGAAAAATTATAATGTTAGGGTTAGGGTTCGGGTTAAGCAGAAGAAGAGAAAAATAGGTATGAGGTTAGGGATAGTGTTAGGGTTAGGGTTAGAGATAGGATTAGGGTTAGGGTTAGGATTACGGTTTAGCAAAAGAAGAGAAATAAGAATCATGAGGTTAAATATAAGGTTAGCGTTCAGCAGAAGAAGAAATACAATTGTGAGGTTAGAGATAGGGATAGGGTTAAGGTTTAGCAGAAAAAGAGAAATAAGACTTATGAGGTTAGGGATATGTTTTGGGTTAGGGGTAGGGTGAGGGTGAGGGTTAGGTTAAGCAGAAGAACAGAAAGAAGAATTATGAGGTTAGGGATAAGGTTGGGGTTTAGGGTTAGGGTTAGGGTTAGGTTTTGGGTTAGGGTTAGGGTTAGGGTTAGGGTTAGGTTTTGGGTTAGGTTAGGGTTAGGGTTAGGATTAGGGTTAGGGTTAGGGTTAGGGTTAGGTTTTGGGTTCGCGTTAGGGTTAGGGATAGGGTTAGGTTAAGCAGAAGAACAGAAAGAAGAATTATGAGTTAGGGATAGGGTTGGGGTTTAGGGTTAGGGTCAGGGTAAGGGTATTGTTAGGGTTAGGGTTAGGGTTAGGGTTAGGGTTAGGATTAGGGTTAGGGTTAGGTTTTGGGTTAGGATTAGGGATAGGGTTAGGTTAAGCAGAAGAACAGAAAGAAAAATTATGAGTTAGGGATAGGGTTAGGGGTAGGGTTAGGGTTAGGATTAGGATTAGGGTTAGGGTTAGGTTTTGGGTTAGGGTTAGGGTTAGGGTTAGGGATAGGGTTAGGTTAAGCAGAAGAACAGAAAGAAGAATTATGAGGTTAGAGATAGGGTAAGGGGTTAGCAGAAGAAGAGAAAAAATATGTAGTTAGGGATAGGGAAATGATGAGGGTTAGGGTTAGGGTTAGATATAGGGTTAGCGTTTGGGTTTAGCAGAAGAAGAGAAATGAGAATTATGAAGTTAGGGTTAAGGATAGGGTTAGGATTAAGCAGACGAAAAGAAAGAAGAATTATGAGGTATAACAAGAGTAGACACACTTAGAACAGAGACACAAAACAGAATAAAGACGAGATTAGTTATATTGAAACTAAAAAAGAAGGAGAACGCAAAACACCAATAGAAGAATTACACACCAAAAACATTGGAAATAAGTAGAATTACAAAAATGTACAGTAACATAGTGATTATTATGTTTATGGCGATGAGTTAATAAAGGAACACAAAGCAAAATGAAAGAACACAAGAAAGATAATTAATCGCGCAACATTATGATAAATATAATTAATAATAAGTAAACCGAAAAAGAATGTGAAGAAAAAAGACAAAGCATCGAAAAAAGCTAACATTGTGAAACTAACATGCAAACATACAGTCATGTGCAAACATTAAATAAGCTTTGATGTATGTTACTTTTTACCTCCCTTTTGAGGACTCTTCAAATATTAAAGAAACTAGAAATAGTATCACTTATTGTAAGCTAAATAAAACTGTCTCTTGTTTCCTTTGTTTATTTATCTCTAGAAACTTGTCTCTCTACGTTGGGTTAGGTATGCAAAAACCTAGCTCATCAAAAAAGTGGCAATTTGGATTGGGTCAAACTAAGAGGTGGCTTAGTCTATAATCAGGAAAACAGAAAAAATGCAGTACCACAACAGACACAACACATTTGAGGTGAATATACATTAGTTTTTTTTAATTAATAAGATGCAATAATTTAAAATGTTGGCAAGGCAAACACGTAGCATATACACAAATAATATTGAAGGCAAAGAGGGTTAGCTCCCTTTACCGTGCTAGTAAACGTCTCACACATGACATTATCCTATATCTCTACAAAGCCTCCATTTGCCTATGCATCGAATATTGTTGCCACATCAGGCTGGTACACCATCCACTAGTATCTCCCTTCTAGACAAAGTCCAAAAAAGAGTCGCCAACTTGATAGGTCTTTCACTATCCATCAAGCCCGGGCCCCTACCCCATCGCCGCAATGTTGCATCATTGTTCCTGTTTTACAAGTACTTCAATGGAGTGTGCTCCGATGAACTTGCTGCTCGACGTAAATGCACGAGACGAACCCGGCAATCAGAAAATCCCATCCATTCACTGTGGAGGTCCGCAGATGCCGGAGAGCTTTCTACCGTATAGCTTCTTTCCTCGTGTTGCCGGCCTCTGGAACTTCCTCCCTGCTCCCTGTTTCTCCGACTGTGCCGATATGCAGAAATCTAAAACTAATGTAAACAGACATCTTGCTTAACAGCTCTCAACTTAGGATGCCCCCCCCCCCCAAAAAAAAACTTACACTCTAATTCTTAGTAGCCCCTTACGTCTGCAGTGGCTACCTGCCTTGTTTGAGGTGAAATATGTTAAAATAATGATAAAGAAATAAATAATGAAAATGTTATACGGATGAGAAGGAAATAAGGAAGAAATGCACAAGTGATACGGTATCATGATGAAGAAGGAATAAAAATGAATAAAGTGTGAAAAATAGATGGAAGATGAAAGAAAAAAAACGATGAATAAAAATAAATAAAAAAAAAGACAGATACAAATAAATTCAAACCCAACAAGAAAATATGCAAACAGCAGAACAATAACAAAGCAAAAAAAAAATACACGAAGGAAATAAATAAAGACGTAAATAAAGAAGTACAGAATCTTCCCTTTAGCGAGAAAATCCAAAATGGAACTTTTTACAATGAATCCTTTTTACTCATTCTCACTTTTGTGTTGTGGTCATACAGTGCGAAAAAAAGATTTCTTTATGTGAGATTCTCAATGCTGTCATGTCATTCGAAATGACTTTCCTTTTTCTTTCTCAGATATCCAAAAGAAAATCCGAAAAGCTGGCCTGAAAACGTGTAGTAGTACCGCATTCTTACATAAATAAGCCATACACTCACGATATGTAGAATAAGACAAATCAAGTGGTTCACGTGACAGTGAAGTGAATCAATGAACCGCTGTACACATTAATTACGATAGATTCATTCAGTTAACGATGTACACATTCATTACGATAGATTAATTCAGTTATACGAAACCTCTACGTCATATTAAACGTATGTTCTTCCATTTGAACTAAAGATAAGTAATTTATATATTATCAAAAATATCATCCTTTATTATAAAATTAATAAGACTCGAATTTCAATAATATGAACCAACTAGCAAGAATACCAAATATTGTTGGAAATTTTATATGGGACACTATGCTGATTCACTCATTCTCATGTCACCATATTACTATCTTTTTATATTCTACTGCCCGGGTTTCACCTGCTAGTATAGTCGAAATTAGCTGACATTTTGAAATCTTTCTAGATTAGTGTTTTATGTATATGTCAAACGTATCACTAAAATAAGAGATTATGCTTTATAGCTTCCTCAGAGGGAACACATTATAGATTCAGCACATTGAGAGATATGTGATGATTCGGGAACATTTCCATCGTCTTCCCCTGGGAATCTTTTGCATATGATTAAAACGTCATCAAAATCGAACACATTTTAGTTTTTAGAGATTGTCTGTTAAAAGCCCGTTAAAAGACACTTGGATGTTCAGAACTCCTTCCATGTTCTCACCAATAATTTTATACAGGTTATTTAAGTTTCCTCGAAATATAATGGTAGTTTTAAGAGTAGTTGACTCCCATAGCTCTTTTACGAGAGCACTTCGTGTTTCGGGCAACTTTCATTGTCTTTCCCGAAGAAATTGAAATATAAATAGAATTTTAGTGTTACTGTATATTCTATAACCTTTTTATCGATAGGGAACACACACAGGCAGACATTGACTACTGTTTTTTGTTCCTCTTGATTCTTTTTCTTTCAATGTTATACATTGAATAAAGAAGCATCAATGTCTCAAATGTTAGGCTTATTTGCAAGGGGTCTTAAGAAGAAATCGAAATTCAGGGAATCTTGCTTATTGATGTATGATTTCTATGGATAAAATTGCACCAAATCTGATCGAGCTGAACTTTCAAAGGGAGCAGTGTGCCCATATCGTGCCTCCCTAAAACCCCCTTAAACCCTTTCAAAGAAACTAAAATGTAAGAAATAAATATTAATTGATCTATAATAATTATTGTTAGCACCAAATCTGATTGAGCTGAACTTTCAAATGGAGCAGTGTGCCCATATCGTGGCTCCCTAAAAACCCCTTAAACCCTTTCAAAGAAACTAAAATGTAAGAAATAAATATTAATGGATCTATAATAATTGTTGTTAACATTTACACGAAATTCAGAGGTATTTGAATTTTCAAGAAAATAATCTTTACACTTAAGTATGACACCAAATAAAAAAAAATACATAGCACCTGTGTTCCCTTATTCATAATGATCGGTTTATTAGTTTCAGAGAAAATCCAGTACGTACAAATATATACACACATAAATATTCCTAGATTTAGATAAGTAAATATATGTGTGTTTATTAGCCCCACCACCCTCACCACCACCACCACCACCACCACCACCACCACCACCACCACCATCATCATCATCATCATCATCATCATCATCATCATCATCATCATCATCATCATCATCATCATCATCATCATCATCATCATCATCACCACACCACCACCACCATCATCATCATCATCACCATCATCATCATCATCATCATCATCATCATCATCATCATCATCATCATCATCATCATCATCATCATCATATATTGTTATCACACCTGAAGGAGCTCTCTCTGGTTTTCCTTCCACCTTATCGGTGTTTGTAATTCAGGGGTTGTGTCATAATCGTAACGTTAGGCACTGCGATTAGGCAATGCTATTTGCCTATAGCCAGATGATCACATACATATTGCAAATATGTATGAAGAGATGTTGACAGACTCGTAAACTACGTTAGTAAGAGCATAATATATTCATGACTATAATATCATACAAGTATGTGTATTTTTAGAAGAGAAGGTGCGTGTTAGCTACTCCTCCATCGGTGGAACACTTTTTACAATCGCTTTCTACTCTAAAAACCGCCAATATCCAGAGCTAATCAGCACAGTAGTGTGCAATAGTAACCCACATATCTTTCTACATACACTCATATGTACATATATATATATATATATATATATATATATATATATGTGTGTATGTATGTATGTATGTATGTCTGTGTGCGCGCGCGTGTGTGTCTGTGTATGTGGAAAGACAACACGGAAATAACACATTTCAATACAGGAAACAATCATCAAGAAAGGATAGATTTTACCGGTTCGGATCACTTTTTCTGAAGACGTTCGTTGGTCCAAACGAAACCGGTAGAATCTCTACTTTCTTGATGATTCTTTTCCAGTATCGAAATTTGTCTGTCTGGTTTGTCTTTTTTTACACATCTTGTCTTTCACGGCTGTTAATTTTTGTGATATATGGTGTATTTTTCCCTCATCGCTCTCTCACTCTCTCTTTCTCTCCCCCCCCCTCTCTCTCTCTCTCTCTCTCTCTCTCTATATATATATATATATATATATATATATATATATAGTTACATACGAGCTATTAAGCTTATCAAACTGAAGAATACACGAATAGACAAAGGCCTTGATTAGAGAAGAAATGAAAATTAGATAAAAACGCGATGTAAGAAAATTGTGTTCATTCTCTTTACAGCACTGTATAAAGCTAAAACAAAATAAATATTAAGATGAAATAAAACTAAAATAAATAAAACACGATGCACAGCAGAATCGATAGAAAAAAAGAAGACAATGGATAGTGAATCGGATACTCTCAAAGAAACTGTAAGATTAAAAAATCCCAGTGTTTTAAAATGACCTATCAAGAAAGAAAGCCAAAAAAGAACTCGCTAATACATTTAAAACGCCGCACAGAAAAGCGTTAATTAATGGTAATAAAACACCTGTTCCTCTACATAATAAAATCACCGAAAAGCCATTGACGCAAAAGAGAGGTTCATTAATTTACTTCAAAACACGACGATGATATCATTGTTGAGTATCATTTCGAGCATTGTTCTTTGAAAACAAAATGGCGTTTTGTTAGATTTTTCTTTTTTTTTGTCACCGTCGATTATTTCTATTCTTTACACTATCCTTTTTCTTTACTATCATTTGTTCTGATATATTTTTTAAATCATTAACTTTGTTTTTTATTCTCGGCAATATTTCAAGCCGCACTATTTTCACCCGATACAGGAGAAGCGCAAATACGTCAAAAGTATTAATTGGTGTAATCATATCTATATGAATAAATTTAGCAATAATTTCTGCCTATGTTGCTTTATAGTTGTTATTATTTATAATACAAGCCGCGCGTGCGTGGTCCCCTTTCTGTATGTGACTCGATGTGGCGAGTGTAAACTGCAATAAATTTGGGCAATTTGGGGCATTTTTGAACCCCCTTTGACCCCCGGGTGGCGCGAACCAGAATGTTTCTGAGGTCAAGGATGCTCATTTTATATCCAGAACAATCGCCTCTACATGTTGGCTAAGTCTCAGAAAAATCGAATGGATGGATCAAACGTTATGGGAGAAAAGGGTCATTTTTTTGCCAGTTTGGGGGCTTTTGACCTCCTGGGGACGCGAACCAGATTTTTTCCAAGGTCAGCGATATTTTTTTCGATTAGAAACAATTGCATCCACATTTTGGCCAAGTTTCAGAGAAAGTGAATGGATCGATGAAAAGTTATGGGGCAAAAAATGTCATTGTTTGCCATTTCGGGGCCTTTCGACCAGCTGGGGCGGCTAACTATATATTTTTTCAAAACTCAGAGAATGTCACTTTCTAACCTGATCAAAGTTACACCTTCATGCAAAATTTCAGAGAAACTCAATGGATTGTTGCGGAGGAAAATCCGGAGGGACGGACAGACATGCCTCAAAATATAAGTCCCCCAATTTTATAAATCGGCGACCAATAAGTGTTGGTAGCACTAATAAACAGCCGATTGCGACACTTGTTTGTTGGCTTACACTTCCTTCTCAAATGAGGAGGTAATACCCTGGAGCATGGTATCATCACAACAGTACATATACTACACTAACCTATAAACAGTAGGAGTTAATGCCTGTGAGGATGGTATAATGACCACATTATAAAAACTAAAAGATCTCCTCTAAAAAGAACCAATGGCGAACGAACATATGCATTACCCATCCTGTAAAAAGGAGGTCATTTCTGGGATGCTGGTCTCATGAGAGCAGGCAAAGTACTACTACAAGGTATCCACAATAAAGGGGGTAATACTTAAGGGGTGTCTGATGACAAATTAACAGATACTACACAACCCCTCTCCCCAGAAAAGAGCAGGTAATGGTAATGAGAGTATTTTTTTTATTCTTAAAATAGTTCACCCAAAACAAGACAGGCCGCCACTGTAGACGTAAGGGGCTACTGAAAAAAAAAGAAAAGGGGAGAAGGTTGGGGGGTCAACCTAAATTAGGATCTGTTTACATTAGTTTTACATTTCTGCATATCAGTACTGTCGTGAAAACAGGGGGCACGGAGGGAGTACCAGAGGGCAGCAGCACGAGGAAAGAAGCTATTTCAGTAGAAGGCTCTCCGGCATCTGGGGACCTCCACAGTAAATAAATGGGATTTAGTTGATTGTCGAGTTGGTCTAGTGAATTTACGTCGAGGAGCACCAGTGTAGCCAATTCATCGGAGCATAGTCCATTAAAGTATTTGTAAAACAAGCACAAGGATGCTACATTTCGGCGATGGGACAAGGACTGGAGCTTGGTTGACAGTGAGGGACCTATTAGGTTAGCGACTCTTTTTTAGACCTTGTCAAGGAGGGAGAGACTAGCAGATGATGCACCAGCCCAGATGTGGCGAAAATACTCCATGCATGGGCGGATGGTGGCTTTTTAGAGATACAAGGTAATGTCAGGTGTGAGGAGTTTACTAGCACGGTAGAGGGAGCCAAACTTCTTTGCGGCAGCCTTGGCAATGTCTTCAATGTATTTGTTCCAATTCATGTTACCTGTGAAGGTTAGGCCGAGGAGTTTGAATGATGAACTCTCAGGTAGGGTGTTATTTACCATGACAATCGGTGGTTGGAGAGGTTTTTTGTAGTTATTGAAGGAAAGGAGCTTTGTCTTTGCGGCATTAAAAGTTACAAACCATTTATGACCCCAATCCACTACAGCCTGGAGGTAATTTTCTAAAGATTCAGCAATAACCTCGGATATGATCGCGTCTGTTTTGCACACATGGCCAGAGTAAAGCGTAGTGTCGTCAGCAAATAAACCTATATCAGACTCTATGTCATCAGAGAGGAACAAAAAAGGTCTAAGGATAGATCCCTGGGGTACACCTGCATTTATGGCATGTTGCTTAGATGAACGGCCATCGAGGACAACCTGGATTTTTATTTTGTTTAGGAAGGATCTAATTATATTAAGTAGTTGCCCAGTAATCCCGTATGAGCGTATTTTTAGGAGAGGCCCTTTATGCAAAACCTTGTCAAAGGCCTTGGATATATCAAGCGCTACTGCCCTAGCTTCACCTGCCTTGTCGAGTGTATGATACATGCGTTCAGAGATGACCGTTAGGATGTCTGCAGTAGATCGTGCTTGTCTAAATCCATACTGGCGGTAAGATAGAAGTTTAACGTGAACTTAGTGTCGTACTATCGCTAGATTGATTAAGGATTCAAATATTTTGGCAAAGATCGGCAGTAGACTGATTAGGCGGTAGTTCTGAGGGTCGGTTCTATTCCCAGAACTTATGTAGACAGGTACCACAGAGGCAATTTTCCAGCTATGTGGGAAGCAAGATTCAGCTAGGCATTTATTGAAGAGTTTGGAGAGGACAGGGGCCAGTTCAGCAGAACATTTCTTTATTACTATTACAGGTATAAGATCAGGTCCACACGTTTTAGAGGTGTCAAGGTTTTTTATGATGTCTCTGACCTGGGATGGGGTGATGACCAGGTTATCAAGTGTGACTTCGGTCCGCAATAGGAATTCAGGGAGGGGGTGGCTGTCTGAGTCTAAAGTAGAGTTAGAAGCAAAACTCTGGGCAGTAGTTCAGCCTTATCAGTGGCCGTGCAAACGACATCATTGTGGTTTGATAGTGGAGGAATCGTTGATTGACCATTATTCACTACACTATTGTAGATTTTCCAGAAATCGCGAGCACCTAGTTTCTGTGACTGGATGCGTTTTTATGTTAACTCATTATACTTTCTCTTTGCTTCGCCTATCACGGCCTTGCAATTATTTCTTGACTCTAATTTATATCTATAAGTAGCTGACTTATGGTGGCCAAATTTACGGAATGCTTGTTGGCTCGCAGAAATGGCAGCTGCACATTATAAAGTGAACCATTGAGGAGAGTGGGGCTTGCTAAAGAATTTTCGCATGGGGACATAGGCTTCAATGCCAGCTCTGACCCATTCAGTTAATTCGTTTGCACACTGGTTTGCAGGTAGTGAGAATGTTTCTCTCCATGGGGCGTCACTGATGTGATCTCTGATTGCCTCGAAATCAGCCTGCTCGTAGTATCTTGTTGTTTTGAGCAATGGTTCATCAGCTTTTGGACGACTTTTTAGGTTGATATGTATCATTAGCACAATATGATCAGCATTCCCGAGTGGGCTATGAGCTTTCGTCACACAAGCCTCGGGCATTGAGGTCAAGAAGAGGTCTAGAAGTGAGGCTTGCTGGTCTACTCGATCGGGGATGCGGGTCGGAAAATCGACAGTCTGAGAGAGGGAGTTAGCTAGGGAGAAATTATACGTAGAGTTGCCGGATGCGTCAGTAAGGCTAGAGAATCCCAACCAGTCGCGGTGGTGGGCATTAAAATCCCCAAATACATGTATCTGGGCATTCGAGTCAATTAAGAGTGCTCTATCTATGCTTTCAGAGACAGAGTTTAGCATAGTACAGTCCTGGGTCGACGGGGAGCGGTATAAGAAATATAAGTAGCTGACGCTGTGATGTAAAGTCAATCTAAAGCACATGTAATCATGGTCATCTGATTCTAACCTATGTTCTCTAGTCAGGGGGAGTGTGTTCCGAACATAACCCTCTAGCACGTGCATATGTCTGTCAGAGTATTTACGGTAGAGTGGGAGGTAGTCAGTCATGTCAAAGTGGTGTGAGGAGATTGAGGATTTAAGGTTAGTTCTACTAAGAACTAGGATATTCGGGGAGTTTGTCAGGAGAAAGGATTCTACGTCGTTGATGTTTGTTCTAAGACCCCGGATATTTGTGAATGCGAACCTCAAGGGCGGAGGCGAAAGTGTTTTTTGTTGGGTGTCTGGTTTAGGTTTGCTTTTATTTCTTTGTAATGACATGTTTGGTTCGATTATAGAGTGGGTTAGCCAAGGTGGGTACTTGTTTGGTGCCAATAAGCTCACACAACCAGGCTATTAGTCACGACTAGGTTCATGGGGGTTGTGGCCTCGGGAAAGCTCACCGGAGATAATTGCAGGGACCCTTTCCATGCGCGACATGGCACATACAACTACCCACGGTATTATGCAACTGATGATGGAGCAGCCGTTCTTGGCGCTACCCAAGAGTCTGGGCTCCTTCCTATCAGTCGGAAACAGCAGCCAGACAAGCTGTCTAACCTGTACCCTCAACCTGTCGGAGCAAGAGAGACCCAGACTGGTCATGTAAGACTTAGTAACGACAAAACTTTCCCCAAGTTGCCCAGATAGAGAGAAATAGGACGGCGTTCATTGTCCTAGTAAGGAAACAAGGCTAGGCACTGAGTGTTTAGAGGCGCCCCAGTGCTGTTACCTCTGCGCCTGACTAATAAAGAAAGGAGTACAAAGGCCGGCGATAGGCAGAACCTATCTACTCCTTAAACAATTATAGGTTTGCAAACCGGATATTTTGTTCGAGATTCCAACTCTAGGAAGGTTGTCGATCAGGATTGAGGAGGCCTCCCTCCCCAACGGTGTACTGCCACGGCGTAAGTAGCATGTAGCAGGGTTTTTTGGTCAGAGATTTCCTTCTCTTAGATAAATAGCCTTACGAGGTATTACGGGTCCAACACTCCGAGAGGGATAACGATAGCCTGCGCCCGTGGACTTGTCGGGTATTTCATAGCCCCCGCAGGTAAAAAAAAATGATTATAATTATAATAATAATTCCATATATAATATATAATATATGTATAACATATATATATATATAATATACCATATATATATATATATATATATATATATATATATATACATATATATATATGTACATATGTAGATAGAATAAGTTCATTGTATACGAAAAAGGGAACATAAAGTTGAAGATAGGTTTCCCTCCCGCAAGTAAGTACAAATAGAGAATTAAGAGAAAGACAGACACAAACTTCAGGTCAGCATGGAAATAAGAATTTCTGCAGTCAGAAATCAATAGACAGTATATATCAACATTTAAACACATTTAAGTCAAACATTCATGTAAGACACCTTAAGATTTGGAGAATATTGGCAAGAAAAGAAAGACAAAGTAATGATTTTTGGTAAAAGCAACGAAAACAGCCTGGAAGAAAAGATTATTTAACTCAAGAAATAAAAGTAAATTAATTACTTAGCTTTTTTTTTTGCTTATCCTAGTTTATATAATTCAAACTTTCTTTTATCGATCCCTCTCTCTTACTCTCTCTCTCTCTCTCTCTCTCTCTCTCTCTCTCTCGTGTTCTTTGCTTCACTTTATTTGTTGATTGTTTACAGTAGGGCTTAAAACATTTGTATCTTTAATTTTAGAAGAGTCAAACAAGGGGGATGTAACTCTAGTTTCAAGTTTCAACCACGCTTTATTTTAAAATGGATTAAAACACTCTGAACTTGCAAGATATTTAATATTTAACCAGAGATGATGCCAAACTAATAGACTTCTTGCAAAAACACAGATTAATTTCAGGTGAGTTTTTTTGGTAACCGTGCCGGCGAGAGATGCGGCAATGTTAATTCCTTTAATAAAAAATATGTGAGACCAGGTACGACGATTGTGTCTGATTGTTGGCTAGCGTATGATCGCCTAGGTGCCGAAGGTCTCCATCATTTACGTGTGGATCACAAATACAATTTTGTTGACCCACTAACAGGTGCCACAACCAACCACGTAGAACGAATGTGGAATGAGGCGAAGAAAAGGAACAAATTTGAATGTGGCACCCACACGCAAATGGTGGAATCGTACCTAGTTAAATTCATGTGGAAACAAAAATTCCGAAAGGATACTGCACAAACAAATTTCAGTGTAAAACTGTCATTTATTTCAAAAACTTTGCACCCCCTTGTTTCATGTTCCCCTTCCAATTACGTTGTTTTCTATGTTTCCTTCTCCTGTGATAATAAATTTATTTGAATAAATAATTTTATTTTTCATTGCTACCGAATCTGTTGTGCTTGTTTTATTCCTAAATTATCTTTTTACATTGTTTAAACTTTATTTTTGAAAAATTACAATATATCAAATCCATTTTAAAGTGAAGCCTGGTTGAAACTAGAGTTATCTCCCCTTATTTGACTCTTCTAAAATTAAAGATAACCTATTTTTGCCCTACAGTAAACAAAAACTCTTTCTTTTCATATCTTACTCTATTTCTTTTATTTCCTTTCCCTCGTTTTTTTTTCGAATCCATCGATCAATTTTCTATCATCTTATCGTCCATTTTTCTCTCTCTCTACACATCTCTTCTATCTTTATTATAATGAGATATGCCTTACCTTTAGTCTTTCTTTCTCTTAAATTTCTTTAATTCAAATACCCGATTGTTTATCCGTCTTCTTCTTTCTCTCTCTCCTTCTCTCTTGTTTTCGCTGCCTCACTCTCTTTTATTACAAACTATATTTAACTTTTTATCTTCTTTTCTTTCTTTTCTTCTTTCTTTCTTCTTCATCGAACTTCTTCCGATAGCCTTATCATATTTCTTTGAGTTCATCTCCCCCACATCTTTTCATCGGATTCACGTACCTCTCTTGCTCGTCCCTGTCTTCTACCCCTCCCCCTGTCTACACTGGCGGAGTCTCACTTAACGCGATAACTAATTGCATTAGCGCCATTGTGAAATTGTTAAACGTCGCCTCGATCTAATCGAACGATGTTTATTCAACACGGAAGCGCTGCGAGCGGCACTCGATTTGCTTGGATGGTTCTCAAATCAATACGACATTCATGAATAAGCCTTCAAGAATAAAAACTTCCGCTCTAGACCAAACTCTCTCACAGACCAGCGACAACAAAGGCAACACCTTTTATGTCTTTTCCTTCCTTGAAATGGCTTTTCATTAGAAAATTGAACACTAAGATGGCACGAGCAGCTCAAAGATATAGATAAATAAATTTTATAAATAAGTAGTTTTAAATGAATTAACTTAGTATGCACTAGCGAAAATGTGTACTTAAATAAAGTAGTAAAAGTTTTTAGATTCTGGAAGCTAGTATTGGTTTAGCGAGGACAGGTGTTAATAGAAAGGGCGTGGTTTATATATTTACCCCACTAAATAGACCGGTATTGTCTGGACCTTCGGGTCTTGATTTACGCCGGTCTATCGGTTGCCCGTCCTGTACAGTTCTAGGAGGTCCACCCTCCCAGGCTTTGCCTTCTCACCCTCTGAGAAGGGGTTAGTTTATTGCTAACTGCATGAGGCGCCCCTACCGGGGAATGCCGACGGGGCTATCCAGGCAATTTTTGATGACCACAGCGCTCAAATTCTCGGGCGCTGTTTTTTCAAATCCCACTTTCCCGACCTTGTGTCACATCTTACTGCTGTGAGAGGAAGATAAATAGAAGCTGTTGAAGTGAGGCATTTGTATTGAACAAAGACATGGGACCTAGCTCTTCATAATCAGTCTAGATAGTTCATTATCATTTCATAAGAGTCTAATGATGATAATATGTGTAATATATTTTGAGTTTCAATCTTAATTGTCATACAAATTCAAGATCATCATCATCATCATCATCATCACCACCATCATCATCATCATCATCATCATCATCGTCATCCTCCTCCTCATCATCATCATCATCATCGTCATCGTCATCGTCATCGTCATCGTCATCGTCATCGTCATCATCGTCATCGTCATCGTCATCGTCATCGTCATCGTCATCGTAACGATCATCATCATCATCATCATCATCATCATCATCATCAACAACAACAGCAGCAGCATCAACAACAGCAGCAGCAACAGCAGCACCATCATTGAGATTGTTACAAATTGCGGCCATGAATTTAAACGTTATTTCAGCTTAGCATACACTTTATATAGATATGCCAATATTCTACTATACTTTATATTGATATGCCAATATTCTACTACACTTTATATTAATATGCAAATATTCTACTACACTTTATATTGATATGCCAATATTCTACTACACTTTATATTGATATGCACATATTCTACTACACTTTATATTGATATGACAATATGCTACTATACTTTATATTGATATGCCAATATTCTACTACACTTTATATTGATATGCAAATATTCTACTACACTTTATATTGATACGACAATATGCGACTATACTTTATATTGATATGCAAATATTCTACTACACTTTATATTGATATGCCAATATTCTACTACACTTTATATTGATATGCCAATATTCTACTACACTTTATATTGATATGCAAATATTCTACTACACTTTATATTGATATGCCAATATTCTACTATACTTTATATTGATATGCAAATATTCTACTACACTTTATATTGATATGCAAATATTCTACTACACTTTATATTGATATGCCAATATTCTACTACACTTTATATTGATATGCCAATATTCTACTATACTTTATATTGATATGCCAATATTCTACTATACTTTATATTGATATGCCAATATTCTACTATACTTTATATTGATATGCAAATATTCTACTACACTTTATATTGATATGCCAATATTCTACTACACTTTATATTGATATGACAATATTCTACTATACTTTATATTGATATGCAAATATTCTACTACACTTTATATTGATATGCAAATATTCTACTACACTTTATATTGATATGCCAATATTCTACTACACTTTATATTGATATGCAAACATTCTACTACACTTTATATTGATATGCCAATATTCTACTACACTTTATATTGATATGCAAATATTCTACTACACTTTATATTGATATGCAAATATTCTACTACACTTTATATTGATATGCCAATATTTTACTACACTTTATATTGATATGCCATTATTCTACTTCACTTTATATTGATATGCCAATATTCTACTACACTTTATATTGATATGCCAATATTCTACTATACTTTATATTGATATGCCAATATTCTACTACACGTTATATTGATATGCCAATATTCTACTACACGTTATATTGATATGCCAATATTCTACTACACTTTATATTGATATGACAATATTCTACTATACTTTATATTGATATGCAAATATTCTACTACACTTTATATTGATATGCCAATATTCTACTACACTTTGTATTGATATGCCAATATTCTACTACACTTTATATTGATATGCCAATAATTTACTACACTTTATATTGATATGCCAATATTCTACTACACTTTATATTGATATGACAATATTCTACTACACTTTATATTGATATGACAATATTCTACTACACTTTATATTGATATGCCAATATTCTACTACACTTTATATTGATATGACAATATTCTACTACACTTTATATTGATATGCCAATATTCTACTACACTTTATATTGATATGACAATATTCTACTACACTTTATATTGATATGCCAATATTCTACTACACTTTATATTGATATGACAATATTCTACTACACTTTATATTGATATGTCAATATTCTACTACACTTTATATTGATATGCAAATATTCTACTACACTTTATATTGATATGCAAATATTCTACTACACTTTATATTGATATGACAACACATTGAAGTGTTGCCTAATCAAGTAGATTTGCTATATAGGACAACAAATATTAAAAAAAAGTTTTGAAAAATATAGGAATTAAAATCACTTGTGTTTGTCTAACGTCGCAACGCCGACATATTTCCATTTCTTGCATTGCGATAGCCTACTAATACTCCTCCATATACGTATTAAACACAATGCTTCAAGCAAACTACCTCTCTTTATTATATTTGAGAGTATTTTAAAATAATATGTTTACACATTTAATTACATGTTTACACATTGTCACACACTCTCTGATCCACGTGACGTCACATCCGTATTTATTAATTCTGACTGCCGAGTAAAACTAACCTAATATCCATCCACGTCTCACTTTTCATTTTCTGCTATTTTCAACGAAACATTTTTTATACTATTTGGTTTTCTCGTCCAATATTAAGCTATACTGTCTTCTCTTTGCAATATTCATGATCGTCAGATTTGACTTCGGATATCTTCAGAATCTCTGATAGGTGAACAAAGTGTGTCACATGTCTCCGTTGCTGAGTATTTATGTTTTCTCTTACAATAATTGAACACTCTACTTTAACTTCATCTTCGAATAAATTATGCATCGGAAACATCCCTTAAACGAGACGTTTTTCTTTTATCATATATTTTTGTTATCAATGGATTTGCTTATATCTTGTTTCCTTTGTTGTGTCAATATAATGGGTGAATTAATTTTAACACGTGGGTCCTTGTATTTCTATTTTAGGTTTCAATTTTTAACTTGTCCAGTTTTTTAAGTTGTTTTATCGTTAGCCTAAGGTAAATTTATCCTGAATTAAATTTAATAAAGTCTGACGCATCGAGAACTCAATTTCCGAATGACAACGCGGTCCACACGAAGGACCTAAATATAAGCATTTAGACGTTAACAAAGTTGAAATAATTATACTGTATTAAAATTGTTATAAAAGGGTATATCTCACAGAATTTGCCCATGCGAAAAGGAATAAATAATACACTACCCCGTAAGGAGGAGAGTATGCTTAGCAAGATGGTCTGAAAACAAAGGTACATATACTCCACTACCACTTCTAGGGCGAGAAAAGTTAATCGCTGCGAAGATGTTATCATAACAGAACGGATACGACATTTTACTCTAAACTACCCTGAGAAAGAGAATAAGGTAATTCTTGTGAGGACGGTCTTATGTAAACAGAACATATATTGCATTACACCCCCGAAAGGGGAGGTTATGCGTGAGAAAATGTTCTCAGAACAGCAGAACATATGCCACTCTAACTAACTATAAAACGACAGCATATTCCATAGTAACAAAACATGTCACATTTACAGGTTTTTAACGCGTTTACAATGTTTTCTTTTGGCTAATACATCACGTATATATATATATATATATATACATATATATATATATATATATATATATACATTTCCTTTTTTTTCAAATAATTATTTCCTTTTGCGTGTGTGTGTGTGCCTTAGTTCATTGTTCTTTCTTTTCTTGTTTCTCATTAAAAAGTTCGCCCTGAATCAAGATCAACAATAACGAAAGTTCTACTTACAGTCGCCGCGTGGACTCGTGGAACCCCCGGTTCGCATCTTTCCTCCCCATGACAGGGGAGGCTTGCCGAACTTGCACCAAATCGCCAATGTTACATTTACAGGTTTTTAACACGTTGTGTCAGAATCTCTGGTCGTCGTAGAACTGTTCCTCGTTGATCCAGAACGAACGGCATCGCTACTAATGGGACGATATGTCGTTTCTCGATTCGAGAATCCCAACGGCCCGGAAACTATTCGTACTAACCTTTGTTGTCGCCTAACACAGCAGTAGACGCAATTCGGATGATACTTCCCTGTCTTTTTCTGTCAATTCTCTGTTGTATGCAACCCGACTGCCACTCTTAGCCTGTTGCCGTCGCCGCCATCACTCTTTGTAGATGCTCATTGCTGTCGCATTTTCGGACCGGTGTTTTTTTTCTATAACTGAAACCAACTCTCCCCGTACACGATAAAATATGACAAGGCTTCCTTTTTTAAATTCAGAGTCATTTTATTTACTACCTCGCTAGTCGACACTGAGCAAGTTCGTTGGAGAAGAGAAAGAGAGCTTACGCTAGTAAATTCCTAACTATTTAGCTATTTGTAATAGAAGGAAGATTGGAGATTCACTCTGACTCTCATTTATGGGATTCGAAATCCCTCAGCTCGTAACAGCTACATGACTATCGTTGTTTTCCTGTCGGCTTCTAATCGAGAACTCATAATCTCACTCCAGCTTTCCCAGCGAGAAAAACTGACGTCACGAAAGGTCGTGATCAACACACAGATGTGATCTAACCTTTGAACTCAAGGTCTCGTTACCCGTCACCGCGACCGTGAGAACAACATTGCACTAAACCTGCACGAGACGACCTCGCAACAAATCGCGCAAGTCAAACCCGATCTACAACAGATGCGTCCATCCCCATAGGGCCATTATCCAACAAACAGATATTACAGTACACACCCCTAAAAAGGAGCATGTAATGCCGGAGTGGTAACTATCATAACAAGATATAGTTAACAAATACGCGCCCACCCAGCAAAGGAGGTGGTAAAGCCTGGAAGTATCATCGGATAACAACATAACTAACAGTACATTACTCCCAAATGAAGTAGTTATACGTAGGAGGATAATCCTATAACAACAGTACAGATACTACACTAACTGCTACCCAAAGAGGAGGAAATACTCCGACTAATTTTATATTGGCAAACAAACATATATAATACTACCCACCGCCCCAAAACTTGAGGTAAATCCTGAGACGAGGGTCTCATCGAAACCGAACAGAAAATACACCCTGCTGTTTACGATTGATTAGGATAATGTCTTGGAATATTAACTGATGTTTCGGTTTAGTAAAACGTTCGTGCAACGTGTTTTATATTTATTTATTATGTAATATTTTTTTAAAAGGTTAAGCATTTTTTAAAAATATAGATCATCATTGTAAATGATATTTTGATAATGGTCTGTAAAGCCGCATATTATCACGAAGACACTGTTGAAGAAACTAACGGCGTAGAAGTTTTTTTTAAAATAATGTGTCACCACTGATTTAGGCCGGTAGGCATCTCGAGGATAAGGATTAAATAGATAGTCAGTTGGACGATGATCATTGGTAAAAATTGACTAAAAACGAAAATGATTATCATAGAGTACAGATCAACATGTATTTGTTTACATTAGACTCGAAGAAGACCATGTTGTAGTCAGTTGGGAAAGCAGCCTCTTTTTTTACACATGAGATGTTCTAGGAAGGAAGGAAACTTTGTTCAAGGAAGTTCTGTTTTGTTATTGGTGCAGAATAAGGGGAAGGAAAGTTCTCTCTGTGGTTGTAGGTAGGCGAGTTTTGCTATTAATTTGTCACATTGGTAACCAAGGATTTGAGGTGAATCAAGCAACTACAATGAACGATGCGATAAAGTAGAGAAAAGCAAGCGACATCTGTTTGATGCGGAAGTGTCTGTAGAAAAGAGTAAAGATCATCCTGCACTAAATTGTAAACTGTCGCACCCAGACGTTGTTCCATCTAACTACTGCATATTCCTATTAAACGCATCACTAGATAAATTGTCACTGACTTTTGTACTTCGATGGTACATCGACGAAACACCTAAACTTGTAGTTAAGGAAATCATGGTTCTTCTTTTGAAAAAATTTCATGCTTTTGAAAATATTTTTTGACATAATAAATCATTAATTTTCTTAACCACATATGATGGCATTACAGTGATGAGGTTAAACCATACGTGAACATAAGGATAGTATAACAATATTCATGATGAAGTTGTCAATCGCTTTTTAAATCGGAATCTCTTCTGACAGGTTGTGATTCACGGAAATTGGTTGGTTAACTTCTAAAATGAAAAGTGTGTGTGTTGGTTGTGTAGGAATGCCTAAATATAACATTCGGGCAACCGATCGGTAAATAAGATAGAGCAAATATTGACACCAGCTAATGTGGATGTATTTTTTTTTTTGCTCTCCCAGTTGGGAAGCGAGCCGATTTTGCATGAAAATTAAGTGGGTGAGTAAGCTAATATCTAGCAATAAAAGTATGAAACCGTTACAATGTTAACATTGAGATATCACTTACATTCAGTCAGTGTCGTATGATAGCGCAGGGGTAGAGGCGTCGACTATCAGCTCGACAATTGAGTTTAAATCCCGGCTTGAGGAACTAGCTGGTCTAGCCACACTTAAGAGATGTGATACAGCGAAATAGTCTGTATGTGGATGACTATATAGGATATATATAAATATATATATAATATATATATATATGTGTATATATGTATATGTGTATATATAAAATAAAATAAGCCTTGGCTTAAGGAAATAATAACAAACATGTTTTACCGAGTACACCTTGCATTGAACAATTGAAGTTGAAATAGAGTTTTCATTCGTACATGTTTATCCCTCTTCTTTCATAGTTATTAAAACTTTTTTTTTCAATTGAATTTTCGAAGATATACTTCTTCATCAGAATTAAATAAAGATATATAAAAATCTTCGAAAATTCAATTGAAAAAAAAAGAAAAAAAGTTAATAAAACTAAAATGCATTGTATGGCGTTCAAATAGCTTGTTATTTTTAATAACTAATATTTCCATATAAACAATGCTTTCTAACCGAGGACAACAACTTATTATTCAAATCGCACCGCCATGTGCCGTCCGAAAAAAAAAGACTCTCATTCGTTCATTTACATCGAACTGATAACACCAAAAAAAACAAGAGGAGATCTAAAAGAAAAAAAATTGAAAGGTATTTTTATATATCTTTATTTAATTCTGATGAAGAAGTATATCTTCGAAAATTCAATTGAAAAAAAAAGTTAATAAAACTAAAATGCATTGTATGGCGTTCAAATTGCTTGTTATTTTTAATAACTAATATTTCCATATAAACAATGCTTTCTAACCGAGGACAACAACCTATTATATATATATATATATATATATATATATATATATATATATATATATATATATATATATATATATTGCAAAATAGGAGAATCAAAACAATCGTAGATATCCGCGGAGATATAGAAATTAGATCTTGTGCATCTTTCAGAATATATTTAAATACTGCAGATAAAAATAAGTTTAATCGTTATCAGGTTTTTTTTAAACATAGCTTTCATATTATTATTTTGTAGATTACGACATTTTTTATTCGAGTATTTGTTTGTGATGACACCTACTAAATAACTTACTTCGCTTAGTATAACGTTTTATAGTTTCTGTTATTTGTATGTTTAGAATTTCTGTCCAGGAATGTAATTAAAAGTTTATTTCTACACGGAAATAAAACACCAGATTGCCCAAACAAAATTGTATGAGCAATGTGATAGTTAAAATATGTCTGTATGTGAAGAGTTCGAATGCAAAACGCGATAAACGGCATTTTAAAAATAAAGAAAATGTCCCTACAAAAAGTGTTGAATTTCAACACTCGACAATACCTCAAAGCAATTTGTTACATCATATGATACAAAATAATTTATTTTTGATTTCAATTATAATCAGCTTTCATTCGAAGTATAGATTTAATATATTCGTGTTCTTATTGTGTAAGGTCTCAATTCCAACGAATTGGAGTTATTGCGTTTTGCGTTCGAACTCTGCATGTATTCTTAATTGCGTCGATGTTTTCCATCACAGAGAGGAACCGAACCTTTATTATAAAGACGCGTTCTTTGCTTAGTGGGACGTGCGCTGTACAGTTCGTCGTGAAAACTAACTGATAAATTTTATATAGAACATCATTACGCTCGCAAAAAATCAAGTGAACAAAAATCGAACGTCAAGCTAAATTATTTGAATTGAAGTGTGTTGCACTAGTGACGATTTCAGAACAATGGCGGGAAAATTATTTGAAAAGCTTGCTTAAAATAGATTGTACAGCTCCAAACTATGATTGATAAAAAAAACTGGTTAATTTCAATCTTTTAACAATGTAGTAATTCTTTCTATAAAAATGATTTTAAAAGTGTTAAAAATAAAATAATGCAAAAATGGATCGATATTCTTTCGAAGCATAGTCAATTATAATTTGTATAATTTCATTTTTTTACTGTTCTATTCAGAATCATACAGGCGGTGAATTGAAATCATTCATGAAGTTAAAAATGTTAAGAATCTCAATAATTATACTAATTAGAGGTATGTTAAGAAATAAAGCACACGTTATTATTATTAACATAGTGATCAGAAAGGTTAAAGTTCAGTTTATTTTGTCGAATTTACAGCATATCTACCTATTTAGCTTTAGTTAATGTCATAACACGATGTTTTGGCAATCAGACTTTGAGGAAAAAACAACCCATGCATGCGAGCATCATATAAATGCACAAATTGAATTTTTATGACGCTTTCTTCAAACTAAAGGCTTTAAATTATTTTATTTCACAAGTCGATAAAGAGTAAGAAGTTGACCTAGGGTTTACTTTCGGCAGCCTCGTATCTCTCGCTTCCCTTATTTATTCTTATACTTTTAAAATTATATGAGTAATATTTCTGACAAAGGAGGAAGAATTGCTGTTTTCTAGGTAGGAATCTATCTATATAACACTTACAGTTTTGCTAATTTTTTTTTTCACCTTTAAGTGATGTTTTGTTTTAGCTCCTTACATCAAGTGGCTCAACGCCCTGTCTAGAGCAATTTCCATTAAAAGAAAAACTAAAAAGATCTTAGGATCTATATACATCGTCCATGGTGTTCTGTACCTCTCTTTACAGATATAACACACGAACACTAAGAGACATTACAAAATTATTCCCTTAACATTATGGTGTTTGTTCGACAGACATCCGCTTTCTACTTGTCTTTCTTGTTGAAAGTCTGCACTTAAAAGCTGATAAATCGTGTCGGATGTGTCCTGGCCGGTTGGTGGACTGTCAGGAGAAAGATGTTTCGTAAGCAAGCGACATGCATTTTCTTAGTTCAGTGTCAGGGAATCTATTTGCAGTCGCATCATTCATAAAAAAAATGAAAGCCACTGAAATAATGTATTGTTTAACATTTTACGAAATTTAATAATCCGTTATTATTTACCGAGCATTTCAAGTTGGTCAACTTTTAGCATCTATACGTGTCAGCTTCGAATGTGCTATTTCATTTCTGGTGTGATTAAGTTTAGCATAAGTCCGTTCAATGTATTATAGCAATAAACATTGTAAATGCTACATTGTATACGATGCATTAAACAGAACTTAGTATTTGATACACTGACTCAAAGCGGAAGAGGCACGGCAGGATTAAACTATAAAATCAAAAAGCAATATAAAAAAAATAGCAAAGGTGATTCATACAAAAACAAATTAACTTGGTATTACGAGAAAAAAACGGATTCCAAGAAATAGCTGAATATACAGCCACTGGTTATAAACAGTTTCGAGCAAATCTTAAAAGTACGAAACGTGTGTGTGGCAGTAACGAGACAGTTTTTACTTGTCATCGCAGTGACAGAAACTGAATTCGCACAGTAGAACTATCTTAGGTTAACTGTGGAGGATGTTTCTTAAATCTTGAGTGAATATCAATTAAATAGCTTCTAGCGCGTGGCGCCATAATTTCAACGTAAATTTCTTGAAAGTGTGAAAGTGTATATTTCTCACGACTTCGATTGGGTGTGCATCAAAATCATTATTTTATTACATATATATATATATATTTATATATATATATTTATATATATATGTTTTTAGAATAATTCATACTAGTGTCCCGCTATTACACGAAATGATGTTTTTAATACTAATTATCTTGTTCCTAACCTATACATGTTTAAATAAAATATGATAAGATTTAGACTTGTATATTTATTTTTAAAAAATGAACAATACATGAAACAATTTACTAAACTCATTTATATACAATATTTCTAGTAAAGTTAATATTTCGACGACTAAACCTTACTTTGTAAATGTTTTCGATGAAATTAAATTTGGCTCTAATTCATGAATATTTATTTACTCCTCTCCAGGAGTTAGGCACAAGGCCAGTTTTATCTTACTCCCACAAGTAAGATGTGACCCAAGGTCTGGTCGGGAAAGTGGGGTTAGATAAGCCAGCGCTCGAGAAAGTGAGCACTCTGGCCATTAAAATTGCCTGGGCAGCCCCGTCAGCATTCCCCGGTGGGAGCGCCTCATGCAGTAAGCAACAAACTTACTCCTTCCCAAAGAGGGGAGGCGAAGCCTGAGAGGGTGGACCTCCTAGAACTGCACAGGGCAGACCCATAGACCGGCGAAAATCAAGCCTCGAAGGCCAAGACAATACCAGTCTATGGAGTGCAGTATCCATCGGAACAGATACTACACTTTGATATTAGCGAAAGGGCCAAGCCAACTGATGAATAGCATACAAAGATCCTGAAGGGTGTTGCTTTTGATGTAAACATGACACAAAAAATCACACACGCTATAGTACTAATATGTGTCTTCCCGGTCGTCCCCTCCCTACCTCTCTTCCCCATCACCTCGAAATGTAGAAAAACATCTTAGAGGTTGGTTGCGATCGAACTATGAACCAGTCTGGCGGAAGTCAAAAATACTTCGTCGCTAACCGTTGCGCCAAAGGGAAATACTCGAAAATGTTTCGAAAATTAGGCGAGTCCAATGTTTTTCAAAATCTAGGTGCGGCACGCATGTGCAGAGCTTTTACCGGAAGCGTGACACACGAACACACATGCTATCGTATTAATATATAAACAATGCTTTCTAAACAACGAACAACATTTCTTATTCAATTTGCGCCGCCATGTTCTTGACTAAAGAGACCCTCATCCCACATTCGCTTTAACAAGAGACGAATTGAAAACACACAAAAAAAAACGCAATAAGAAAAAAAAGAAAATAAAGGTATTTAATATTTCTTTATCTTAAATTCTGATGATGAACTATATCTTCAAAAATGTTATTGAAAAATAAAATTAGAAAAAAAGTTAATAAAATTAAAATGCATTGTATGGCGTTCTTATTTTTAATAATTCATATTACCATATATATATATGATATAATATATCATATATAAATTAATACTCTAAAACAATGAGGATCTCTATTCATCTATCTATCTCTCTCTCTTAATATATATATATATATATATATATATATATATATATATATATATATATATATATATATATATATATGACAAATTAATATTTATTTATTTGAGATAAGCTTACTTCTGACGATAGGACGTCTTCTTCAAGAAAAGTAGCACGTTTTTTCGTGGCATTGTGTTACTAGAACAATGCATATGATCTTCCAACGGTGATATTTAGTAAATGTTTAGTCATGAGATTCCCGCCGGCTCGCGTGAAATGAATTAGAAATAGTTATTCAGTGTAAGCATTGTTTTATTTGAAATATGTAAGTGTTAGAATCTAAAACAGCGCTTCTATATATACTTATATATATATTCAAATAAATATTTACTTATTTAATATATATATATATATATATATATATAGATATATATATATATATATATATATACTGTATATATATATATATATATATATATATAGTAGAAACGGATGAAAAAGGAAAGAAATGTTAAAAAAGTAAAAAAGGAGAAGAAAGAGAAAAAATCGACAGCTAGCTTATAACGCCGATTGGAAACGCCGTGAGTTTAAAAAAAGAAGAAGAAAGAGAGAAAGAATGGACAGTTGGCTTATGAACGCCGGTTGGAGGCGCTGTGAGTTACAAAAGAAGAAGAAAGAGAAGCATCGGCAGTTAAGCTTATGAACGCTGTGAGTTGACTAGGAGGATTAATATTTATTTGAAATGGATGTCAAGGAATTGAACAACAAAGGAGGAAGAGGAGGGGGAAGGACAAAAAGTATATATATATGTATATATATATAAGTAAGTAGGACTTTTTTTCTTTTTTTAATAACTAATCTAAGTTAGCAAAACATTTATACGCAACACAACTTAGGTTTAGTATACGGAACGTTTATGTTTTCGTCTTTTAAGGGAAGTGGGGTCTGATCAACTCTGCTGGGAAGCCATGAAATTAAATACTGTCTTGTTTTTAAATTCCCGAAACAGTTTTTCATGATAAACAACTGATGATCCCTTAAATAATAGTAGAAGACAACTAATATAGTAACTGAAAAAGTTAAATTTACTTACATGAGTGATTTTCCACTGAACGACTTGGGGACTTCAGGTTGTTTTTTTTGGTTTTTTTAAAATATAGTTTTAATGGTTGAGAAACTTCCAAGACTATATATATATATATATATATATATATATGGGAAATGAAAAAAGGAAAAATATGTTTTTTTACATGTATTCATAAACGTATCGTCTTTATTTGTGAGACTTCCTCAGAATGATAATTTTAAGAAAAATGTAATGCAAGTACATAGAAATATTGGGTTGGCATTACATTCCCTGCCACCGACTTCTCTCAGCCCGGACCTTGGTCCTGCGCTCCCAGTAGTGGCTACTACTTCTTCTCATCAACCCATAATTTCAACCTTACATGAGTGATTTTCCACTGAACGACTTGGGAGTTACGGTTTTTTTTTGTTTTGTTTTAATATAGTTTTCATGGTTGAGAAACTTCACAGACTATCTCTCTCTCTCTCTCTCTCTCTATATATATATATATATATATATATATATATATATATATATATACATATATTATAATACGTATTGAAGATTACACAAAGTGTACCCAGCACTTATCAGAGATTTTACTCGAATAAACTGATGTCTATGTTCTAGAGTGATTGTACGTTGGATCGTCTTAGACCGAAGCAAATGTTTACGTTCGTTTCTATTCAGATTGCCATTCAGGGGAACGAGATTTCTCATGTATTGGTCATTAAAAATAGGGTTTGTGTCTTACTTGATTCTTTGTGCTGGGTTAAGTATATTCGGAATTTCAAATAATTGTCCTTAACCCCAGTAACTTGATCAGGCAAATGATAGGAACTGTTAATGGTGGAGCGTGGGTCTGACGAAATAAAACAGGGATGGTTAGGGTTAGGGTTAGGGTTAGGGTTAGGGTTAGGGTTAGGGTTAGGGTTAGGGTCTGACGAAATAAAACAGGGATGGTTAGGGTTAGGGTTAGGGTTAGGGTTAGGGTTAGGGTTAGGGTCTGACGAAATAAAACAGGGATGGTTAGGGTTAGGGTTAGGGTTAGGGGTTAGGGTTAGGGTTAGGGTCTGACGAAATAAAACAGGGATGGTTAGGGTTAGGGTTAGGGTTAGTGTTAGGGTTAGTGTTAGGGTTAGGGTTAGGGTTAGGGTAGGGTTAGGGTTAGGGTTAGGGTTCGGGTCTGACGAAATAAAACAGGGATGGTTATGCACATGCGGGGAGGTTTAGTAACAGGAAATGAGATGAATAAGAAAGTATGCGCTAGTAACGAACACTTTTATATTATAAAGATAGGGAACAGACATGGGGATTTGTAAGTAAGGAATAGTTGAGTAAAGCAGACATATGGGGATGCGAGAGTGGAAAATGGTGAGAGAGAGCGTGGGGACACGAGGTAGAGAGGGATAGAGAGAAGAAACAGATAGATAGAGGATATTGCGAAAGAAAGAAATGATGTATATAGAGAGAGCGGATAGACAGAAGTGCAGTGCAGGCAACCATTTTTTATATCATAAAGAATGACGGGAAAGGAAGACGACGGATTATTGTGAATTCCAAAGGATGAGGAAGAGAGAGACGGATCGAAAAAGGTGGATGGAGATATATGTTCAGGGAAAACAAATGTTTTACATTGAAAATATAGCCCTAGAGAGCACGGGAGAGAGAGAGAGCGGAGAGAGGAGAGAGAGAGAGATAGAGAGAGAGAGAGAGAGAGAGAGAGATAGAGATAAAATAACAGAGAGATTCGTGGAGGATTTGAGAGAATGATATATCAGATGTGTCGTCCCTTGGTGTCATTTTTCTACTTACAACATAATCCAAGCAATTACCCAGTATAATTGTGCCAATCAAGATTAAGTAGTCTGATTGACGAACGGGGTAAACATTGCAAAGACTCGCATTAATTCTCTTGGCCACCAGCAGATGGCGGTTGGAGTCACGCTTCAAGGCCAAGAGATTATATCGTTGGAGCGGAGAAAAAAAAAACCCATACTTCGTTTCACTCCTTTTTCTCCAGATGAGATATTGTCCACGTGCCGATCTTATTTGATAAACGATATCGTGAATATATTTAGTCGGATCAATCATCTGATGTCTTTCAAATGCTGAACATTAAGAATCATCTGATAGTGCGTATACACAAGATACTTTCATAGGTAATTAGCTGAGCTGAGCTGATGATGAATAATAGATCACAATTATTTTAATCATTATTAATACGTACGAACATAAAGGGTACAAAAAAATAATTACATTTGTTAACACTTATTAAATATTAATATGAATCTTTTAAATGATTATAAAACATGTGTTGTAGACCAGATAGAATTACGGGGAAGCTTTATAAGAGGGAAAGAGATAGAGATAAAAAGAGAGATAAAAAGTGAGAAAGAGAGATAGAAGAGAGATAGAGAGAGATGGAAAGAGAGATATAGAGAGAGGAAGATAGAAGTATATGTATATATATATATATATATATATATATATATATATATATATATATATATAGAGAGAGAGAGAGAGAGAGAGAGAGAGAGAAAGAGATATACAGATAGAGAGATAAAGAGAGAAAGAAAGAGAGAGAAAAACAAATATACACTGAGAGATATAGATAGAAAAAGAAATAGAGAGGGAGGGAAAGATAGAGAGAGATAAAGTGATGTATATATATATGGAGTTAAAGAAAGATAAAGAGAAAGTGCGATAGAAGGAGAGATTGCGTTTGACGTATAGAGATAGAGATAGAGATAGTTATATATATATATATATATATATATATATATATATAGAGAGAGAGAGAGAGAGAGAGAGAGACAGAGAGAGAGAGAGAGAGAGAGACAAACACAGAGATAGAAACATATAGATATAAAGAGAACGATATAGATAGGCTGATAATAATACGGCAGAATAAAAACTTTGAAGAGAAAGGTTAGAAAGAAAAAGCGAGAAAAAAATCTAATTGGAGAGAGAAGGGGTGATAGAAAGTTTTGTGAGATTATAAAACCTTCTCTATTTAATCAACAATGATGGTCTTGCCAGCTGTGTCAGTTGGTTTACTTAAGTGACGTTAATTAACGAAATGTATCCGTCATGTATATATATATATATATATATATATATATATATATATATATATATATAGCCTTTATTAAGGCTGGACACTCTGAGTGAATTTAATAACAAGCAGTACTACTAGCTTTATTGCGAGATCCAACACGATTTGTTGTTGTTGTTGATCACTCTTCGTCGCTTGCTGTGAATAACCGCCGACTTTACAGAGTTAAATTCCTCCTAAATTTCAAGCTAATTTCTGATGGCCAACTGGTAAGTCTCTTGACTGCGAATCAGTGGTGATTTGTGATCGGAGTTCGCGTCCGCCGACCGTCAGAAATATACTTCCTGCACTGAAGATTGTGTAAGCATGGAGGTAATAAATAAGTAATATGTATCTATAAATATTATATATATATATATATATATATATATATGCATAAATGTGTATATATGTATATATATATATATATGTGTTATATATACACATACATATATATATTAATATTTATTTATAAATATATACATATATATTAATATTTATTTATAAATATTATATATATATATATTTATATATATTTATATGTATAAATGTGTATCTATGTATATATATATATGTATATATATATGTGTTATATACATACATATATATATATATGTATATATATATATATATATATATATATATATATGTATATATATATGTATTTATGTATTTATGTATTTAGATGAATGTTTAGTGGCAAAAAGTGTTATCAAGGCAAGGAATAAAGATGTGTTTTACATTTCGGGGGGGGGGGGGGGGAAATAAACTGAAATTGTTAACAACGAGAGAAAATGTATAATTAAATAAATCTACTAAGACGGCATTCGTCCACACTCATCAGATTAAATACGTGAATAAACATTCATCCACTACGGTTAAATCTTAAACTATCGAGTGAAATAAAGACCAGTGACAGTTTGGAGAGAGAAAAAAACAATTGGGGGGGGGACAACTGTATCACAGTAAGTCCTAGAAGCAACTCTATTTGTTTACATATGAAGGGTTGTAATGACTTAATATATATTGTTTCCAGGACTTTAAGATGGGACAACGAATGTGATCTACTTATGACACATAATCTGTCACTAGTTTAAGCCGACGCACGTTCGGGTCTATTTATGAGACGTTGAGCATTAGCTGATCCGGATGTGTTGATTAAATTATTTGAATTATTTTGTCGGCTCTGGCGTATTGCCGAATAATGTCTTGTATTCTAGATTAAAACTTTTGCACTATTCTTCCCACGTATACGGAATCGTACCGACATTTAAATTAATAAATAATATGACTGATATGGTGGGGTTGGTTAACTTTGTTTTAGAATTTTAACAAAATTAAGACAGAAAAAACGTTTCCAGAGCCTGAAGCCTGATAACAGCGACGTACAGTTACCTAAATTTTGTTAGCAAATGTTATGGTAACATTGCTGAATTAAGGTAATTTAATGTACAGGGTGATTCTTAAGTCACTTCACTTAGCTATTTAAAATGTCATTTACAATTGAAGAGCGAATTCTTATTGTTATTCATGTGGCCAAATTTGATGAATCTCCCACACTTGTTGAAAGGCAATGGAAACGTGATGTGAACAGAAAGCCTCCGTCGCACAACACCATAATCAATCAAATATGCTACAAAGAGTCGTAAATTCCTTGCAAAAAAGAATGGAGCTATGCATGCAGAACGAAGGTGGAACTTTTGAAAATCTGCTGTAATTTAAAACTACTATAAATGAATTTGTTGAATAAACTTTCTGTTTTGTATTACCGTATTTTCGAACTTCAGAATTTAAAATATAAATAGCTAAGTGTCTTATGAATCACCCTGTACGTCGGATATTTTGTTGACCACAATGTTGAGGTTTATGAAAATGGTTGACCTTGGCAGCGATGTTTGAATGAACAATATCGAGAGTAACCGTTATCCATGAGAACATCTTTGAAAAATCAGGGTTAAAGAGCAAATCTTTAATGCATGATGAACCAAACATTTTATCAGATTTATTTTTCTTTGTTGGGGACAAAAAGGATCCTAGTAGCAATATAAACCAGTATATGTTAGTTTGCGGTAAACGGATATAAGAAACGATGAATCAGATTGATACACTAGTACACCCGGGGAAAAAATGGGTGGAATTGTGTTCCTTCTCACAGGTGAACTGTACGACTAGGTGTAATTGATTGAGTGCATTAAGAAATACGATGGAATCTGACTAATCGTTAAACACGCAAATATATATAATCGACGACTCGGAAATGAGTAGGTTGTTTATTTATACGAGCGACAAGATTCTGCGCATGAACACCCTGAAGATATTGACCAACGCACGACCAAAAGAATAATTCTGTGAAGGGCTTTTTTATCGTAGTTAACCCCAAACAAGCAAAGTAGGGGACCACTAAAGACGTAAGAAGCTTCTGATTATTAAAGTAAAAGTTTTGGTGGTAATCCTGAATTGGAAGCTGTGCAGCGATATATCTGTTAACATTAGTTTTACATTTTTGCATGTCAGCACAGCCGGAATAACAGGGAGCAGGGATGGAGTTCCATAGGCCGACAACACAGGAACAAAAACTATTGGAGTAGACGGCTCTGCGGCATCTGCAAACGTCCACAGTGAATGGATGGGGCTTAGCTGATTGTCGGGTCGATCTAGTGTATTTACGTCGAGGGGCACCAGAGCAGCAAGTTCATAGTAGCACACTCCATAGCAGTACTTGTAGAACATGGCACAACGTGACACTATGGCGGCGATGGGACAGAGGTTTTGGTTTGGTAGATGGCGGTGGACTAATTAAATTAGCGAGTCTTTTTTAACCTTGTTTAAGAGAAAGAGAATAGAGGATAGTTCACCAGCCCAGATGTGGCAACAATACTCCATGCATGCGTGAATTGTGGCTTTGTAGAGATATAGGATAATGCCAGGCGTAAAAACATTACTAGCACGGTAGAGTGAGCCCGCTTCTTTTGCAGCTGCATTGCAAATGTCTTTAATGGATTTTTGCCAATTCATGTTACCTATGAATGTTAAGACGATAGACTCTCAGGTAGGGTGTTATTTGACATGGCAATCGGTGGTTGGAGAAGTTTTTTGTAGTTATTGAAGGCAACGAAGTTTGTCTTAGTAGCATTAAATGTATTCATCCATTGATTTCTTTATTTTAGTTCTCTTTCCAATGGGTGTAGGGTGTGCTAGCCCCATATGCAGACGGGACGGAGCGATTGACCTTCGAGGGTATTAATGTTACGCTGGACAATTTATGTGGTAAAAAAAAGGGCGAAATATCTCTGTGATAAATGACGTCATGTGTGGCAATATATCATTACGTTGCACGTAAGAGAGTATTAGTGTTCAGCTCACAAAGAAGGCATACGTGGCCAACTACACAATTGTGTACAATTAAGAAAATAATGCATAACTAGGACTCTGCTCTCTAGTCAAATGAAATCAATCATCCAATGAAAAAAAAACGAATAGTCAATTTATGAGAGTTTGTTTTCTTAAAGGGAATAGAAAATAGACGTTTCATATAAATGTCAGTGCGACAAATAACTTAACCTTACTCGTCATATATATACTAGCTGCCTCTGCCAGCTCCCTATCGCTTCGCAAATTTCGCTACTCGAAATATTTGAAACCAAAATGTTAAAGTTGAAACATTTCATTCACAAGTTTGTTGTAACAACGCATTTTACAAATAACGAAGGTCCAACAAAACGCAAATCACTCTGGAGTAAAAAACGAAGGTCCAAAGAAACGCAAATCACTCCGTCCGTAGATCACAAAGTCCTCTGTCAGGTTCCAAAGCAGCTCTCTACGTTCGTCACACATGCACTTACTTCGCACCGTTTTTTTACGAAGACGGCAAGAGACCCGCTTTTATTAGGCTGAGGCACACCTAATTGGCATGCGTGCAATGTGACTTCGCGAGACTCCGCGTGAACCGTACGTAATAAAGGTTCACGGACGCCATGTTGAATTCTTTTCTTTATCCGCAGCGCACAGGACAGACAGACACGAGGACGTTTCGCAGGTAAGCCCCCTTCGCGTTCCCCACAAGCAATACAGATTGCATCTACATAGTCTCAACGTTGGTGATATTATATCGTGTATGCCCATTCACGTTCCCCACAGTTGATTTCGACCTTTTTAATGACAGCGCCAAAACACGCGCAGAAAGACGAAACCTATTCGCTCTGTGTGTGCGTGCTCGTATGTGTTTTCTTTATTTTTATTAATTAAACACACTTTTAAAAAAATGTGACGTCGATCGCTAACACAAGGTAGCAGTCAGAGACGCTTTCCCCTTACTTCAATATGGCGTCGCTGACGAGAGAGGAGGAGAAAGGGAGTTACCCCACTTTCAGAACTATATCTTATACCCATGTATCTTTCAGTGGCCGTTGTCAAGCACCGATTTTTTTCTCTGCTTTAAATTACTTCTTTTAACAAATATTCTAAGAAAAATTTATCCTGTTTGTATAAAATAACTTTAATAAATGTTACGGTCGACAAAAAATATTGCACATATATGGAATAAACAGAAGGATAAAATTACGAATGAATTGCACACACCATTCATTCAATTTATTGTTCATATATATATATATATATATATATATATATATATATATATATATATATATATATATATATATATATATATGTATGTGTGTATATATATATATATATATATATATATATATATATATATATATATATATATATATATATACAATATTTTACAATATTTTACAACATTATGTTGTATTATTGATTTAAATAAAACAAACCTGTTTTGATCGAAATATAGGAGGGATCAATAAAAAAATCGCATTTATTCATTTATATGTTTGTGTAATTAGGCAGCATACCTTCTCTTATGTATGTGTTGTTAAACAGTAGTGCGAGCTTCTGTTTATTTATTTTTTAATTCGTTTTTTCGATTCGTCGCACGACCAATTTGGTATTGTCGTCCATGTTGTATAAAGAAATCGCTATATTTTCGCGAACGTTTTCGACCGGCGACGGTCATCTTCAGGCGGATGAATGAGTATGCAAAATAAAAGATTGGTGAATTTATTAAGAAGACGTTTTTAAAAAAACATTTCAATACCACTTCAACAACACTTCAACATACCTTCGCCCCCCCCCCTCCCTACATAACGCGCGAGGTTGATACCAGGTTTATTTACTTGGATAAACAACGCTTCTATTATGGGGAGACGGATACTGCAATATGAGATCCCAAGAATGGCTATGTTCTTGGTTAAAATATTCCTAAATTCATTTTTAGGGATGCTGTGTGTTATGAAGTGTTGTTAGATGGAACTTTAAGGGGAGGTGAGATGGCAAGTTAGTCGGCGTGATATTCTAGTTCTAGTCATGCCGATATACCTGTTGTTTTCAGACACCTCGATATATATATATATATATATATATATATATATGGTACGTCAATGAAAATTAATAAGACCTGCAAATGGAAGCAAATCGGTATTTTCAGTTGTTCAAAACAAGGAGCAGTTAATACATTGCGACGATTCGTTTTTGATCCCATTGAAGCTTTTGCCTTTGAATACGCTTAACTGAAAACAGGAATAATATTGTTTTCCTTGAAATGGCCACTTTTATTTGATTTCTCTCCGTGGACAACAGACCTGAGTGGAATCGCCGTCGTTGGATTTTTATACAGATTCCTCTGGATTTACCAATATTTCTGAGCCCCACGTTTTTTGGATTTCGTTATTAGTGATTCCCATGCCCGTTTGAACTTTTACAAATTTTTTTAAATTTTTTAAATTTTTAATTTTAAAAGAAAACTTTTTCAGATTTGGAACTTTGACAGTCTTATCCTGTCAACTTATCAATCATAATTTTTTCTTCTGGTGATAAGATTTTAATCTTTGAAAAGCCTGGTTTAAGGAAAGAAAGAGATGAAAAATAAATGTTTTTATTAACTAAACTGCTCCTTGTTTTGACAACTGAAAATACCGATTTGCTTCCATTTGCAGGTCTTATTAATTTTCATTGACGTACCATATTTTTGCTCTATCCAGTATATTGAGCTTTCCTTATTTCACAATAGGTCCAACTCTCTAAAAGTTTACCTTTTAGTTATAATTTACATATATATATATATACATGGTAAACAGCTGAAGATCTCCGTGTTAATATTAGATGCTTACGTTAAGGTCTCCTGTTTTTGTTTAACTGTTAGATACTTAATACCCCTTTTTATTTTATTTACTTACTATCATATATTATTTATTTATGAATTTTCCAACAAATGTTAAGTCTACACTATTTTGGATTAAGTTAGTTTCGCTGGGAATTTAAACTGCATTTTCCTTTTTTTTTCTTTCTTTTTTTTTCTTTTTTGTCTTTTTGTCTAAAACAACTCAAAGCTTCTTTAGACTATATATATATATATATATATATATATATATATATATATATATAATTTCTTTGTAATATAGTAGGAAAAATCCCAGCAGAGTGCTCGATTAATTAAGAATTAAAGTTAAAAATTAAGAGCATAATATTAATTTGTTTGTACAGAAAAATTAGTACAACATTCGTACCGTCGTTTTAAAGCTCGGAAAGTCTTAGCCATCCGGCTCTCTTCAGCATATTTTTATATACACGCTTGCAATGCAGTCTTAATCAATAGCTGAGCAAACAACATAACTCGCCCCATGAAGATCAAATAGACAGGTGAAACAAAATGGCTGTCGTTGAAACAAAATGGCCGTCGAAAAATATGCACACAGTTTCCCGCGTATTTTATTTTATTTTTCATTCCGACACTGGAAAAACATACCACTAAATCAATTCCGTTCAATTTCACAGTTGAAGACATATTTTTGATCGTATCGGTCATCGATCTCAGGGTCAGATAGAGAAGAAAACCAATTAATCGAACAAAGGAAATAAAATTAAAAATCGAAGTGGGGACGTCCTAGAAAATCGGGCAAGGTTATTGAAAAAAGATTCCGCACGAATGAGAAATACTGGCAAATTTGATGTAAAATCTTTTATGCAGATCGCTTGTTTTTAATCAATGTAAAATATATATTTATTTATTTTTATATCCATGCTTTCATGAAAATCTCCGTAAAAACAGTATTTCAAAGGCAAAGAAAGTTAACACAAAACATTAATGAGAAAGTTAATTTAAAAAAATTAAAATTGACTTTCTTATTTTTCTTTTATTATACTTTTTTATTTTTTATCTAGCTAGTTACAATCTTTTGTGAAATCTAATCGTTAATTTAAAGATAATATGCATGAAATTCATTATGCTGAGTACATCAACGTTTGGTTATAGAATATTCTTTTTACGTCCGGTTTAATAACACGAACTCCATGCGAAAATATAACTTAGTTCTGAGATTTAGTTATGTTTGAAAAATATCTTGTTACAATTGTTCTAAACAAATTGATTTCAACTCAACCCAAGAATTAAATATATATTTTCGCATAGATATTGGTATATTAAATTATATGAAATATACCACAGTTAGACAGATGTTGTTAAGATCACATTAAGTGCAATATATATATATATATATATATATATATATATATATATAGTCTAAAGAAGCTTTATGTTATTTTAAACAAAAAGAAGAAAAGAAAATGCAGTTTAAATTCCTAGAGAAACTAACTGAATCCAAAATATTGCAGACTTAACATTCGTTAGAAAATTCATTAATAAAATATAATAGTAAGTAAATAAAATAAAAAGGGGGATTAGGTATCTAACAGTGAAACACAAACAGGAGACCTTAACGTAAGCGTCTAATATTAACACGGAGATTATCAGCTGTTTACCATGTAAATGTTTCGGAGATTTAAAAACAAGACAGTTCTAATATTCATGGCTCTCCAATGGTACTGATAAAACTACCACTTCCCCAATAATCAAGTGTCGAAATAATTCAGCTTAAAATGTCACTAATATATACATAAATAAATAATAATAATAATACAATAATAATAATAATAATAATAATAATAATAATATATTACCCTTAAGACTACCGTGTGATATGGTAATTTGCATATCAAATAAAATTACTTATAATAATAATAATAATAATAATAATAATAATACTATCCAAATATATATATATATATATATATATATATAAAACATGAAACTAAAATATACTTTTAGTGAATTGAACATATAGTAAATTCGTTTAAGTTCAATATATGATGACAAATCTATTTCATATTCGATTGTCCAATGCAAGGTGTATACGATAAAAACATGTTTATTTTTCTTTTCTTTAAGCCAGGCGTTTCAAAGATTAAAATCTTATTATCAGAGGAATTACATAGATAGATAAGTTGGCAGGGGAATAGCCAAAATTTAAAAAAATTAAAATTTTAAGAAACAATATAAAGTAATGGAAAGTAAGAGTGTGTGTATAACAACATATATACACACCTTCTTTATATAGTAGATTCAATCAATACGCGCATTTTGGTTGACGACATGTTAGCTTGAATAAATCTTAAATCTAGAAAGATAATAGAGTCGAGCCTTTGTTCATATTTTGGCCTCGCCTATTTGTAAAATCGTTAAAGAACTTCAAAATGAAAAGTTTCCCATGTGATTAAATATAAGTTTTCTTGAGTCGATAAACAACAAAAACGTGGCTGTAATTGAAACTCAGTGCTTCTCAGAAACCTGAACAATTTCCGAACGGTGCGCACAATAAAAGAGGCCATGCTGACCGTATTCGTGAACATGAAATCATCGATCACTATTGATTCTCCTGAAAAATCTGGACCTGCAAAAATTGATTCCTATGGCTATCTCCTTAAGTATGTAAAAAACAAGGGACAAGTAATTCTTCAGTGGCATATAATCGAATTAGGGAATCTGTATTCAAACTTTGAGAATCTGGACGGAATTTTGAATGGAACTCTTTAATTTATCCATGGAGTAGCTTTCTCTCGTTCCGTGGGCCATGACATGGTGAGTTTTAAGTAATCCATAATGGTGTTCCTTTGTCTGCAAGGACCTGTGACGAACCGGGTTAAAGTGCTAAGTTAGAATCAGTTAAAAGTAACAGTTAGCTGGAAGTTAAATGTTCAATTCTCATTACAGGCGATACTGAAAATACACTTGCGAATTACAGGTCATCGCTAACAAAAAAACTGCAAACTACCCAATGAACTGAATAAAGGTGCTTGTTTGAAACGCCGTACAGATTCGTGAGTTTTACATACGGATTCCCGAGTTAAACGCGAAGCAATTAAAGAAAGATTTATGTAACATAAACTGTAAGAAAACTTTACTTCTAAGATTCGAACAATTCGAACCATAGTTTGAATAATAACACTAATCCAGAATACCAATCCTCATCTAGGAAATTCCGGAAAAGGCAATGGCTGTCACTGCTATTAACAGAATGTAAAGCACCAGTTGGTTTCAATGAAAAGAGAAGCCATGTTAAGATATTTACAGTCCATAGTTAACACCTTCGAACTTCCATTAATCTAGTCGACATTATAATATATGAACGAGACATACTTTCAATCACACTATGAAGCATAGCAAAATACTTTTCTACGAGAAATATGTTTCTGATTAATGGATAAAAAAGCTTTTATATTTCAATGGAGGAATATCTTTTAAAGAATAGGAATCACATTGAAAATAAATAAGAAACTAGGTATTAATAATGTAATATTCTTTTATAAATATCATATATATATATATATATATATATATATATATATATATAATAAAATTGAAATATAAGCCAAATTAGCAATACAAGATTAATTTATTTGTATTGCTAATTTGGCTTATATTTCAATTTTATTAACTTTCCCTGCAATACTTTGAAATTTGAACGACAATCACACACTTTATATATATATATATATGTTATATTCTTTGTGTTTGGACTAAAAATACCTTTCTAGGTTGGATCACACATTTTTCATTGAACCATTTGTATTGTTCTCTTAGGTGATGAAATATTTTCTCACATAAGAATTCTCATTTCTGTTTGTCTGTATACCCGAAGTTTTAAATTGTGTTTCCTTTAGTCTGTTATCCCTAAGTTTAAATTATTATTTTCGTTTGTCTGTTAGTCCGTAGTTGTGACGATCATTTTTTGGTGTGTGTTAATCTAAAGTTTGAAATATTATTTTTTATCCTTATATTTGAAATATCGTATGTGTTTGTTTGCCAATTCGAAGTTTGAGATACAGTTTCGTTTGTCTGTGAATCTTATGGTTTTAATAGCATCGTCGGTATTCTTAACGGAAATCGAAAGACAGAATAACATTCTTGCTGTAAATTTTGAGATTTTCTTGTAAAATTTTGCCAGATAAACTCTATCCACATGTATTATCCGTGTGTTTTGTTCGACTAACGCCTTAAGTTGTCTAGTTACGTCAGTTTCCGACATTTAGAAGAAAGTTTCGCTTCCCATACAAATGGTAGAACATAAAAGAAATGCTGTACTTCATTAAATGTCAGAGTTGTAGATGAAGGCAATCTGACATTCAATCGACGATCGATTGGTGAGTAGAAATAGTTTTTGGTCATCACCGGCGGCCATGTCTACAGAATTGAAATTGTTTGAAATACAATATTTGTTTGTTTGTGAGTCCGTAGTTTGAAAGATAACTTCTTAGTTGCGTGTCAATCCAAAGTTTGCAATATAATTTTTGTTTGTCTGTTAATTTTAAAGTTTAAATAGCGTGGTCGGGATTCTTAAAGGGACTCGAAAGACAGTAAACCATACTAGCTGTAAATTGAAATATGTTCCTGTGACATTTTGCCAGAGTCACTTAATATTCAATACTATTCAATATTCGAGTGTGCTGGTGGATTAACGCTTAAAATCATCTAGTTACGTTAGTTTTCTGACATTTTGAAGAAAGTTTCGCTTCCAATACAAATGCTAGAGGATAGTCAGGTGCCAATTACTTCATTAAATCTCAGAGTTGTGGATAGAGGCAATCTGACATTCAATCGATGATCGATTACTGTGGAGCAGTAGTTTTCAGTCATCACCGACGGCCATGTCGACAGGATTGGAATTGTTTGAAATGCCATTTTCCTTTGGCTGTGAGTCCGTAGTCTTAATGATCACTTAAATGTGTTAGTCAGTCCGAAGTTTTAAATATAATTTTCGTTCGTTTCTTATACTTATGTTTGAAATATCGTATTTGTCCGTTTGTCAAATCGAAGTTGTAAATATAATTTTCATTTATCTGTACATTGAGCCGAGTGACGAGATTACGAGTCTCTTCTATCTGCCAATATACCTGTTTTTTAACATGATTCATCCAAAACAAGGCAGGCCGCCACTGTAAACGTGAGGCGCTAATGGGAAAAAGGAAAAGGGGATTTGTGGTTCAGCTTAAATTGGGATCTGAGCAGCGAGATGTCTGTTTACATTAGTTTTAAATTTCTGCATATCAGTACTGTCGGGGAAACAGGGGGCAGGGAGAGAGTTCCAGAGGCCAGCAGCACGAGGAAAGAAGCTATTTGAGTAGAAGGCTCTCCGGCATTTGGGGACCTCCATAGTGAATGAATGGGATCTAGTAGAATGTCGAGTTAGTCTAGTGAATTAACGTCGAGGGGGCACCAGAGTAGCCAACTCATCGGAGCATAATCCATTGAAGTATTTGTAAAACAAACATAAGGATGCTACATTGCGGCGATGGGGCTGGAACTTAGCTGACAGTGAGGGACCTATTAGGTTGACGACTCTTTTTTGGACTTTTTCAAGGAGGGAGAGACTAGTAGATAATGCACCAGCCCAGATGTGGCAACAATACTCCATGCATGGGCGAATGCTGGCTTTGTAGAGATACAGGATAATGTCAGGTGTAAGGAGTTTACTAGCACGGTAGAGGGAGCCAAACTTCTTTGCGGCAGCCTTAGCAATGTCTTCAATGTATGTGCTCCAATTCATGTTAACTGTAAAGGTTAGGCCAAGTAGTTTGAATGATGAACTCTCAGGTAGAGTGTTATTTACCATGACAATCGGTGGTTGGAGAGGCTTCTTGTAGTTGTTGAAGGAAAGGAACTTAGTCTTTGCGGCATTAAAAGTCACCAACCATTTATGGCCTCAATCCACTACAGCCTGGAGGTCATTTTCTAAAGATTTAGGCATTGCCTCAGATATGATCGCGTCTGTTTTGCCAACATCGCGAGAGTAAAGCGTGGTGCCGTCAGCAAATAAACCAATCGCAGACACTATGTCATCCCCGAAAAGAAAGCAATCCTGCGACAATATAAACAGGTTTCAATAATTATCATTACATGTAAGGACGCGCTGTGGCACACAGTGCATATTTCTTTTTTTATAGTTGGTATAGTTGGACTGATATAATAGTAGTGATTCAGAGTATGTGCAAATCGATAGGCTAGGCTTTACAATGTTTACGTCCGTCATTAATTGTTATATATATTATTACGTGATGTTAATTTCCTCTGTGAATGATAATTGCATTGATTGTTGATGGGAATATAAAACACCGTTTGTTCTCTGTAATGCAATAGACATTATGACCTTTACGATCGGGAGAAGTTAGTTCGTCTGACATTTTCCTTTGAAGATACCTGAAGAAACAGGTGTTCTATCATTGTCTATGGACCTTTCGAGATTTGTAGTAAAATAACATTCGAAACTATTTTACATCTGCTGACATGGCAAGGCATAGAGCATTTCTCATAATAACTCCATCAATATTTCACAAACCAATTTTTAAAGGCATTAAACATATTTATGTGTCATTTAAATCAGCATCTACAGCAATATGTATGTATAAAATGTATCTCTCATTAATAACTTGAAGATCTGAACTTTCGATTCATGATATCTTCAGTCAGGTATTTTCTGAGATTAGAAACCTTTTCTAATTGTTGACGATAACGATAAACGTGTTGCATACTTTTATTGTCTCCCTCATCTATTGTAGAGGGTGGTGTGTCGTCTAGTGGATGAATTCTTTGTTCTTTCCTTCCTGCCGTGACCCACGCCGTCCGTGTCTGCAACAATAGCCTCATGACGCACTCCAAAGACAAACTCTACTTTTAAATTTAATTCATTTTATTACAAGCGTTGTTATTTCAACTGGGAGTACTTCACTACGTCGAGAGAGAGAGGGAGAGAGCAAATCACTACTTTATCGTAGTTAGTTAACAATGTTTTCTTAACCATTCATAGAGAGGGAGGAAAAGATTTCTCGCGCTTGTATTCACTCAAGGGAAATATTTCCCTTATTTTTACACCGTGAATCGCACGTCCTGCTCGGTTCGCAATCCTAATCAGACTGACGAAAACTCGCTTCTCACGAAAACGAGTGACGTCACAGAGCCCCTCGTAAGTGAAGACTGACCCTTGATCTGGGGTCTCGTCACACCGTAACTTTGTCACGTCTTTTAGCTCTGACTGTGAAAACAAGCCCTATTCTGCACTCGACTGCACCCGCGTTAACTCGCGCAAGTCACACCAACGTTTTCCAACAGATATGTCCATTCCTATCGGGCCCTTATCCAAAAAACGTTTGTATAGATGAAAAGAAACCTGTATTGACGATTCTTAAACTGATACTGATGGGTTTAATTTCAGGAATACCAGAATGAGGTGTTCATCAAACTCAACTCGATAGTTTAACGCCCCTCATCATCGTCGACAATTTTTTTTTTAATCTTGTAAACCATCTTCAGCAGGTGTTTATATACATGCTTTATGCCGCATGAACTGTACTAATATGAAGAGTCATTTCAGGGAAAGAGTTTCCACTATTCAACTAATAAAAAATTAGACGTGTCTAAAATACTCGTTTCATATTATTATGTATTAAGGGCTTTAAACAGTTGAATTTAACTTAATCTGTTCTATAGTCTACAATATGTTATGAAGTTAAATATGTCCAATTGCAAATATATTTATACATATCATGAAATATATATTTATGGCAGATAAGCTACTAGAGACGTCCATGTTTCATTCCCGCATGCAAATCATCAAGCGACATATTGAATATATATATATATATATATATATATATATATATATAAACAATATATTATATCATTTTAAAATAGTATGTGTGAATATACATGAAATGGTAAAATATATACATTTTAAAATTTAAAATTTATTTTTTCTTCATTTCATTCTTTCCAAATATGATCTAAGGTTACGATCGGATTCTAACTCTGCCTGATGAGATCTCAGTTTATAATAGCTGTTGATCGATAACATCGACATGCCAGTGTCGCAGATTTTGTACATGTCTGTTTAAATAGAAATAATCATATATATATATATACATATGTATATATATATATATGTATATATATATATATATATATATATATATATATATATATATATGTGTGTGTGTGTGTTGGTGTGTATGTGTGTGTGTGTATAGTTCGGCAACAAATCATGTTTTTATGCAAGCGTCATTAAAGACCACTGAGTTCTCACTCTTCACGATATTTCTTGACAATTTCTGGACGCTGCTAGCTATTCTTCGTGTATGTATATATATATATTTATATATATATATATATATATATATATATATATATATATATATATATATATACTCACATAGTATTTATGTATAGACTAGATTGTTTCGACTTTTGAAGATTCATCAGTATGTATTAAAACAACCGGCTTACCTACAAACGGGTTCGGGCATACAAACATAGGTCGTGTAACCTAACGTCCTTAACATCTTTTCTATCAAGTCAGCTGCCAGATTGAGACGTGTAGATACGGGTTTAGTACATACACGTACCGGAAATTACGTCTGAAATCTGAACCTTGAGATGTTTTGAAAATCGAAAACGTCTTATATTTGCCAATTATTGATGTATTTGGAAAATGTAAAAACTATCCGTGAAAGTGTTTTGACAAATACAGCGCACTCAGCGCCAAGCATCTCTACTCCGGTCTCTACGTAAGAACTAAACCTTGTCTGCATTGCTGTATGGCATACGGTTTATTAAACTGTGCTCCACACATAATAGTCCATGAATTTGCAATCAATTTAGTCGAAAAATCAAATGATGTAACTTGTCAATTCATATACTTTCTCAGACAGCAACTCCTAGGGTGGCTCGTCGGTTTGGCACATGACAGTCTCATCATGCCGCATGTATATTCTTGTAATTGCTAGCAAAATTGTGATCAGAATGTTTGTAATACAGTCACGGACTATGACATTTATTCATGAAATTGCTTTTGAAGAGTGTAGAAAAATAAAAGCGACAAGATAAATTAGAGAGATTAATGATAATTTTCAAGCGACCTTTCAGAAAATCTCCCTTTTCCCTTTTTTTCTCTGTCAGTTTATAAATACTTTTGCGGATCTCTTGACTTGATTTAGGAAAATATGAAAAAGCGTCTGTTAATTATTTTTTTTTAACGTTGCGACAAACGCTTTCTTGATACACTGGACATTCACCCAATTGTTGTGATATGTTGTATTTGAAACTTATTGTTGTATTTGAAACTTATTGTTGTATTTGAAACTTATTGTTGTATTTGAAACTTATTGTTGTATTTAAAACTTATTATTGTATTTGAAACTTATTATTGTATTTGAAACTTATTGTGTATTTGAAACTTATTGTTGTATTTGAAACTTATTATTGTATTTAAAACTTATTGTTGTATTTGAAACTTATTATTGTATTTGAAACTTATTATTGTATTTGAAACTTATTATTGTATTTGAAACTTATTGTTGTATTTGAAACTTATTATTGTATTTGAAACTTATTATTGTATTTGAAACTTATTATTGTATTTGAAACTTATTGTTGTATTTGAAACTTATTGTTGTATTTGAAACTTATTATTGTATTTGAAACTTATTATTGTATTTGAAACTTATTGTTGTATTTGAAACTTATTGTTGTATTTGAAACTTATTATTGTATTTGAAACTTATTATTGTATTTGAAACTTATTATTGTATTTGAAACTTATTGTTGTATTTGAAACTTATTGTTGTATTTGAAACTTATTATATTATTTGAAACTTATTATTGTATTTGAAACTTATTGTTGTATTTGAAACTTATTGTGTATTTGAAACTTATTGTTTTATTTGAAACTTATTATTGTATTTGAAACTTATTGTTGTATTTGAAACTTATTGTTGTATTTGAAATTTATTGTTGTATGTGAAACTTATTGTTGTATTTGAAACTTATTATTGTATTTGAAACTTATTGTGTATTTGAAACTTATTGTGTATTTGGAACTTATTGTTGTATTTGAAACTTATTATTGTATTTGAAACTTATTGTTGTATTTGAAACTTATTGTTGTATTTGAAACTTATTGTTGTATTTGAAACTTATTGTTGTATTTGAAACTTATTATTGTATTTGAAACTTATTATTGTATTTGAAACTTATTGTTGTATTTGAAACTTATTGTTGTATTTGAAACTTATTATTGTATTTGAAACTTATTGTGTATTTGAAACTTATTGTTGTATTTGAAACTTATTATTGTATTTGAAACTTATTGTTGTATTTGAAACTTATTGTTGTATTTGAAACTTATTATTGTATTTGAAACTTATTGTTGTATTTGAAACTTATTGTTGTATTTGAAACTTATTGTTGTATTTGAAACTTATTGTTGTATTTGAAACTTATTATTGTACTTGAAACTTATTGTTGTATTTGAAACTTATTGTTGTATTTGAAACTTATTATTGTATTTGAAACTTATTGTTGTATTTGAAACTTATTGTTGTATTTGAAACTTATTGTTGTATTTGAAACTTATTATTGTATTTGAAACTTATTGTTGTATTTGAAACTTATTATTGTATTTGAAACTTATTGTTGTATTTGAAACTTATTGTGTATTTGAAACTTATTGTGTATTTGAAACTTATTATGGTATTTGAAACTTATTGTTGTATTTGAAACTTATTGTTGTATTTGAAACTTATTGTTGTATTTGAAACTTATTATTGTATTTGAAACTTATTATTGTATTTGAAACTTATTGTGTATTTGAAACTTATTGTTGTATTTGAAACTTATTATTGTATTTGAAACTTATTGTTGTATTTGAAACTTATTGTTGTATTTGAAACTTATTGTTGTATTTGAAACTTATTGTTGTATTTAAATCTTATTGTGTATTTGAAACTTATTATTGTATTTGAAACTTATTATTGTATTTGAAACTTATTGTGTATTTGAAACTTATTGTGTATTTGAAACTTATTATTGTATTTGAAACTTATTATTGTATTTGAAACTTATTATTGTATTTTAAACTTATTATTGTATTTGAAACTTATTGTTGTATTTGAAACTTATTATTGTATTTGAAACTTATTATTGTATTTGAAACTTATTATTGCATTTGAAACTTATTATTGTATTTGAAACTTATTATTGTATTTGAAACTTATTATTGTATTTGAAACTTATTGTTGTATTTGAAACTTATTGTTGTATTTGAAACTTATTGTTGTATTTGAAACTTATTATTGTATTTGAAACTTATTGTTGTATTTGAAACTTATTGTTGTATTTGAAACTTATTGTTGTATTTGAAACTTATTATTGTATTTGAAACTTATTATTGTATTTGAAACTTATTGTTTATTTGAAACGTATTGTTGTATTTGAAACTTATTATTGTATTTGAAACTTATTGTTGTATTTGAAACTTATTGTTGTATTTGAAACTTATTGTTGTATTTGAAACTTATTATTGTATTTGAAACTTATTATTGTATTTGAAACTTATTGTTGTATTTGAAACTTATTATTGTATTTGAAACTTATTGTTGTATTTGAAACTTATTGTGTATTTGAAACTTATTGTGTATTTGAAACTTATTATGGTATTTGAAACTTATTGTTGTATTTGAAACTTATTGTTGTATTTGAAACTTATTGTTGTATTTGAAACTTATTATTGTATTTGAAACTTATTATTGTATTTGAAACTTATTGTGTATTTGAAACTTATTGTTGTATTTGAAACTTATTATTGTATTTGAAACTTATTGTTGTATTTGGAACTTATTGTTGTATTTGAAACTTATTGTTGTATTTGTAACTTATTGTTGTATTTGAATCTTATTGTGTATTTGAAACTTATTATTGTATTTGAAACTTATTATTGTATTTGAAACTTATTGTGTATTTGAAACTTATTGTGTATTTGAAACTTATTATTGTATTTGAAACTTATTATTGTATTTGAAACTTATTATTGTATTTGAAACTTATTGTTGTATTTGAAACTTATTATTGTATTTGAAACTTATTATTGTATTTGAAACTTATTATTGTATTTGAAACTTATTATTGTATTTGAAACTTATTATTGTATTTGAAACTTATTATTGTATTTGAAACTTATTGTTGTATTTGAAACTTATTGTTGTATTTGAAACTTATTGTTGTATTTGAAACTTATTGTTGTATTTGAAACTTATTGTTGTATTTGAAACTGATTATTGTATTTGAAACTTATTGTATTTGAAAGTTATTATTGTATTTGAAACTTATTATTGTATTTGAAACTTATTATTGTATTTGAAACTTATTATTGTATTTGAAACTTATTATTGTATTTGAAACTTATTGTTGTATTTGAAACTTATTATTGTATTTGAAACTTATTATTGTATTTGAAACTTATTGTTGTATTTGAAACTTATTATTGTATTTGAAACTTATTATTGTATTTGAAACTTATTATTGTATTTGAAACTTATTGTTGTATTTTAAACTTATTGTTGTATTTGAAACTTATTGTTGTATTTGAAACTTATTGTTGTATTTGAAACTTATTATTGTATTTGAAACTTATTATTGTATTTGAAACTTATTGTTGTACTTGAAACTTATTGTTGTATTTGAAACTTATTGTTGTATTTGAAACTTATTATTGTATTTGAAACTTATTGTTGTATTTGAAACTAATTATTGTATTTGAAACTTATTGTTGTATTTGAAACTTATTGTTGTATTTGAAACTTATTGTTGTATTTGAAACTTATTGTTGTATTTGAAACTTATTGTTGTATTTGAAACTTATTATTGTATTTGAAACTTATTATTGTATTTGAAACTTATTGTTGTATTTGAAACTTATTGTTGTATTTGAAACTTATTGTTGTATTTGACACTTATTATTGTATTTGAAACTTATTATTGTATTTGAAACTTATTATTGTATTTGAAACTTATTGTTGTATTTGAAACTTATTGTTGTATTTGAAACTTATTGTTGTATTTGAAACTTATTGTTGTATTTGACACTTATTATTGTATTTGAAACTTATTATTGTATTTGAAACTTATTATTGTATTTGAAACTTATTGTTGTATTTGAAACTTATTGTTGTATTTGAAACTTATTGTTGTATTTGAAACTTATTGTTGTATTTGAAACTTATTGTTGTATTTGAAACTTATTGTTGTATTTGACACTTATTATTGTATTTGAAACTTATTATTGTATTTGAAACTTATTGTTGTATTTGAAACTTATTGTGTATTTGAAACTTATTGTGTATTTGAAACTTATTGTTGTATTTGAAACTTATTGTTGTATTTGAAACTTATTTTGTATTTGAAACTTATTGTGTATTTGAAACTTATTGTTGTATTTGAAACTTATTGTTGTATTTGAAACTTATTGTTGTATTTGACACTTATTATTGTATTTGAAACTTATTATTGTATTTGAAACTTATTATTGTATTTGAAACTTATTGTTGTATTTGAAACTTATTGTTGTATTTGAAACTTATTGTTGTATTTAAAACTTATTATTGTATTTGAAACTTATTATTGTATTTGAAACTTATTGTGTATTTGAAACTTATTGTTGTATTTGAAACTTATTATTGTATTTGAAACTTATTGTTGTATTTGAAACTTATTATTGTATTTGAAACTTATTGTTGTATTTGAAAGTTATTGTTGTATTTGAAACTTATTGTTGTATTTGAAACTTATTATTGTATTTGAAACTTATTATTGTATTTGAAACTTATTGTGTATTTGAAACGTATTGTTGTATTTGAAACTTATTATTGTATTTGAAACTTATTGTTGTATTTGAAACTTATTGTTGTATTTGAAACTTATTGTTGTATTTGAAACTTATTATTGTATTTGAAACTTATTGTGTATTTGAAACTTATTGTTGTATTTGAAACTTATTATTGTATTTGAAACTTATTGTTGTATTTGAAACTTATTATTGTATTTGAAACTTATTGTTGTATTTGAAACTTATTATTGTATTTGAAACTTATTGTTGTATTTGAAACTTATTGTTGTATTTGAAACTTATTGTTGTATTTGAAACTTATTATTGTATTTGAAACTTATTGTTGTATTTGAAACTTATTGTTGTATTTGAAACTTATTGTTGTATTTGAAACTTATTATTGTATTTGAAACTTATTATTGTATTTGAAACTTATTGTTTATTTGAACCGTATTGTTGTATTTGAAAATTATTATTGTATTTGAAACTTATTGTTGTATTTGAAACTTATTGTTGTATTTGAAACTTATTGTTGTATTTGAAACTTATTATTGTATTTGAAACTTATTATTGTATTTGTAAACTTATTGTTGTATTTGAAACTTATTATTGTATTTGAAACTTATTGTTGTATTTGAAACTTATTGTGTATTTGAAACTTATTGTGTATTTGAAACTTATTATGGTATTTGAAACTTATTGTTGTATTTGAAACTTATTGTTGTATTTGAAACTTATTGTTGTATTTGAAACTTATTATTGTATTTGAAACTTATTATTGTATTTGAAACTTATTGTGTATTTGAAACTTATTGTTGTATTTGAAACTTATTATTGTATTTGAAACTTATTGTTGTATTTGAAACTTATTGTTGTATTTGAAACTTATTGTTGTATTTGAAACTTATTGTTGTATTTGAATCTTATTGTGTATTTGAAACTTATTATTGTATTTGAAACTTATTATTGTATTTGAAACTTATTGTGTATTTGAAACTTATTGTGTATTTGAAACTTATTATTGTATTTGAAACTAATTATTGTATTTGAAACTTATTATTGTATTTGAAACTTATTGTTGTATTTGAAACTTATTATTGTATTTGAAACTTATTATTGTATTTGAAACTTATTATTGTATTTGAAACTTATTATTGTATTTGAAACTTATTATTGTATTTGAAACTTATTATTGTATTTGAAACTTATTATTGTATTTGAAACTTATTGTTGTATTTGAAACTTATTGTTGTATTTGAAACTTATTGTTGTATTTGAAACTTATTGTTGTATTTGAAACTTATTGTTGTATTTGAAACTGATTATTGTATTTGAAACTTATTATTGTATTTGAAAGTTATTATTGTATTTGAAACTTATTATTGTATTTGAAACTTATTGTGTATTTGAAACTTATTGTGTATTTGAAACTTATTATTGTATTTGAAACTTATTATTGTATTTGAAACTTATTATTGTATTTGAAACTTATTATTGTATTTGAAACTTATTGTTGTATTTGAAACTTATTATTGTATTTGAAACTTATTATTGTATTTGAAACTTATTATTGTATTTGAAACTTATTATTGTATTTGAAACTTATTATTGTATTTGAAACTTATTGTTGTATTTGAAACTTATTGTTGTATTTGAAACTTATTGTTGTATTTGAAACTTATTGTTGTATTTGAAACTTATTGTTGTATTTGAAACTGATTATTGTAATTGAAACTTATTATTGTATTTGAAAGTTATTATTGTATTTGAAACTTATTATTGTATTTGAAACTTATTATTGTATTTGAAACTTATTATTGTATTTGAAACTTATTATTGTATTTGAAACTTATTATTGTATTTGAAACTTATTATTGTATTTGAAACTTATTGTTGTATTTGAAACTTATTATTGTATTTGAAACTTATTATTGTATTTGAAACTTATTATTGTATTTGAAACTTATTGTTGTATTTTAAACTTATTGTTGTATTTGAAACTTATTGTTGTATTTGAAACTTATTATTGTATTTGAAACTTATTATTGTATTTGAAACTTATTATTGTATTTGAAACTTATTGTTGTATTTGAAACTTATTGTTGTATTTGAAACTTATTTTTGTATTTGAAACTTATTATTGTATTTGAAACTTATTGTTGTATTTGAAACTAATTATTGTATTTGAAACTTATTGTTGTATTTGAAACTTATTGTTGTATTTGAAACTTATTGTTGTATTTGAAACTTATTGTTGTATTTGAAACTTATTGTTGTATTTGAAACTTATTATTGTATTTGAAACTTATTATTGTATTTGAAACTTATTGTTGTATTTGAAACTTATTGTTGTATTTGAAACTTATTGTTGTATTTGACACTTATTATTGTATTTGAAACTTATTATTGTATTTGAAACTTATTATTGTATTTCAAACTTATTGTTGTATTTGAAACTTATTGTTGTATTTGAAACTTATTGTTGTATTTGAAACTTATTGTTGTATTTGACACTTATTATTGTATTTGAAACTTATTATTGTATTTGAAACTTATTATTGTATTTGAAACTTATTGTTGTATTTGAAACTTATTGTTGTATTTGAAACTTATTGTTGTATTTGAAACTTATTGTTGTATTTGAAACTTATTGTTGTATTTGAAACTTATTGTTGTATTTGACACTTATTATTGTATTTGAAACTTATTATTGTATTTGAAACTTATTGTTGTATTTGAAACTTATTGTGTATTTGAAACTTATTGTGTATTTGAAACTTATTGTTGTATTTGAAACTTATTGTTGTATTTGAAACTTATTGTGTATTTGAAACTTATTGTGTATTTGAAACTTATTGTTGTATTTGAAACTTATTGTTGTATTTGAAACTTATTGTTGTATTTGACACTTATTATTGTATTTGAAACTTATTATTGTATTTGAAACTTATTATTGTATTTGAAACTTATTGTTGTATTTGAAACTTATTGTTGTATTTGAAACTTATTGTTGTATTTAAAACTTATTATTGTATTTGAAACTTATTATTGTATTTGAAACTTATTGTGTATTTGAAACTTATTGTTGTATTTGAAACTTATTATTGTATTTGAAACTTATTGTTGTATTTGAAACTTATTATTGTATTTGAAACTTATTGTTGTATTTGAAACTTATTGTTGTATTTGAAACTTATTGTTGTATTTGAAACTTATTATTGTATTTGAAACTTATTATTGTATTTGAAACTTATTGTGTATTTGAAACGTATTGTTGTATTTGAAACTTATTATTGTATTTGAAACTTATTGTTGTATTTGAAACTTATTGTTGTATTTGAAACTTATTGTTGTATTTGAAACTTATTATTGTATTTGAAACTTATTGTGTATTTGAAACTTATTGTTGTATTTGAAACTTATTATTGTATTTGAAACTTATTGTTGTATTTGAAACTTATTATTGTATTTGAAACTTATTGTTGTATTTGAAACTTATTATTGTATTTGAAACTTATTGTTGTATTTGAAACTTATTGTTGTATTTGAAACTTATTGTTGTATTTGAAACTTATTATTGTATTTGAAACTTATTGTTGTATTTGAAACTTATTGTTGTATTTGAAACTTATTGTTGTATTTGAAACTTATTATTGTATTTGAAACTTATTATTGTATTTGAAACTTATTGTTTATTTGAAACGTATTGTTGTATTTGAAAATTATTATTGTATTTGAAACTTATTGTTGTATTTGAAACTTATTGTTGTATTTGAAACTTATTGTTGTATTTGAAACTTATTATTGTATTTGAAACTTATTATTGTATTTGAAACTTATTGTTGTATTTGAAACTTATTATTGTATTTGAAACTTATTGTTGTATTTGAAACTTATTGTGTATTTGAAACTTATTGTGTATTTGAAACTTATTATGGTATTTGAAACTTATTGTTGTATTTGAAACTTATTGTTGTATTTGAAACTTATTGTTGTATTTGAAACTTATTATTGTATTTGAAACTTATTATTGTATTTGAAACTTATTGTGTATTTGAAACTTATTGTTGTATTTGAAACTTATTATTGTATTTGAAACTTATTGTTGTATTTGAAACTTATTGTTGTATTTGAAACTTATTGTTGTATTTGAAACTTATTGTTGTATTTGAATCTTATTGTGTATTTGAAACTTATTATTGTATTTGAAACTTATTATTGTATTTGAAACTTATTGTGTATTTGAAACTTATTGTGTATTTGAAACTTATTATTGTATTTGAAACTTATTATTGTATTTGAAACTTATTATTGTATTTGAAACTTATTATTGTATTTGAAACTTATTGTTGTATTTGAAACTTATTATTGTATTTGAAACTTATTATTGTATTTGAAACTTATTATTGTATTTGAAACTTATTATTGTATTTGAAACTTATTATTGTATTTGAAACTTATTATTGTATTTGAAACTTATTATTGTATTTGAAACTTATTGTTGTATTTGAAACTTATTGTTGTATTTGAAACTTATTGTTGTATTTGAAACTTATTGTTGTATTTGAAACTGATTATTGTATTTGAAACTTACAATTGTATTTGAAAGTTATTATTGTATTTGAAACTTATTATTGTATTTGAAACTTATTATTGTATTTGAAACTTATTATTGTATTTGAAACTTATTGTTGTATTTGAAACTTATTATTGTATTTGAAACTTATTATTGTATTTGAAACTTATTGTTGTATTTGAAACTTATTATTGTATTTGAAACTTATTATTGTATTTGAAACTTATTATTGTATTTGAAACTTATTGTTGTATTTGAAACTTATTGTTGTATTTGAAACTTATTGTTGTATTTGAAACTTATTATTGTATTTGAAACTTATTATTGTATTTGAAACTTATTATTGTATTTGAAACTTATTGTTGTATTTGAAACTTATTGTTGTATTTGAAACTTATTGTTGTATTTGAAACTTATTATTGTATTTGAAACTTATTGTTGTATTTGAAACTAATTATTGTATTTGAAACTTATTGTTGTATTTGAAACTTATTGTTGTATTTGAAACTTATTGTTGTATTTGAAACTTATTGTTGTATTTGAAACTTATTGTTGTATTTGAAACTTATTGTTGTATTTGAAACTTATTATTGTATTTGAAACTTATTATTGTATTTGAAACTTATTGTTGTATTTGAAACTTATTGTTGTATTTGAAACTTATTGTTGTATTTGACACTTATTATTGTATTTGAAACTTATTATTGTATTTGAAACTTATTATTGTATTTGAAACTTATTGTTGTATTTGAAACTTATTGTTGTATTTGAAACTTATTGTTGTATTTGAAACTTATTGTTGTATTTGACACTTATTATTGTATTTGAAACTTATTATTGTATTTGAAACTTATTATTGTATTTGAAACTTATTGTTGTATTTGAAACTTATTGTTGTATTTGAAACTTATTGTTGTATTTGAAACTTATTGTTGTATTTTAAACTTATTGTTGTATTTGAAACTTATTGTTGTATTTGACACTTATTATTGTATTTGAAACTTATTATTGTATTTGAAACTTATTGTTGTATTTGAAACTTATTGTTGTATTTGAAACTTATTGTGTATTTGAAACTTATTGTGTATTTGAAACTTATTGTTGTATTTGAAACTTATTGTTGTATTTGAAACTTATTGTGTATTTGAAACTTATTGTGTATTTGAAACTTATTGTTGTATTTGAAACTTATTATTGTATTTGAAACTTATTGTTGTATTTGACACTTATTATTGTATTTGAAACTTATTATTGTATTTGAAACTTATTATTGTATTTGAAACTTATTGTTGTATTTGAAACTTATTGTTGTATTTGAAACTTATTGTTGTATTTGAAACTTATTGTGTATTTGAAACGTATTGTTGTATTTGAAACGTATTGTTGTATTTGAAACTTATTATTGTATTTGAAACTTATTGTTGTATTTGAACTTATTGTTGTATTTGAAACTTTGTGGTGTATTAGAAACTTATTATTGTATTTGAAGTCACTGGAAAATGTCTCCTATGATATTCTTGAAAGATAGTCTTAGAATGTCAAGCATGATAAAATAAAATAAAAATATACAACGATGTATTTTGTTCATTTGCCAAATTATCTTTCTCTTAAATAGTATTATATATTGACTCATCAGTTAAAACAAGAACAGTGGATTGAGAGTAGGTATTTGTTTTATGATATATCAGCCCCTGTTTTCATTTCTTAGGAATATTTTCAGATAAAAAAGTATATATATAGAGAGAGAACGAGAGACAGTTCGAGAGAAAGAAGGAGGAGCTACAGTAATATCCGACGTATAGAATAAGTGCAAAGGGCCAAACAGCATACAGTGAGAGAGGGTGAGAATGATAGATAGACACTTGGTCAGAGAGGGGTCACTTGAGATAAGGGCAATTTTCTACTAAGTAGTACAAGTAAGTCTGTTGGATAATGCCCCTGTGGGAGCGGACGCATCTTTGGGTGGACGTATCTGTGGGAAACCGTTTGGTTTGGCCTGCGCGATTTAGTGCTGGTAGACCCGTACAGTCGGGTGCGGAATAGGGCTGTTCTCACGGTTAGAGCTCACACACGTGACATACCACCATTTTTGATGAGACCTTTTGTTTGTCTCCTGAGTCGGTCATGAAGATTCATGTAGCGGCGAGGTTCACGGCAGTACAGAAGAAAATAAATAATTCAACCACTTAACGACCCACCCCTCCACGCGACGAGGAAGAAAGAGGGAGGGTACGAGAATTTAAAGGTATGCAACATATATTATTTTTGGTGTTAAAAATGACGAGTGTTTAAACGAGAACTGCCACGGCCCGTTCCGGGACGGTATGCAACACATGCAAGTTGTTACAAACATAACTCAATCTCAAAACTGACGAATATTTTGGCGTGTATTTTGGGTGCTTAAGAAAACCAAGAAACTAACTTTGATTAACTCAGCTTTTGTATAATAAAATGTTTTCATTGTAATAATACATGAAGCATATGCGTACCTGTTCAATCATTGTATTTGTTTTTGTTTAGTTTGTTTTGGTAATTTATTTATTGCAGTCATTTTCTGGATTTACGACCGTATCTATTTTTATTGATTTATTGAAAACAGATTATTTAATTTATCGGCAACATTTTGAAATGAAAAAAAATGTGGTCAATTTATTTACATTTTTTTTAGATTATATTTTTATCATTGCAGCGGTGCAGCCCAGCACCATGCGATGCGCAAAATAAAGCCTCTCTATAGTGAATGACCGTCCGTGTGTTCTGAGGAGCCACATGTTTTCAAGGTTACCCTGTTAATATGTATAAGGCATGAAGAGCACCCGGTTGATAGAGTGGAGTAAACCTTCACCACAAATATTGATGTTCCTCAGGTAACAATAGTACTAGTTGCTCTCAGCAACACACTGATGATATGGTTCTGAGAGCAGCGTGACTTCCATATGCTTTGCAGATAATCATATTCATTTTGAAAGAGAATGCATAACTGCTCCGATTAGTTGTGTATGGAAAAGTATGTGTAAATTTTGCGTGTCGCATATACAAGAAAAAACATAATGACTGCCCATTAATTGACGGACGATCGAAGAAAACTAAACTATATATTCATGATTTAAATTCAGGATTTTATTGTTTGGATTATTCGCACTGCCATTCTCCGATTGGATGTTATTCTCACACTGGTTCAGCCAATCTAATCTCTGGATTTCATTGGCTGCAACTTGTCAAAGTTAGGAATCTGCATGTTTCACGCAGTAATGTATACTATATTTCGAACTTTACCCTTTATCTAATCCACGTAGGTAGATTATTCTTGTTCCGTCAACCATGATATGGTTGAAGTCATAAGTAATTTTAATATTATTTTTAGTAAGTACAGCCTGTGTTGAGTATTAGAATTTCCACCTACAAAGGACTCTCACTTAGCACATATTGTCACTTAAAATCTTTCGCTGTGCGCCCCGCGTTCATGTGATTAATCTAAATAATGTAATTATAAACATTTGTCTTAAAAATGCTTCAGAAACAGGATATTTAAATTGACGTCTATATGCACGGGTCCATTTTGATGTGATAGCAAGTTAAATTCAACTCAGATATAGTAGACTTGTCATAGGTTAATGTTTATTTAGGTCAATCTGTGTCTATAGAGAAATAAATATAAGGGAACGTCTTTATTATGAAACGTCGTTGTCAATGGCGAATGAAGTAATCATTCACATTCCGTACAACAGCCGGACGTGAATGTTGTTAAATGGTTACAGACGAGGACTTGTCGGCAAACCGTGTTTACATAGTTAGATCTAAAGCACCATTTTTATAATGGATGCTGGAAATTTTCATGAGTTATTACCACATTCTTAACATAAATACAAGAAATCTACGACTACAGCAGAATCAATCAGCTTAAATGAATTCACATGTCGATCTATACGAAAAGAAGTAAAACACATTAAAATGTCAGAAGGGCTCTTATAAGTTTCATGCGTATTATTGTTCAGCTATCTGTTTGATCGCATGAAGAAAAATAAATTGGTTTTATTTTTCAATGTATAGATAGGTTTACTCGTGGCAACTGTTAATGTTACACTCATGTTTGTTATTTTATGAGTCATAAACTTTCATTTATTTCTTCACGACGAGACATCAACGACTTCGTAAATGTGACCCATATGTCATCGCCATAATCCCTAGCTCTTTCACGTAGCCGCTTATGAACGTTCATGTTAATATTCTGTACGAAAAAGCTTTGAGTACGTACATAGATACTAGTGTAATGAAAGCCGCTAAGATTAGCACAGTTTAAATCCAGTCTGATCGATTACCTTAATATTTAATACTGTTCTTAATTGGAAATCATGTATACTTTAGCATTTGGAAACATAGTAGCTAGAGTTTAATGAAGCTTCCCCTTTCGATCGATAGTGAGTGTTGGTATTGAACGATACTATAAACGGTGATATGACGTTTAACAAACTAAACAAAAACAGACAATTCTCGACATATTTTCGTCACGTTGACAATGTTCTCAGAATGTTGTGCGCTCAGTATGGCAGTGCTAGTGTCGGCGATTGTATCACTTGAAAATCAATGCTGTTGTTGTCTGGCAGTTTTATGGGAACCCTGGCAATTCGATGTCGACAAGGTGAACAGATAATGTCTTGAAGAAAACATGATTGCCAGCCATGTTTTTATCATAGCCCTAGGTTGGTTTAGCGGCTACTGATAACCGCAGTCGTAAAGGTTAGGGTTAGATATTTGGCTATGGTTGGCGGAAGACGAGTGTAAATGTGTGGCCAGCCGCATAAAACCGATGACATTAATTGCCAGCGAGGGAAAAAGGTGAACTCTCTTCTCAGCCTTTGAAACAGCATCAACTTAGCCATTTATATTAGTTGTATTAAAACCATCAAAAATATCAGTATCTGCCTCTAAAAGACGCTATAATTCATTCCTGTTTTTTTCTGTGACTTGTCTTTTCTCTCTATTCCCCACCTTATATATGATGTTAGACTACGTATTTAATGAATAAGAGAATTATTCCCATAAGTATATGCACGAAAACGTAACTACATCTTTAACTTTTTATAAGTGAAACGTTTAAAACAAACCACTATAGTTGAGAGAGGAATCATTTTATTGAGTTTTTCAAAATAATTAACAATATTTCTAAGAACGGTGGACATGTATTATTATTCATCTAAATTTAAGAGGTTATTTTACAAAGCAGATTAAAAAATCAAACTTAATAAGAACCTAACTACCCACTAAGCTCCAGCCACTGTCCAAATCGCCGCAATGTTTCATCCGTGTGCCTGTTTTACAAGTACTTAAATGTGTAGTGCTCCGATGAACTTTCTGCCCTGGTGCCCCCTCAACGTAAATACACTAGACGAACACGATAATCAGATAAGTCCCATGCATTCACTGTGGAGGCCCCCAGATGCCATATTTCCGTCTACTCTAATAGCTTTTTTTCTTCGTGCTAACGGTCTCTGGAACTCCCTCACTGCTCTCTGTGTCCGCGACTCTACTTACATGCAGAAATGTAAAACTAATGTAAACAGACATCTCGCTGCACAGCTCAAAACTTACTCCCTAATTTTTAGTAGCCTCTTACGTCTACAGTGGGGAACTGCTTTGTTTGGAGTGCCCTATGATAAGATAAAGATTATTACCGATTGTTTTTTTTTCTATTAAGATGATATATTTTCTATACCAGCTGCCGAATCAGATTAAGAACACTAGTAACGTAGAATATTTAAGCCTGTAATTTGAGTATTCAAGAATAATCTCCAACTGTAATTTTAAGACTTTCCGATTAAATATTTGACAACATCTCATCCGTATACTGATATTATAGTAATAGTTTTACTGTTGTGTACACTATATATATTTTATGGTTGTGTTGTATCATTAATCAATGTTTCCAATTTTTTAGGGTTTAATCGACAACAGGGGTATGATAATGACTACAATAACACTAGGAATAGTAATAAGTATGTTAGAAAATGTTGACCACAAAATAAAAGATTGGTGAGAAAAGACAAAATAGGAATGATTGAAGGCTGGTCGTCAGACATATTACCTTGGTGTATAAGCGAAAGTTACGATGTTCCTGTTGGATTACAAAGCGAGTAGACGTGGAAAAACGATGACCATCCGCTAACCACAATAAAATGAGACAAGCGAACCGAAGAATGCAATAATTTAGCATTAGGGTGGTCGATGCAACCGTATCCCTCCCTCTTAATCGAGTATAAATATATATATATATGTATGTGTATATATATATATATATATATATATATATATATATATATGTATGTATATATATATATATATATATGTATATATATATATATATATATATATATATATATATATATATATATATATATATATATATATGAGAAAGGAAGGATGAAGGTAATGCGACGTAATGGGAAATGAAAAAGGAAAGGTCCGAGTTGAAGGAAGTCGGTGGCATGGAATGGAAATAAAAAAAATATTGTCACTCAATACCTGGATCAATCTTCAATCAACCTCTTGGATATCTTTCCTGAATATGTTTTAATTTGTATGACTTGGATGGATTTTATAACTTTACCAAATAAGTATGTTTTTTGCTTGATATATTTGATGTTTTATGTATTTTATGTATTTTTGTATATATTTTTATATATATTCAAAGTGTAATTTCATCACCTGCAGTAACGTCACTGCGGTAATGGTCTTCTGAGGAGAAGAATTATTTTTGCAAACTCATGAGTTAAGGACCTTGAGATACTTTGCCTGAATTTTGAATTCTAATAAAATTTGATTCGCACCGTATTTTATTATTTCATTTCATATTATGCTATATATATATATATATATATATATATATATATATATATATATATATATATATATATATACATGTGTGTGTGTGTGTGTGTGTGTGTGTGTGTGTGTGTGTGTGTGTGTGTGTGTGTGTTAGTAGTATGTTTTTAAAGGCTGTGGGCAATGCAAACTCCGGGTAAAATGCAAGTTGTAAGGAACAAAAACAATAAATCGAATACGAAATATGACTTACTATTTATTTTTCCTAAAATCTTACATAACAGCAAGAGTGTTGTTAGCTGTTTGTGTGATGTCCGGATGATTAAAAAATCATTATTAAATATTTCGGGAAAAGAAACTTCCCTTTGTCAAAAATAATCAATATCAGAAGAAATCCCCGACTATGCAGAGAATCTGACTAAATTTATTTTGTCAGATTAAATCATGATTTTTTAATCATCCGGACATCACACAAACAGCTTTAATCTTCAACGCTCTCTTGTTATGCCGTGATAGGCATACAGTATATATTCCATAAATATTTCCCCCTCTTTTTTATGGCATTTTATTCTCAGCATTTTTCCTGCTATCTCAACCATTTCTCCTTCTACGTTCTCTTAACAACTGATATGCGTTATCTCTCTGTTCTCTTCTTAAACTATCTTCCCCCCAAAACTAGTTACTAAATTATTTAATATTGTTTGTTTCTTAATTAACTTATTTAATTTATGCAATAAATAGTTGCACGAGAGGCTTTCTTCTTTTGGTTCGCCATTTTAATAATGACATTTTTGCTAATTTATGATTTGATCCTTTTAATAGAATTTTGAAAGCCTGTAAATTTATAAGTAAATCAAATTCTAATAAAATTATTAGTCAATTCATAACATATATTTTATTTTTATGTCCATAAATATACGACTAATATTAAGTACAATAATACTTTTTGTGTGTTTATCTAAATTACGTATAGGCGGGAAACGCACGAATCCTGACTGATAGTTTAATTACGTAGATTGTTGGGATACATAATCTAATTATGTGTTAGATTTTGTTTTTTAAAATATTTTTACCCATAAATTTCCATTATTATTATTATTAATATTATTATAATTATTATTATTATTATTATTATTATTATTATTATTATTATTATTAGAATTATTATTATTATTATTATTATTATTATTATTATTATTATTATTATTATTATTATCATCATCATCATTATTATTATTAGTATTATTATTATTATCATTATTGTGATCATTATTATTAGAATTATTATTATTATTATCATTATTATTAGAATTATTATTATTATTATCATTATTATTAGAATTATTATTAGAATTATGATTATTAGTATCATTATTATCATGATTATTAGAATTATTATTTATTATTGTTAGAATTATTATTAGAATTATTATTATTATTATCATCATTATGAGAATTATTATTTAGAATTATTATTATTATTACTATTATCATTATTATTAGAATTATTATTATTATAATTATCATTATTATTAGAATTATTATTAGAATTCTTCTTCTTCTTCTTCTTCTTCTTCTTATTCTTCTTCTTCTTCTTCTTCTTCTTCTTCTTATTATTATTATTATTACGTAAACTAGAAATAAAACAACACTAACATTAGCTGCTCTTTATTGTGTGTATTTTGCATGTTACTTTCTGTAAATTATACTGACGCTAGATGAAAATGCTGTTGTGTCATTTCAAGAATTAGCTATAATTACATTTTGGATGTTAGCATATACAATTAAACTTGACAGGTCATCAACTAAAGATTCTGAAGTGTGTGAATATCGATCATCCAGTGCAAGCGAATTTTAATCTTGGAGAATATACTTTAGAAATGTCTCGTTAGTTAATGAATTAAGGCAGGTGGGAAATGTAGAGATCTTCAACCCAAATAACGAAAATGAATATATCCGACAATACACACTAATGTCAAAGATCGAATAAGATGTGTTTACAATAAACGCGTTGAATACAAACACAAAATCAACAAAATATCTAAACCAGGGACGGGCAACCTTTTCAGAGTGAGGGCTAGATGAGACTTTTGGAAGGAGATCGCGGGCCGGAGTGAAAAACGAAATCGCAGAATTACTATATTTTGTTTACATGAATAAATTGTACAAAAATTGCATTGAACACTCTACAAATCTGATATTTTTTCTCAGGAGACTTCTGCATGTAATGTTATAAAAGGCGCTGACGAAGTCCCATTTTGGAATCATAAAAAATAATGACGGGAGAAGTACCTAGTTGATCCAGCATTCGTTTCGACACACCTCACATAGGTTCTCTGTTTTATGCCCTTTCCTCGTCTCTCGTTTCCTCTTTGCCTCTCTCTTTCTCTTTTTGTATTTTTTTTTAATCTCAGGCCAAGGAATTGAAATTAATAGTTTAAGAAAAAGTAAATATACATGCATCATCGCTCGCTGATATTCATACATTTTCATCCCACTGTAAATTTTAATCGAAACCTACTTTTACGTCTATGTCACAAAATGACATGAGTTTTACTGGGAAGTCCGCGGGCCGGATTGCAATAATAAAGCATAGCAGGGTAGCGGGTCGGATACTAAGCCTTCGCGGGCCGGATTTGGCCCGCGGGTCGGAGGTTACCGGTAACTCTCTTATACTTTGGATTCTAAAGTATAAGAGAGTTACCGAGTTTCTTGAAGAGGCCAAAATGTTCAATTTTCTTTTTCAAGATGCTGTTCAGGAGAATTATCTTTTCAAGACATATACTTAGAAAATTTTTTTTTTAAATCGATACAAGATTTTTTAAAACTTAAATTATATTTTATTGGTGTTAACCATGTTAGTTGCTTTTATTAACGAGTCTTTTGTTTCTAGCCAGGCCACCCCTACAAGTTGAGTAAGAGTTTTGGACTTTACATGTCGATAAAAATTCACTGAAAGATAACTGCTAATTACACTCCAAAACATTTTATGTGAACGTTTAGACCATCCAATAAAAAGATCATAAACCGTCAATGCTACCTAATTAAACCGAGGACCCGTAACATAATATCTACATTAAATTCTCATGAGTATATCTGTCTTGATATATATATATATATATATATATATATATATATATAGTGTGTGTGTGAGGTTGTATATGAAAAGAAATAAACAAAGTGCTCGATCATATGAGAGCTTAAACATGAGTTCTTTGATATGACCGAGGCGCCTACTAATTTTCTTTTCTTTATTTTAACTATGTATGGGAGAGGGTAAAACATTTTTTTTTTTAACTAAAAATCTTCTTATGAATGGAGGAAGGTACACACATTTTTCGTATGAGGTAAAATAATTTCTTTTTTCTTCTTTTTTTAACTGAAAATATTATTATGTATGGGGGAGGGTAAAAAATATTGTTTTTTTAAGGCGGTCTAAATTTTTTTTTCTTTTTATAACTGAAAATATTACTATGTATTGGGTAGGGTATAAAAAAAATTGGGGGAGGTGGGGGGATAAAACAATTTTCTTTTTTCTTTTTCCTTTCCTTAACTGAAAATATTACTATGTATGGGGGGGGAAAACAAAAAATTGGGGGTGGGTCAAAAAAGTGTTCTTGTTTTTCTTTTCATAACTAAAATTTTTTCTATGTATGTGGAAAAGTTTTTAAAAAATGGGGGTCGGGCAAAATAATTTTTTTTTACTAAAAATGTCTATTAATGGGGAGGGTAAAAAAATTGGGGTTGTGTCGAAATTTTTTCTTCTTTTTTTTTAACTAAAAATATTCTTCGTCCGAAACAAAAAAAAATCAATTTCTAACAACCCAAGAAATATGACTGGGGCTCTATCGTTTTACGGGTGAGCGTTCATTTCTGACGCGGAAGTCTAGCAAAAATAGGCGACCGTATGGAGGTTATTTTGGCTAGTATATATAATATGAAACTAAAAGAATACTTTTAGTAGATATAACCTATAGTGAAATGGTTTAAGCTCAATATACGAGATAGAGCAATTATAAAGATAGATGAAAATACCCTATATCTTTTACATGCACTTTCTCACTCTCCATCACTTACTATTTTTTTTAATTTTTAATTTTGGCTTTTCCACTGACAACTTATCTATCTATGTAATTCTCTCTGATGATAATATGTTAATCTTTGAAAAGCCTTGGCTTAAGGAAAGAATAATCAACATATTTTATATTTACCGAGTACACCTTTCATCGAACAATCGAAGTTGAAATAAATTTGTCATTCGTACATGCTAATCCCTCTTCCTTCATCTATCTTTATATATATATATATATATATATATATATATATATATATAGAAAAAAAATACAAATCCGATGACATCAGGATATATTACACACCGATGATGCCAAGTTTTTGGCGAAATATCTGTATCACTTTAAACTAACAAAAAATGCTAGTTTATAATAAAAAAAGGAAAAGAAGAAATCGGTTTCGATTTATTATTGATATCGCATCTTTAATGCTTCAAAAGGTATTTACTTTACCTATTTCTTATTATATATACTAGCAAATATATGCTCCCTCCGGTCGCATATTTTTGCTAGGCTGCCGCGTCAGAAATTAACGCTGAAATGTAAACTGATGTAGCTTCAGTCATATTTCTTGGGTGGTCATACGTTGATATTCTTTATTTATGACCAAAAATAGTTGTCGATGTAAATAATGAAAAGCGAAATTTCGACCACCCCGATTGTTGTATTAACCTTCTCCATGAATAGAAATATTTTTAATAATTTTTAAATCAATATTTATTTTCATTAAACAATTTGATTCAGTAAAATTGTTAAAATCAACAATTTAAAGAACTGAATACAGCAAACAGTATTTTTGGATCGGAAGAAAGGTGTACATAAAATAAAACAATAAAAAATCTGTATTCTTTTACTGTAGGATCTGTGCTGACTTTGACGATGACCGAAACACTAACCCTAACACCCACTTTGACTCTGACCCTAACCTTAACGATGGAGTCAAAGTTAGCGCGGGTCATAAAGTGTAAAAGCACCAAAAAATCAAATATAGTGAACATGGTTACTCATGTAAATGGTCTCGGAAAGAAAGTTTACCTAATTAAATTTGTTAGAATGTGTGTGTGTGTGGGGGGGGGGGTAGTAGTAATTTTTAAATCGATTTTTATTTAAATTAAACAATTTGATTCAATAAAAATGTTAAAATCAACAATTAAAAAAAAACTAAATACAGCGAACAGTATTTTTCGAATCTGAAGAAAAGTGTTTATAAAAGGAAACAATGTAAAAATCCGTAATCTTTTGTGTGCGCGTGCGCGTGTGTGTGTGTGTTTTAATGACATTTTTTAATTAAACAATATGTTTCTAAAATCAGTTATATTATTTTTGTTGTTGACAGAAAAGAAAAAAAAATCACATCTTTTATTTTAATAAATAAAACATGGAATAATAAGAACAGTTTGTGAATTAAAGCTTAACAGCGTAACGGTAAATACCAGCGTGTGTTTACAAATTACGCGCTTGTATTGCGTCCAAACTGAGTTGACGGAGGGAGATTGTTTCAATGGATTTACGTTCCGCACGCTGTTTAATCAATTGGACGTAGATAAAATAACTACGTAACTGATTAATTTTTAAATCAATTATTATTTTAATTAAACAATTTGATTCATTAATTATAATGTATAAGTAAGATTAGTACCGAGCAAAATTACTTAAATACATGATGAAATCTGAATGAAACGATCATGAGTGTATATTTGAGAATACTAATTTATTAGAAGTTAAAAAGCAATTGATTATGTAAATTGAGAAATGCCCATAGTGTTTATGCCGGTTTTTTTCATAGTATATAATGAAGCTAGCGGACTTAGTAAATAGTTATACAACTCTGATGGAGGTTCGGCTTCAGACAGACAGATACATGAACTCCATTATTAATAGATGTATATATATTAGCCGCCCTCACCCTCACACAAACCAGGAAAAGGTCATCCTGAGAGAATAGCATCATGATCACATAACACCCCCCCCTAAAAAGAGGTGGGTAATATACTGTAGAATGTTTTCACGAGTAACGAACGTATACAACCCTAACCACAAACGCACTGTTTTATTTACACAAATAATATCTCATTTAATGGCTTTTTGATCTTCATATAAATAACATGTTCCAACGCTCAATGAAATTCACTATCGTCATTCCTGACGTTATGACTATATTCCTGGAATAAAGGAATATCGGATGTTACGTCACATACACAAGGCTTTCTGTATGCTATTTCTTAAATGAAAAACGCTTCCAAATAATCTGCCGAGCACTGGTAAGCAAATACACACTTCTGCTAAACATCATTTATTTGCTTTACTTTTTCTAAAACAGATTTAACGTTTTATTTGCTGCTTTATAAAAGGTTGTTGTTTTAGTTAGTTAAGCTTTCTCGACTGTTAACTATTCTGCACTTTTACAGTTTACTATATTGTGTTTTATGTATCATATTGTCAATTATTTTATCTTGGTTGCAGTAATATAGATTGATAATTTTAGTATCATCATCATCATCATCATCATCATCATCATCATCATCATCATCAACATCATAATTAGTATCGCTTGTTGTTATGGCGGCTAAAGGGTAATACATTTGATAATCGACGATGTGTTTTGAGAAGATTTTATCATGACATCATAACAGATACTACACTATCCCTCTAAGAAAGAGATAATAGATTGAAAGACGGTATCATGAAAATAGAATATATACCACACTATCCTCCCTGAATTATTCTTGGCTGTTTGTTTATTCCTATCAACTCGTTCCGGATTATTTTATGCTAAATCCTTACATTTTTTTAACATTTATTATGCTTAAAGTTTTTCATATTTTCAAATGTTTATTCATGGTGTTTGGTTTTGTTGTTTCGTCTTGCCACATATCAACTCTTTTCGGGTTACTGTTTGCTAAATCTGGTCATTTTTGTTAATATTTTCTCGAAGGGAAAGAAACGATGAAGGGGGGGGGCGGAAAGGGATAGATAGAAATACCCTTTCTGCTGTTTTTGTGCTTTACAGAACATGATGTAGTTTTGCAAAGAGAAAAAAACAATAAACCATCAATGTTTGGTGCATTTTTGGCCAGGAAGCTGCTATTTTCAGACATACTTATCTGGTAGCACCAGTCCTTATATTGAGCATTGAAAAATAGTGAATAATCTGAAAAGTGTATTGTAGACTGAATCGAACATCAAAACAATTTTAACAAATAGTATAGTCTCGGCTTCAGACACACAACTGCATGATCTCGATTAGTGATACAAGTAATAGTAAACTTGACAGAAGTGACATTACTTCTTCAAGCAGATATATACTAAACCTCCATTCGTAAGAGATGTACAATATTATAAATAAAAGAGATAATAGTATATTAACGTGTTCAGACAAATATATACCAACTTTCTTATTGCCATAAACGTACAATAGTACACTTTATAGAAGTAATAGCATAACTACGTCTTATGGCATACGTATAAAGATTCACAATCAGTAATATCACAGTTTCATCATTAATAGAAGTAATAGTATAACTACGTTCATGACATCCGTATAAAGAATCTCAATCAGTAATATAACAGTTTCATCATTAAAAGAAGTAATAGTATAACTACGTCTTATGACATACGTATAAAGAATCTCCATCGGTAATATCATCACAATTTCATCATTAATAGAAGTAATAGCATTACTACGTTTTATGACATACGTATAAAGAATCGCAATCAGTAATATCACAATTGCATAATTAATAGAAGTAATAGTATAACGTCGTCTTATGACATACGTATACAGAATCTCCATCAGTAATATCATCACAATTTCATCATTAATAGAAGTAATAGTATAAGTACGTCTTAGGACATACGTATAAAGAATCTCCATCAGTAATATCATCACAATTTCATCAGTAATAGAAGTAATAGTATAACTACGTCTTAGGACATATGTATACAGAATCGCAATCAGTAATATCATCAAAATGTCATCATTAATAGAAGTAATAGCATAATTACGTCTTATGACAGACGTATACAGAATCCCCATGAGTAATATTATCACAATTGCATCATTAATATAAGTAATAGCATAATTACGTCTTATGACATACGTATACAGACTCTCCATCGGTAATATCATCACAATTGCATCATTAATATAAGTAATAGCATAACTACGTCTTATGACAGACGTATACAGAATCGCAATCAGTAATATCATCACAATTTAATCATTAATAGAAGTAATAGCATAATTACGTCTTATGACATAGGTATAAAGAATCGCAATCAGTAATATCATCACAATTTCCTCATTAATAGAAGTAATAGTATAACTACGTCTTAGGACATATGTATAAAGAATCGCAATCAGTAATATCATCACAATTTCATCATTAATAGAAGTAATAGTATAACTACGTCTTATTACATACGTATAAAAAATCGCAATTAATAATATAATGACAATTTCATCATTAATAGAAGTAATAGCATAATTACGTCTTATGACATACGTATAAAGAATCTCCATCAGTAATATCATCACAATTTCATTAATTATAGAAGTAATATCATAATTACGTCTTATGACATACGTATAAAGAATCTCCATCAGTAATATCATCACAATTTCATCATTAATAGAAGTAATAGCATAATTACGTCTTATGACAGACGTATACAGAATCCCCATGAGTAATATCATCACAATTGCATCATTAATATAAGTAATAGCATAACTACGTCTTATGACATACGTATAACGACTCTCCATGAGTAATATCATCACAATTGCATCATTAATATAAGTAATAGCATAACTACGTCTTATGACAGACGTATACAGAATCGCAATCAGTAATATCATCACAATTTCATCATTAATAGAAGTAATAGCATAATCACGTCTTATGACATATGTATACGGAATCGCAATCAGTAATATCATCAAAATGTCATCATTAATAGAAGTAATAGTATAACTATGTCTTATAAAAATCGCAATCAGTAATATCATCACAATTTCATCATTAAAAGAAGTAATAGCATAATTACGTCTTATGACAGACGTATACAGAATCCCCATGAGTAATATAATCACAATTGTATCATTAATATAAGTAATATCATAATTACGTCTTATGACATACGTATACAGACTCTCCATGAGTAATATAATCACAATTGCATCATTAATATAAGTAATAGCATAACTACGTCTTATGACAGACGTATACAGAATCGCAATCAGTAATATCATCACAATGTTATCATTAATAGAAGTAATAGCATAATTACGTCTTATGACATACGTATAAAGAATCGCAATCAGTAATATCAATACAATTTCATCATTAATAGAAGTAATAGTATACTTACGTCTTTTGACATACGTATAAAGAATCTCAATCAGTAATATCATAACAATTTCATCATTAATAGAAGTAATCGTATACCTACGTCTTATGACATACGTATAAAGAATCGCAATCAGTAATATCATCACAATTGCATCACTAATAGAAGTAATCGTATACCTACGTCTTATGACATACGTATAAAGAATCTCAATCAGTAATATCATCACAATTGCATTACTAATAGAAGTAATAATAGAGTTAATTGTTCAGACATACATATACTAAACTTTCATCAGTGATACATTATTTTGTAACAAATGTGTTCTTATGTTTAAATAAGTACGGCAGTTCGAAACATGTTGTTAATACAATTTTTAAATCTGTCATGTAATTAGATAAATTTAGTTTCGGGCGTGGCATAGGACGTCTTTGATAGCTCATGGTATTCCAACTAATTATGTTCAAGACGAAATCTTAATGGAGTTAATGCGTGACTTTCAGATGGTTAGATAAGGAAGGCACGACAAGTGGACAGGGTGCTTCCCCGTTTATCTCAGGGGGGAAGTAGTGTCAAGTCGAAGTGTCGGGAACGTGGATTCTATTACCTCGGAT
>OY744535.1:17597615-17607615 GCA_963556195.1 Sepiola atlantica
GTATTCTTAAGAAAGTAAGAGGTTGTGATATGTATCTTTAAGCAAGTAAGAGGTTGTGATGTGTATCTTTAAGAAAGTAAGGGGTTTTGACATATATATTTAAGGAAGTATAAGGTTGTGATATGTATCTTTAAGGAAGTAAAATGTTGTGACATGCATCTTTAAGGAAGTTAGAGGTTGTGATATGTATATTTAAGGAAGTAAGAGGTTGTGATATGTATATTAAAGTTAGTAAAAGGTTCTGATATGTATATTTAATGTAGTAAGCGGTTGTGATATGTATTTTAAGAAAGTAAGAGTTTGTGACATATATCTTTAAGAAAGTAAGAGGTTGTGATATGTATATTTAAGGAAGTAAGAGGTTGTGATATGCATCTTTAAGGAAGTAAAAGGTTGTGATATGTATCTTTAAGGAAGTAATACGTTGTAATATGAATCTTTAAGGAAGTAAGAGGTTGTGATATGTATTTTTAAGAAAGTAAGATGTTGTGATATGTATTTTAAGAAAGTAAGAGTTTGTGACATATATCTTTAAGAAAGGAAGAGGTTGTGATATGCATATTTAAGGAAGTAAGAGGTTGTGATATGCATCTTTAAGGAAGTAAAAGGTTGTGATATGTATCTTTAAGGAAGTAATACGTTGTAATATGAATCTTTAAGAAAGTAAGAGGTTGTGATATGTATCTTTAAGGAAGTAATACGTTGTAATATGAATCTTTAAGGAAGTAAGAGGTTGTGATATGTATCTTTCAGAAAGTAAGAGGTTGTGATATGTATCTTGTTTAATAAAAAGATTGAAATTAAATTTTAAAAATAAACGATGGATGAGATCACTCCGCTATGTTATTTTCATTGTAAAATTGACATTGACTTCATAGCAATTGTACAAATGTGTAAAAGAAAATGAACTGAACCTTCATATTTAAAAGCAAATTATAATTAAATTATATTCCACGAATTATATATTATTAAAAAAAAAATATTCTCGTTTAGATATTCTTGTTCGCTAAATAGGACTACTTAAATGAAAATAACAATTGTTTCGGCTTCACATTTCCATCCGTAAAGTACAACCTTATCGTATTGCGCGCAAAATCTGCTTGTTTTCGTTTGAAATACAAAATACGTTACTTGTTTCATAATTCAATTGAGTTGCGCTGAAAACGAAATGTTGTTATTTGTTTTGTTGTTAAGGTGATAACGAACGCTATGACAAATCCCGTTAGATAACACTTTCAGCAGCTTTTCAGACGCTGCATGTGCCAACGTGTCGTTGAAAAAGGCAGAATTTATCATCAAATAAATTGTGTAAAGATTTCAATATCATTTTCGAAATTCACACGAGCAAAAAGAAATCCACGACAGAGATTCTGCAATCCATCTCATGCTTTTTTTATTAATTTAAAAAAGAAGGAAAATGTCTTCTGTTGTTACTACTAGTGTTTCAGATGGACTAATGATGACTTGTGTTAAAACTGCTACTGAGTAAATAATGATGATAATAATAATAATTGGGAGAAATTGGAATAAAAGGAAAGAATGAAACCATACAATCAATGTCAATAATTAAAACAGCCGACATTTTAAGGTAAATCCTTAAATGCGGAAACGAACCAATAAATGCTACTTTGCCACACATAGTTTTAAATAGAAAAAGAAACACACACGTACGCAAGATAAGTGAAAACTTCTAGAAATCAAACAAACTGGCCCCCTCACATACAAATTCACAGGCATACATGCATGCATGTTGTGACAGACAAAAGTGTCATGACGGGTCAAGGAGGATGAAAGTCTGATGATGGAAAACACCAACCAGACCTCCACTGGATAGGTGCATAGAGTACTGGAACCTTCGGGAGATGTATTGTCACTCAAATTCCAAAGAAAACCCACGGTTGTTGCTAGTGAGAAATCAATGGTAAATGGCTGTTGTGATAACGAAAAGTGATTTGTTATGGAAGGTACTGGAAATCTAGGGAGACTTTTTTTTAACATAGTTCACCGCAAACAATGCAGACTGCCACTGTAGAAGTAAGGGACTACTGAGAAAAAAGGGTGAAAGTTTTTTAGGTGGGGGGTCAACCTAAATTGGAAGCTGTGCAGCGAGATGTCTGTTTACATTAGTTTAAATCTCTGAATGTTATTACCGTCAGGAAAACAAGGAGCAGGGAGCGAGTTCGAGAGCTTAGCAGCACGAGGAAAGAAGCTTTTGGAGTAGAAAGCTCTTCGGCATCTGGGGACCTCCACAGTGAACGGATGGGATTTGGCAGATTATCGCCTTGGTCTTGTGAATTTACGTCGTTGGGGCACCGGAGCAGCAAGTTCACCGGAGCACAATCCATTGGTATTTGTTGTCACTTGGACTCCAGGAAACATCACTTGTTGTTGCCAGTGAGCAATCACTGATAATGATTTGTGTGAAAACTCTTAGTAAATACTTATACTACAATATTGTACGTAGAAAGAAGGAGAGAGAACGGTTAAAACTCAATGAATTACGAAGAAAACAAACGGTGCCTTATAAATAAGAGAACATTTGAAACTGAAAAAATAATAATACGTGTAACAGTCCGAATTAGTAATAAATATTTCTCTGGCGGCTCCAAACCAGTGCTGGTGATACCAGATCAGACTGCCCTGTGGCTCCCTGAGACGAAATTCACCTACATTGACGTTTTTTTTTTTTTTTTTTTTTTTTTTGTAAAACTTAATTATGTTCTACAAAACCAAAAACAAAAACAACAGCCCCTCTCCCTTTCTCCCTCCCCTTTTTTATTTTATTTTTAGAACTTGAAGCATAAATCTTTTACTATAATGACCAGATTCGGCATTAAATAACCCAAAAAGGGTTGATATGCCGTAAAACAAAACTACCAAACCAAAAACGATGATTAAACATTTGAAGATATAAAGAACTTGAAGCATAAAAACTTTTACTATAATGACCAGATTCGGCATTAAATAACCCAAAAAGGGTTGATATGCCGTAAAACAAAACTACCAAACCAAACTGTCAAACCAGTGATTTTTACTTTTGGGCACCAAGTGATGTCGACCGTATGATTTGCTTTTCATGTGCGGCGAACATATTTCCGGGACCGTTATGTTTGCATTTTGTAAATGTTTTGTCACAGCAAGTTTTGTACAAAAAAATGTAATTTCTTTTTTCGGATATAAGGTTTGAGCGTGTCTCGTGTGTTTCCGTACACGCCGTTAGTTACGTATTATTATAAGGTGGGATACATGTCAATCCAATATAAATTCTGGTGATACCAGATCAGGCTGCCCTGTGGCTCCCTGAGACGAAATTCACCTACATTGACGTTTTTTTTTTTTTTTTTTTTGTAAAACTTAATTATGTTCTACAAAACCAAAAACAAAAACAACAACCCCTCTCCCTTTCTCCCTCCCCTTTTTATTTTTATTTTTCCTACCCTACTCCCGGTCCTGGATATGACCTTAAACTACATCCGATGGTGAGATCCGGCTTACGGACTTTGGGGAATGTAAAGCCTCCTCTTAATTACCATTGCTCCCAGGTCCACCCTGACCCGGAGTGGTAGTACCTGTTAGGGTCCCAACTATGGGTTAAATAGAAACAGATATTAAAAGGGGAAAGAAACAAAAAAGAGAAGAAAACAAGACCAGATTCGGCATTAAATAACCCAAAAAGGGTTGATATGCCGTAAAACAAAACTACCAAACTACCAATATAAATTGGTAAGACGAAGTAACGGCACATGAAAAGGCATGTTTATAATTAAAAATATACCTTTTATTACAAAGAAATAATTATCTTAACTAATAAATGGTAAACAGACGTGTAATTTAGTATCTGATTGTTATAGGACACATTTGTAATAGTTTAAACGAAACTTTAAAGAGATTGCATCAAACACAACTAGAAAGTTAACGAACAGATTGTTATCATCTATGATATATTTTTTATCTAGACCGAATGAAGGTATTGCATAACGTCAAGTAAATCTAAGAGCTTCGATATGATTTCTATGTTTAAACATTATTAATATTATTATCTTATGTAACTAATACTTATTAAGAATGTAATAATTAAGGAAGCAATCAATCGATCAGTCAATAATATTGGCAAAAAAGCGAAGTACGGGAAGCCATATAAAAGTGTAGTTAATACACATCGAATCTAAATACCATTTGAATATTTGTTCAATTCGACCTTTAAACTGGGTTTTGTAGGCTTCGTTACGACCACCTCTGGGGGGGGCGGGGTTGTCTCATGGAGCAGATACACAGAAAGGGAATTCTGCATTTTTAAATGTTAAATGTGTTTACTATTTATATTTTCATTTTGCGACAGAAAGCAAAGATGGCGGCCTTGTAATTATCATTTTATTCTCATGACAAGGATTCTCCTGAAAAATATTCCGAGCAGGACTACGTATATTTGCAAAAATGAGGCGAATATTTTTTCTTTTTTTAACAATATAAACCAACCGTAAAGAAATTAAACTCTCCATTTATACTAAAATATGGATATTATAAGACGCAAATATTCGACGTCGTATATTGATATATTATATATATTCTCCTATTTATTCGCTTATCTATATTCAACATAACACACGATCGCCACATCAACATTTGTTACTGAACCTATTTATGTATATAGTATTAGTAAGGTATACTGTAGATTCTATAGAGGTGTTATTAATTTTAAATCAAGTTCTATGAATATTTATATGTTGTTTTACAAAGTATAACTGTGTGGTTTCTTTAAGGGATAGATACACGTATCTCCTATTAGCAATTTATTTCGTTCATAATATTGTTACACCATTTGATATTTTTATATTGATGTAAGTTAAATATATTACTTAGTTTTATATGCATTTTTCTAATGCATGTTTACTTATTCGGTGCTTCTTTACATCAAACCCCGCGCTAAATTTGACCTTGTCGTTTGGGTTACTGGTAGGGTCAGAGTCAGGATCAAAGTAGGGGTTAGGGTTAGGGTTTACGTAAGGGTTAGAGTACGGGTTAGGGTCATTGACAAATTTAGCGCGGGTATTTAATGTAAATATGTATCCTTATCTTCTTATATAAGTATTTGAAAGTTTATATATAAAATAAATTTTTCGTATTTTAAATTATTTAAACGGTACAACAGTAGGCATGCATTCTATCTGATTAGATAATATTAATAACTGCACTAGATGAGGAGCGACAATTTAAACACCAATACATATAAAGTTACATATTATGAATATAGAAATGAAATAGAAATAACAGAAACCGAAATAGAATTTTATTTACTCCATCTTGTTATTACAAGTTTATATAATTGTTAATAGTGTATATGAAACAAAAATCGGCAAAATCTTTTTTTGAATATTTGTATAATTGTTAATAGTGTATATGTAACAAAGATCGGACAAATCTTTTTATTGAATATTTGTATAATTATTAATAGTGTATATGAAACAAAGATCGGCAAAATCTTTTTTGAATATTTGTATAATTATTAATAGTGTATATGAAACAAAGATCGGCAAAATCTTTTTTTGAATATTTGTATAATTGTTAATAGTGTATATGAAACAAAGATCGGCAAAATCTTTTTTTGAATATTTGTATAATTATTAATAGTGTATATGAAACAATGATCGGCAAAATCTTTTTTTGAATATTTGTATAATTGTTAATAGTGTATATGAAACAAAAATCGGCAAAATCTTTTTTTGAATATTTGTATAATTATTAATAGTGTATATGAAACAAAGATCGGCAAAATCTTTTTTTGAATATTTGTATAATTATTAATAGTGTATATGAAACAAAGATCGAGAAAATCTTTTTTTGAATATTTGTATAATTATTAATAGTGTATATGAAACAAAGATAGGCAAAATCTTTTTTTGAATATTTGTATAATTATTAATAGTGTATATGAAACAAAGATCGGCAAAATCTTTTTTTGAATATTTGTATAATTATTAATAGTGTATATGAAACAAAGATCGGCAAAATCTTTTTTTGAATATTTGTATAATTATTTATAGTGTATATGAAACAAAGATCGGCAAAATCTTTTTTTGAATATTTGTATAATTATTAATAGTGTATATGAAACAAAGATCGGCAAAATCTTTTTTTGAATATTTGTATAATTATTTATAGTGTATATGAAACAAAGATCGGCAAAATCTTTTTTTGAATATTTGTATAATTGTTAATAGTGTATATGAAACAAAGATCGGCAAAATCTTTTTTTGAATATTTGTATAATTATTAATAGTGTATATGAAACAAAGATCGGCAAAATCTTTTTTTCAATATTTGTATAATTATTTATAGTGTATATGAAACAAAGATCGGCAAAATCTTTTTTTGAATATTTGTATAATTGTTAATAGTGTATATGAAACAAAGATCGGCAAAATCTTTTTTTGAATATTTGTATAATTATTAATAGTGTATATGAAACAAAGATCGGCAAAATCTTTTTTTGAATATTTGTATAATTATTAATAGTGTATATGAAACAAAGATCGGCAAAATCTTTTTTTGAATATTTGTATAATTATTAATAGTGTATATGAAACAAAGATCGGCAACATCTTTTTTTGAATATTTGTATAATTGTTAATAGTGTATATGAAACAAACATCGGCAAAATCTTTTTTTGAATATTTGTATTAGTGTGGATAGTGTATATGAAACAAAGATCGGCAAAATCTTTTTTTGAATACATGTATAATTGTTAATAGTGTATATGAAACAAAGATCGGAAAAATCTTTTTTTGAATATTTGTATAATTGTTTATAGTGTATATGAAACAAAGATCGGCAAAATCTTTTTTTGAATATTTGTATAATTATTAATAGTGTATATGAAACAAAGATCGGCAAAATCTTTTTTTGAATATTTGTATAATTATTAATAGTGTATATGAAACAAAGATCGGCAAAATCTTTTTTTGAATATTTGTATAATTATTAATAGTGTATATGAAACAAAGATCGGCAAACTCTTTTTTTGAATATTTGTATAATTATTAATAGTGTATATGAAACAAAGATCGGCAAAATCTTTTTTTGAATATTTGCTGTGAAATAAGAACCTATCAACAATGACCCTTAAAATTATACGCTATCTAGTAATTGCTTTAACTGAGTTATTCCTAATACTGAAAATATTTTATCGTAGAAGGAACTTTTTTAATCATACAATTTATTATATATATATTAAAAATATGACCTGTTGAATTGTATTTATATATGTATTTCACAGAAAATAGACAGAGATAATGTATATATTATAACTTATACATAATAAGCCACTGTATAGTTATACATTATTAAGCGGTTCCCCACCCCGTGTGAATTGGATCAATAACTTATTAAACATTGATGTAAAAATCTTGGCGCTCAAGAAAAAAATGTTTAGGCCATCTTACCGAGACGATGTAAGTATTTGTCTTGTTTGTATTTTCAGTCTTTACATCCCTGGGGCGTTCGATACTAAAGTCATTTATTTTTCTTGGCAGATCTTACATTATTGCCGGTAATATTCAACACCACTACAATAATAATAAATAATGCGGTTAAGGCAGCTTATGTTACAGGCGAAAATTAACTGCTTATAATCCAATACTTATGAATAACACACGTGTTATCCCCCGTTGTTCATTCGTTTGTCACTATAATCCAATGGTGAGTATATGCTTATAATCAAACATTCATTACAAGTCAGTGACGAGGCAGGTAGATTAGTGGGTAATTATTATGATATGGTAGACGGCTGGGAAGATATAGCAAAACACCTTTACACACACACACACACTTATACACGCCAACAATGATACAACTTGAATGCTTATTGGACATTGTCTTCGAGTGTCATATAGTCACATCACTAATCAATATACTACAAAAGAAAAGGTAAATGCTTGTCCTGCAATCCAGTAATACCAATACACCACAAGAAATATATACTGAAACATATAACTGTTAACTAGTCAATTGGTGACAGAAAGATTAATGTTCTTAACTTCTTTTACTAACTCAACGTTCGAGATGTAAAGGAAAAATAGAATGAGATATTCGACTGTCTATGTATATCATATAGAGTTCAAGTGTTAGCCGCAAAAATAGGCCCCTTGATTTGTGAGAACTTCAACTGGAGTGAAATATAACAAGATTGCAAACACACATACACGCACGAATATATATATATATATATATATATATATATATATATATGTATATATATATATATATACATATATGTATACATATATATATATATATAAATATATATATATATATGTATATATATATATATATATATATATATAGAGAGAGAGAGAGAGAGAGAGAAGAAGAAGAAGAAGAAAGTGTATATTGAAAGGTAACTAGAAATAAAATGCGTTTATTACAGTGTTCGTTTCCCCACCTGGAGTATACATCTATACATAGCATGACAGACAACCGGGAACGATCTCGTTCCATATATATATATATATATATATATATATATATATATATATATATATATATATATATATATATATATATATATATATATATATACATATACATATATAGATATATAGATATATATAGAGAGAGTAAGCTATGAAAATATATGTATGGCAATTAAGCTACACAGAGACTCCCGCGTTTCATCTCCGGGGGGAATCTTCAGACTTAAATGCATGGAGTTATTTTTGCCGGGTGTTTTTTTATATATATGTATGTATGTATATATAGTAAAGGCATATCGATGCTATTTGGTAGACACACATTTTTTCATATGTAAAAACCGTTATTAGATGAAACGGTTGTATTATATAAGAGATCGGAAACATAAGACCAGGGCTGAAAGAAATAGACAGTTTTTATATCATACACAAATAATACCTTGGAGACTAAACATCATACGTCTTCCACTAGGGTACTCAATGAATGTCGCATTATTGAGGCGGTATGCCGACGTTCATTGAGATTTAAAAAGTATCAATTATTCCCAGTTGTGCATGCATACTTGAGCCATTGGCTTAATCACCTCCAGCCAATGGGGTTCAAAATTAGGTTCAGAAAGCGAACGAGGTGTTTCACTTAGAAAAAAAAAACGAACCGGTTTTACTTGATGTTGTATTATCCCTGCTCAGACTATGCCGGCTTTCTCCGAAAAATGACGTTTAGAGTGACTATCAAATTAAAAAGGGACCCTAGCTGCATGTATATTCTGGTCATGGGAAGATGACATACAGCGACTACCATTCCCGAATCGCAACCCATCTTATACCCGGCAGACTCGACGTTCACTTAACTTCGGTGATCTAGCGAGAACCGATGTGTAAACACGATTATTCCGTACTAGACTTTTCGTATTGTATATATTTATATACTATGGTCAGCTGTAACATTATTTGCATGTTTTGAATGTTTCTATGCCTCTACTCTTGTAAACATCGCTTGGATTCTTCTTTATGATATAAAGAGAGAATATGAACAGGTGTCATATCTTCATCATCGTATGTAAGTAGATTAATTAAACTATGAATTGGAGAGTTTCATTATAGAGTGTTACTTTATTTGTCTTGATACGTTTTTTCAAACAATACGTACGTAATGCGGATAAATCTAAAAAAAATGATCTCATTTTAATTACGTCTCAGCATGTGTTTTTGTTCAGTTTCTGAAAGCCACGAATTACGAAATTAGTAAATGAGATAAATATATAAAGAGGATTCCACAAGTTTTCCTTTGAAACGCAAGACTTATTTTTTAAACATATTAAAAGGCGGCAGCTTTTTTTCTGTTCATCCATTCATGGTTGTATGATTGTAGGCATGCCAATATCTAAGTAGCAAGTGACGGTGGTTAAGTGGATATCGAGACGGACTGGGTGTTCCAAGTTCGTTCGAATCCAGTCGGTTCCACAGTACCATTGTCACTTAGGGATGTTGGCAAACTTCTCGTGGTCCTTCCCGTTAGAACCCGATGTATTTCC
>OY744535.1:17610115-17690115 GCA_963556195.1 Sepiola atlantica
ACTTTCTCGTTTGGTAATCTAATTCGTGAGGTTCTCAAATCGTCGAACTATCCTTCTGAAGACGACTAAGAAAGTCGAAAGCGCTCGACAAAAATGGCCGAATTAAGAACAGTCGTGGAAATACTCTACGTCTGCCACATGTGTACTTATATATATATATATACTCATGTATATATATATATATATATACATAAGTATATCTATATAAGTATACATATATATATAATTTTTTATATATATATGTATACTTATACCTATACTTATGTATATATATATATGTATAAGTATACATATATATATATATATATATATATATATAAATATAGATATATATGTATACTTATATATACTTATGTATATATATGTATATGTATGTATACTTAAATATATATATATATATATATATATGTACACTTATATATACTTATGTATATATATATATGTATACTTATATATATATATATATATTTATATATATATATATATATATATATATATATATATATATGTATATATATATATATATATATATATATATATATATATATATATAGTCTCGGAAGTTTCTCAACCATTAAAACTATATTAAAAAAAAAACTTATAGTCCCAAGTCTTTCAGTGGAAAATCACTCATGTAAGTCAATTTATTTTTTACAGTTATTATATTAGTTTATTTCTAACACTATTTTAAGGGATCATCAGTTGTTTACCATGAAAACTGTTTCGGGAATTTAAAAACAAGACAATATTTAATTTCATGGCTTCCCAGCAGAGTTGATCAGACCCCACCTCCTTTAAAAGACAAAAACATAAACGTTCCTTATACTAAATCTACGTTTTGTTCCATATAAATGTTTTGCTAACTTATATTAGTTATTTAAGACACAAAAAAAAATTGTCTTTACCAGTGTTGTTCGTCTATATATATATATATATATATATATATATATATATATATATATATATTATAGAGACACGTGTTCCGTAGTGAATTAAAGCAAAACGTTGACAAATAAGCAGCTGCACAAATGGATACTTATTTCCTGTGATTTTATTGTGTTTTTATGTCTCAGCTTATATAGACTTTTAAAAAAATATTTCCTGTTCCTCTCTGCGTGCTGCGCCAATTACAGACTTTCCTTCAGTGCTGGCTTAGTGTCCGTTTCGTCTCGTCTCTAATTAGAGAACAATGTAAGCAAACGCTGAGGGCGAGTGAGCAAAACGCAGTCGTTTAGATAGGGATAGGGTTCTATGTCTGATTCATCATCTCGAATTTCATAAAAAAATGTCCGCTTTTTTGTGGTTGTATGTTTTATTGTAATTAAATTCTGTTTTTGCTAACTCTGGTAAAAGCAGAAAAGTTCCGTCTTCAAGAAACATCTTCATGTATTTATGAGCAAAGAAAAGTGTGCTACAAGTTTCAGGCTCGTGTTTAATTGATGGAATCTGTTGGTGACATTGTTTTCCCGATATCTCCCTTGAATCGTGTAGTTACAGGAGGGACTACGCAGTAGTTTGCCCACATAGTTAACCTCATTTTTCTCAGTCTTATATATATATATATATATATATATATATATATATATATATATATATATATATATATAAATCTGCCTTTTGTATGGAACCGCGGTACATTGCTGAAATATATAATATACAGTATCTACATAAATTATATATATATATATATATATATATATATATATATATATATATATATATGTATATTTTTTATTTATACACACATTATTGGTTGCATATGTGCATACATGTTTCGGTTGCACTCTTCGCAGAGAGTCAACCTCATCAGACCAAGTAAACTCTGAATCATTGGTCTGATGAGGTTGACTCTCTGCGAAGAATGCAACCGAAACATGTATGCACATATGCAACCAATAATATTTGTATAAATAACAAAAATATACCTATAAACAGCTCTACTTGTTATTGAGCACCTTTTATAAACACTTGAGTTTCAACGGATTTACATCTACAGAAACTAATACAATACATGTACTATATATATATATATATATATATATAGTAGGTCTAATGCAGTGTAACACTTTTTTACGACGGTTGTCAGTAATAGGTTTAATCTCTCCCTGATTTACGGGATGTTATAGAATTTGAGTTAAAATCATGACTTGTGTACCGGGGTTCAAGTCCTGCGACCGGTATGGATAATTATCTGTACACTGGTGTTTCCCATAACGATAAAACGTATACGTATGTAGATAAAAACTACTATTTTATAATCAATTATTTCTCATCCCCAAAATGTAGGTTGGCCACTATAGGGAGGTGTAATTACACAGCTGTCGTCGTAGCTCTAATTCACGTTCTTCCAGCAGTCGAACACTTTTCATGGCGGCAAATGTTTAATCTCTGACTGATTTATCGGTTTGTTAATATCAGCCGCGTGGGATAGGGCGTTAGAATTTGAGTTAAAAACATGACTCCTGTTCAAAGGTTCGCTTCCTGCGACCGGTATGAATTCATCTCGACACTGACGATTCCCATAATAATGAAACGTATACGTTTGTAGATGAAACAAATATTTTATAATTAATTATCCACACACACACACTATATATATATATATATATATATATATATATATATATATATATATATATATATATATATATATATATATATATATATATGCGTGCGTGTGTGTGTGGGGAGGGGGGTGTACGGTTACTGTGAGATAGCCCCAGCAGTGCTCGATTATTAAAAAAATATAAAATATGATCGTAATATTCATTAATGTTTGTTTAGAAGATCAGAACTACATCCATCCCGTCGGTTTCAAATCCTATCAAACGGGACCTATAGTTTGTCACGTTTACGGGACTTCCTTCGGCCTTTCTTTATGTCTGTCTACACGGAAAATGGCTGTTCCCTATTTTTCCTTTTTTTCCGGGGAAACATACATGAACAGAGGCTGAAGAATGTCCGGTAAAGAAGCCTTTATAGATTACTTTTGTTAGAATTTGAAACCGACGGTACCGATTTTGTTCTGATCTGCTGTAATACAACCATTATTAAAATATATGTAAATATAGTAATACACATACGGACTCTCCGGAAAATGTCTGTTCCCTCTTTTCTGTTATTTTTTCCCCGGGGATAAATACATAAACAGACGCTGAAGAGTGTCCGGTCAAGAATCCTTTATAGATTACTTTTGTTATAATTTGAAACCGACAGTACCGATGTTGTTCTGATCTTCTGTAATACAAACATTATTAAAATATATGTATGTATAGTAATACACATACCGACTGCCCGCTTAATATATCCCTGCACACGCACAGGTGCGTGCGCGTTTGTATATACAGGTGTACTGTCAGTGTGGTTTATATATAAACTACAGCGATCCACTTTTCAGCAAAAACAAACAAGGTAAAAAAAAATGCATCCACGTTTGATCATAAATCACCAGCGAACATATTTCGACGAATTGCCAAAGTCGAACCGATTGGATTCGAACTTGACGCGCGCAGGTTTACAGTCCTCGTCGATATTCACTGAACCAGCATCCCGACCCGTTATTCATTTCGAATAAAAAAGAAGTTACGCATGTATTAGAAGAAGAGTACGACACACGTGCCCATCTATCTGCATGACATACGTATGTTTACGTATCCTCTAAATACGTTAAGATTATCAGATAGTGGAAATATAAAACCTAGCAGCCATGTTTATTCACCTATGAAAAATATTACTTCCCTTTTTAGTGAAGGGTTAGGGTTAGAGTTAGGGTTAGGGTTAGGGTTTGGGTTAGGGTTAGGGGTAGGGGTAGGGTTATGGTTAAGAGTTAGGGTTAGGGATAGGGTTAGGGTTAGGAGTTAGTGTTAGTGTTAGTGTTAGTGTTAGGGTTAGGGTTGGAGTTAGGGTTAAGAGTTAGGGTTAGGGTTAGGGTTAGGGTTAGGGTTAGCGTTAGGGTTAGCGTTAGGGTTAGGGTTAGGGTTAGGGTTAGGATCAGCGAGGAAAAAGCAGCACATTTGAGTATTTACATTATACAACAACATTGTGTTGACACACCAACTCGTTTGATCAACGATGGTAAGCGGTGAAGCCGGTTCAGTACCAGGTGTCTATGAATACTAGCTATAATATATTGTATGAAAGCGACATGACTTTGCAAAAAAACAAAACTAAGGTCACAAAAACGAATTGCACACAAAAATAGAGTTTATCGTGTAAATAATGTTCATCCGTAACATATTGTTTACAGCACGTTAACACTATGTCGTTACATGTAACATATATACGTGTAACATATATACGTGTAACATATATACGTGTAACATATATACATATATTCCAAAAGCCAATTTTTTTTTTTTTTCACAAAACATTTTCAAAACAGATATATTTTAGTGCAAGTTATTTTACGAATCGTTTCGCTTAAAATGAACTAACCAACATTTGTATGTCGATAGTGGATCTGCCCAGATACAAACTCGTACACAAAGAACATGAAAAGTTCTCAAGTGGTAAAAATTATACAACGTCGTGTGACATGATAGATGAACGTTCAAAACGAAAACTTTGAACTCGCGTGCGACCCTCGGAGCTACTTGAAATGGGCAATTAGGAATTTTGACAACAATTTAAGATGGACGAAATCTGTAATGATTTCTCCCTCATTGTCCGAATGCAGAAAAGGCAAAGTGCATTATCAGAAGACACACTAAACCTTGTCCTAGTTATAAGACAAATACTCATTAGAATATGTCGCGTAGCTGATTATACAGTATCAAGTTTTCTCAATGTCACATGGTTAAACTAAGCGACAAGGTTTACTAATTCTTAAACGGGGCAATAGTTGACGCTAAAAACAAACCCCGTAAATGAATCCATATATATATATATATATATATATATATATATATATATATATATATATATATATATATAGTCTACAGAAGGGTTGAGTCATTAGGAAAAAAAAAATGTAAAATGCAGTTTAAATTCCCAGACAAACTAACTAAATCCAAGATATTGCAGACTTAACATTCGTTGGAAAATTAATAAATGAAAAAATATAAGTAAAATAAAAAAAAAAGGAAAAAAAAGGGGAGTTAATTATCTAAGAGTGAAACAAAAACAGGAGACCTTAAGCGTCTAATATTAACACGGGGATCATCAGCTGTTTACCATGTAACTGTTTCGGAGATTTAAAAACAGGACAGTTTTAATATTCATGGCTCTCCAATATATATATATATATATATATATATATATATATATAAATATGTATACACTTACCTCCAAAATGTTCAATATTTAACAATATTTAATAACACACTCGTTGTAGGCAATGTACATATAGAGCGGAGGAAAATGCCATTAACATAGACGGTCAGGCAGTGAAGTTTTGCATGATTTTCGTTTTTAATATGTTCTTTTAATTATGCTCTTCCGAACCTTCGAGGCATGTTCCACTTTATTAACTTGTTTTCTTTAGACGTTCGTTATTACTGAATACCCTCGCAGGGTTTTCATAGTTTTCAACGTTCTTTCACATTGTCTGTTTACTTTCGCAGTACAAGAACAAAGAGTGCCATATCTGCAACTAATGAGATCGCCATTTAATGGCACGTACTTCTCATTAACTGCGATCTTGCTTCCGCTGTTGCAAAGTACACACGAGCGGAATACCATTTACTGCAGAGTGTGTGAATAACAGTGCACATGCCCTCATTAAACAGCAATAGCTATGATGTGTTATACTACTTGGATGTCTAAATATTCCAGCAGTGTCATCACGTGTCGCCTGGAGCATAGACAAAAAAATAGAAAATATATAAATTGTGGGGTGCATCTTTTTTTTTTTAAATGACTCCTAACTCTCTTTTTAAAATATTTCTCTTTCTCTTTCTCTTTCTCTCTCTCTCTCTGTAGCAACTGGCTCAATATAATAGAAAGAAACACGAAAAAAAGAAAACAAGTAATAATAATCAAGTCGATTGACTAGTATATAACATTTACTGCAGAATGTGTTAATAACACTGCACATGCCCTCATTAAACAGCAATAGCTATGATGTGTTATACTACTTGGATATCTCAATATTTCAGCAGTGTTATCACGTGTCACCCGGAGCATAGACAAAAAATAGAAAATATATAAATTGTGGGTTACATCTTTCTTTACAAACTGACTCCTAACTCTCGTTCTATATGATATTTCTCTTTCTTTCCCTCTCTCTCTCTCTCTCTCTCTATATATATATATATATATATATATATATATATATATATATATCTTTATGTAGCAACTGGTTCAATACAATAAAAAAAACGAAAAAAAGAAAAAAAGTAATGATAATAAAGTCGATTAACTATTATTTGGCCGAATGTAAGTTGTTTTTAAAAAAAATACTACTATAAGAAAACACTATTTTTCGTCTTTCATGCAGACATTTTGTGCATTGATGACCCCAAAGGAATGGCTATTCATGTCCGTCTTAACATAATTAGGTTGATCACGCAAGTTATCTGATAATGTTAACTTTATTAATATGCCGTCGACTAACACAATATATTTTTACATACACACATGTCAATACGTGATATTCGTTTTTATCGATTTTGGAAATATTTAACTGACAATTATGTTTACGGTAAGTAGACAGATACTATTTATTGGTTGAAAAATAGTTCAACTGCTACGATTTTAAATAAATAAAGAAGAAAGAGACACATTCGTTTTATTCATTAAAAAAAAATAGCTAACAATGTCAATTATTTTACGTGACATGAAATACTCATCTTTACTCGTGTTAATTCTTACAGACATTTATTATTTAAAACTGAATATTATTATTAATAATAAATTATACACGCGTTTGCTTATTCCCACGTGGTTTCGTTCGTAATCTAAAAATAAACAATGTTTAATATTTGCTTTTATTGAACATCGCTAGTCTTTTTGGCTCGTCTTTTGGCTTGCTTAAAAGTGTTTGGTAGAATTCGCAAGTAATAGTAACTATTATTTGACAGGGATCGCAACATGAACGCTTCTACCTTGAGTCCCTTGACAGCATCACAGGAAGAGACCAGCCTACAGCTGTGGACAAGACGGCTAGAGGAAACCCCCGTAATAAGATGGCAATCACTACTACTGTAGATTGAGCAACAAAACTGACGCAACCATCTGTGACTGTGGAAAGTAGAACTATACTATGGAACACTGCCTGGTCTGCCCCCTACTGCCCAACCGGTGTTGTTCTAAATATCTTGCAGAGTACAACACTATTGCAAAAGACTAAAAATGTGGGACACTGTTATATGAAAACATGCTTCAAAGACACGCAAAGAAGACCTGATTTTATTGAGTAAGACGTTTATGAACGATACAGCCGCTATACATACTTCTTTAGTAGAACTTATAAAAAAGTCAACGAAATACGAAAACGGGATTTTTAGATGAATCCATTCACTCTGCCTGACTTAACTAAGTTGCCCAGAACATAGAAAATAAAATAGAATAGTAAACAAAAAGTGAGGGTTAGGATTAGGGTTGGGGTGTAGGGTGTAGGGTTAGGGTGTAAGGTTAGGGTGTAGGGTTAGGGTGTAGGGTGTAGGGTTAGGGTTAGAGTCAGGGTTAGGGTTAGGGTTAGGGTTAGAGTAAGGGTTAGGGTGTAGGGTGTAGGGTTAGGGTGTAGGGTTAGGGTAAGGGTTAGGGTTAGGGTTAGGGTTAGGGTTGGAGTTAGGGTTTAGGGTTAAGGTTAGGCTTAAGGTTAAGGTTAGAGTTAGGGTTTAGGTTTAGGGTTAAGGTTAGGGTTAGGGTTAAAACCTCCGCTCTAACGCATTCTCCTTTTCTCTTTTTTTCTCTCTGGCTTTGCGACTCTCTCTTTCTTTGGCAACTGGTTCAATATCATAGAAATAAAACAAAATGAACGGAAGCAATAAATAAGAAGACAGCTGACTAACTGCTATTCGGCTTAATGTTAGTGCCACTATCTCAAAAAATACAAATAAAGATAAAACATATGTTTAGTCATTCATGTATTAATGTTGACACAGATGACTACTAGCGAATTAATATTTGCATCGGGTCGGTCATATAACTGATCCGATGGTTATTCGATTATTTGTAAATGTATGCTGTGGACTTTCTAACTTTGAGCCGGACACACACAATCGAAAATACAACTTCATACAATATAATAAATACCCTTAAAATGTACAATGTATACATTATTCGACCAATACTTTAACTGTACTGCTAGAGTAATAGTTTAGGGAATGATAACACCGCTATATTAAATAAATACAGAACTGAAATAAAGTCTAGGAAATACAGGAACGAGATTCTTAAGAAGTGTCTATTCAATCTGCCTGATGTATAATTAGGGGAACACCGTTATACACTTAACAAAATTGTCTCTTGTGCTAAGGGTTAGGGTTAAGGTTAGGGTTAGGGGTTAGGGGTTAGGGGTTAGGGGTTAGGGGTTAGGGGTTTGTGTTAGGGTTAGGGTTAGGGTAAGGGTTAGGGTTAGGGTTAGAGTTAGGGTTAGGGTAAGGGATTAGGGTAAGTGTTAGGGTTAGGGTAAGGGTTAGGGTTAGGGTTAGAGTTAGGGTTAGGGTAAGGGATTAGGGTAAGTGTTAGGGTTAGGGTAAGGGTTAGGGTTAGAGTTAGGGTTAGGGTTAGGGGTTAGGGGTTAGGGTTAGGGTTAGGGGTTAGTGTTAGGGTTAGGGTTAGGGTTAGGGTAAGGGTTAGGGTTAGGGGTTAGTGTTAGGGTTTGCGTTAGGGTTAGGGTTAGGGTTAGGGTTAGGGTAAGGGTTGTGGTTAGGGTTAGGGTTAGGGGTTAAGTGTTAGGGTTTAGGGTTAGGTTAAGGGTTCTAGTTAGGGTTAGTGCTAGGGTTAGGGATAGGGTAAGTGGAATGATCGGTATTGAAACTAATTGTTAGAAAACAGCACTGAAAAGATAAACTTGTAATTTAGTAAAGAATACGCTTTTGAAATTTAAATATCTTTTGAGAAGTAATGTGAGTGTTAGTTGATTTGAAACTATGCAAGAGTCATTTCGTGGGTTTGTTAATGGATTCCCAAAAACAAAGAATTAGCAAATATACTAGCTGAGGAATCAGAAAACGTAATCGCGGACTTTTTCACTGGTGCTTGGCTTTAGAGATCCCCGTATTACATAAAATAGGAGATAATGAGAATAGGATGGTTTCGACACGGCAACATCAAATAAAGTAAGCTATCGTAATTTATTTGCACCGTTTTAACCTTCTTTTGTGTATCAGCCGTTTTTCCCGCGGGAAGTAATTGAGGGGCCAACATGTACCGTTTGACAGAACGAGAGATATTCTTATTCAAACTTTAGCACGAAAAAACAAAACAAAAATCATATCGCAAACTTAAACGTTACAAAAAAATGAAAATAATTTTCAAACGTAAGTGTGACGGAGATATAAAAAAAAAAAAATATTATCGAAATTATATTTCAAATCACAGCGTGACATAAATACCAACATACGCTTTCACATTTAAGCGTGTCTGTTCGAAGAAAATAATATTTTATAAGTTAACTGGGACATATCTAACAACATGTATCTTTCAAGCTTGTTATTGATCGCGACAGACTGACTTTAAATTAAAACATGACAGACTTAGTGTAATAAATAATTACGAGTAACTTTCCTTACTCTGACTTATCTCCCCTTTTTGAGAACTCTCCTGCTTCTACTAACCGCTATAAATAGTAGCACAAATACTGTACCGACATTGTGTGCTGAATAAAGCTTTCCCAAGTTACGTCTGTTCTCGTTAGTCATTACACTTAGTACAATTATATTTCGAAATGTATGCCCAACGTACATACGATATTTCAAACTTATGACCGACCAAAGAATATAATATTTCAAACGTAAGCTTGACAAAGTTAATTCCTGTCTAAACTTATTTATGTACCTACTGAGTTTCAAAGGTTTTTCTATGCATAATTGTATACAGTCATTTAATCAGCGTGTTTAACGATACACATTTTATTCTCAACTGAGGTATTACATACCGACTGAATAACGTCCTGGAGAATGTTTGTAAACGAAAGATAGAGAGAGAGAGGGGGGTTCGAGTAATTACCATTTAATTAATACATCTTTTAAGTCAGCGTTCATAATATGTGTATACATTTAGAATTAGGAAACTATTAATCAATTAATTTACATTAGATAACATTAAATAACATTAGATTACATACAAAGAAGAACGAAATTTCAAGACGAGACTGCGATTAGAACGGAAAATGTGTCAAGAATCTTACTTAATCTATTACTTTTTCAACTGCCTTATATACTGTTATTAAAAGTCGTTCAGACACGAGACATGTTTCGTCATTTAAATAATACATTCCTTTTAACCTTCAATTAAATTCATATTTACAAATATACACTTATAACTGGTATTATCAAATAATTACTAATGTAATAACTGAGCATGTAAACTTATGAAATTGTATTTTTACGCCAGAGTCTGAATTGCTGTTTAAGCAAGTTTTATTAAAAAACCCAAACGAATATTTTTATCACGCCTAAAATATGTAATTAAGTTTGGGATCCGCCGATTGCAAAAGTTTAGGTTTTAACTGAAGATGAATTCTCTTTCGTAGGATACAGATAATTAAGCAGACATATATAAAGTCACAGGTGAAATAAAATGTCATCCAAATGGAGTTCAGGACCAGCAAATGTGATAAGAATTAAATGTTCGATATGAGAGGATAAAATAAAGAAATAATATATATATATATATATATATATATATATATATATATATATATATACATATATATATACATTTATACATATATATATTAATACATATATATATTCATATATAAATATATACATTTATACATATATATATATATATTTATACATATATATATATGTATACATATAAATATATATATATACATATATATATTTATATATATATAACTATATACATATATATATATATACATGTACACACACACACATATATATATATATATATATATATATATATATATATATATATATATACATATATATACACATATGTATATATACAGGTTGATTCATAAGTAACTTAACTATTTATTTCTGAAATTCTAAAGTTAAAAAATACGGTAATAGAAAACAGAAAGTTTATTCAACAAATTCATTTATGGGAGTTTAAAATTAAATCAAATTTTCAAAATTTACACCTTCTTTCTGCATGCATAACTCCATTCTTTTTGCAAGGAATTTACGATTCTTCGTAGCATATTTGATTGATTAATTTTCACAAACTCGGCAGTGATTTTCGATTTAAGGTGGTCATTGCCTTTACACAAATGTGGGAGACTGATGAAATTTGGCCATATGAATAACAATGAAAATTCGCTCTTCAATTGTAAATAACATACTGCCTGAAAAAAAAGCACATATGATGATTTACACAAATTTAAAATAAATATATATAGAAACAAATATATAAACGAACAAATTTAAAATAACAAATAGCAGTAATTGGAGAGTAAGATTACAATTATCAAAAGTTCATAGTATGTTTGTGCTTCATAGGGTTATCATTTTAAATAGCTAAGCGACTTATGAATCAGCCTGTATATATTTATATATAAATATACATATAAATATGTGTATATATATATACATATATATATATATTTCAATATATATATATATAATTACATATATATATACATATATTTATATATATATATAAATATATTACCACATATATATACACACATATGTATATATATATATATATATATATATATATATAAAGTAAACAAACATTGTTAAGCATTACATAATTATTATGCTTGATTATACCTGATTTATTTTCCATAAAAGTTTACATTTTGTTATCAGGGCCGTCTAACGCTCTAATCAACACACTAAGACGGTAAACACTCTAAGCGGCATCCACATATACTTGTGGGGGATGTTATCAAACGTGTCAAGAACCTAGATGTCAGCAATGTAATTGGCTCCGACAACATTACAATAATAGTGTTTGAGAAATTGCGACCAGAACTAGTTCCTACTCTCACAAAGCTGTTCACTCGTAGTTTAAAGGACAAATGCTTCCCATTACCTGGGAATCTTAGTCAGTCTGCTCAGTATTCAGAAATATTTGAGATTGGTCTTCCGTGTATCACTACATACACATTAGTTTACTTTGCATCATGGCTAAGTTATTCGAATCTGTGATAAATCAACAAGTTGTCAACCACTCTCGGAGAAACAATGTACTCTATAGAAATGGTATGGATTTCGCCCTGCAAGATCAACAGATGATGTGTTAATTTCGTTACGTTTTAATTGTCTTTAGTATAATAACTATTGACACATCAAAAGCTATTGATACAGGTTGGAAGAACGGTTTGCTTCATAAGGTAGCTTGCTATCGAATACCCATAAATGACAAACGGGAATAATTGCTATTTTCAGGGTTGAAATCTATCCATCAAACTTATCGACATGAAGTAGTATTGATTTTGCTTTGTAAACTCCTTACATCAAGTGACTTCATGCCGCCATGAAAAAAATGTATCAATGCTAGCGTTCATCAGGGATCTGTTCTGGGCCTAGTCATCTCCGTGAATATTATAAATGATCTCACAAATCCTATTCTCAGTCATCGCTTGACATTTATGCAAATGAAACAACCATCTTTAATAAGACTTTCAACAAGATTACTGATAAAGATTATTCTGTTTCCCCCTTTCTAACATGGAGTACGTAGTCCACTGGGGAAAAGGGTGGCTGGTTACTTTTAATAGTCTAAACACCAGCTTCCCTTTTTTATCAACAGCGCTTGCATTCTCACTATTCCCTAAGTAAAATGTATCGCTGTCACCATGAGAAAAAAAACTGCTTTGATAACTTCTTAGGTGACCTTAACCCAAGATCTCAAATAGAAGACTTACATAACAATGTGTTTCTAAGGTGGCTGGACACATGATAGGATTGTTCTACCGCTCTTAAACGTGTCTCACACCTGACTTGACCCGACCCTCTCCACATATAAGAGTCAAATACGTCCTAAGATGAAATACTATTACAAAATCTACGTGTGGTGCCGCTCATGCCACACTTTTCTACATCGACGGAGTAGAAAACTAATTTAGAAATGTAGTAGGCACTGCCCCTTCTCTTCTCTTCCTTTCAGCCTCTTTCTTACAGAAGATAGGTTGCTAGTCTTTCTCTACTCTATATTTATTTTAATGGTAAGTGATCGACTGAGCTTCGATCTATGATTCTCCCTGTAAAATATTTAAAAGAAAAACTCGTCTTGCCTCAACCACTAAAAGTAATTTCTCGTTCTCCATGTGTGTACGTAAAACTTAACCGAACTTCTACGAGCAAAGTGTCGTTCCGAAAACTATCTGCATGTGAAACACAATGACACGTGCTTGCTTTCCAGCTGACTATACCATTGTAGTTTTCCAGTTCAATACTAACAAATTTTCGTATAGCTGCCTGCTTAAATATTATAATTCAGGCCAGTCTCCACCATAGTTACCAACCCTCACGTTGTCATTTCACTGTCTTACTAACCAACTAATCAACACTTTTCCTCGAATGGTCTATTGACCTTGATAAGAGGTGAGCCGTTCGTACATAAGCATCAATCATTTCAGGTTATTAAGGCAACTTTTATGAAGCAAGATTTTTGTATCTGCCGATATGTAATCATGGTGTCTACTGTAACTAGTTACTTATGATGTACAATTCATGTATATTCCCAGGTAGAGTTTTATCTATGTCGTTCTTACATGGTACGCTTACATGTACATTCGTAGTTTGAATAATCAAGGTTGTTATTGTAACAATTTCATATATTCACAGTGAGCAAAGAACCAGAAATGTGGGTTTTTTTTGGTATCACACTAGGACCTTAATACGAAAGGCATCATCTATTAACTTCTGGGTGTTCCTTGTTAGGCGGTTTGCATCTGGACAACGTATGACCTGCTTCTTCCCAGTGTGTGTTCACACCATTCCCCGAGATAAGTATCATAAGGCGATTATTTACACGTCATATTAATCAAAGACCATCGATCATTTAAATGACAGGCATTTATTCTTAATTGTCGTCTCTTGTTGCGAAAATAACAGGAAATATAACGAAGCAAACGCGCGTCTTTCTTACTTAGCGCCATTTTATTCATAAGAGGGCAATTAGAGGTTATACGAACACAGGTCACAGAGAAGACTATGCTAATTATGCTTCTACAATAGACATATACTCTTAAGATAAAGTGTAGTATCTGTTCTGATGGGTCACATCTTACTTGTGGGAGTAAGATAAAAACTGGCCTTGTGCCTAACTCCTGGAGAGGAGTAAATCAATACTCTTAAGATACTTCGATTTATTGTATCAGTTCAGCGATTAAAAGTATATTTGAAACTTAGACGTGACGAGCCAATGGATAGGCATACGGACGGAAATACCGAAAAAACAGACAGACGGTAATCGATATGTCTTGAGGCATCGACAAATACTAATAAAAATTATGCATGTAAAGTCGACATACATCTTATTTCAAATTAAAACGTGACAGGCCGACTAATCGACTAATGTAGCCTTTTAATATCTATGATTAGACGTATAAAAATCGATGCATCTATTAAATCTGAAAATACTGTTTAAAAGTAACGTCTTACAGATCTCTGAACTCACAAGTCCAGCTTCTTATAAAGATGAGTGGAATCTCACATAATAATATAGTATTTCAAACTTTAGCATGCCACACTAGCGGTTATATCGAGAACCACATATAGGATGACCTTAAAAATTCAACTGGCTAATTAAATAAACACACCTTTCTGAAATCTAAACATATTTAGTATATATATATATATGTTGTGAAGTTGTCCAACAGTAAATAATAAATAAAGGAAGTCAAGTCGAGGGTTGGTTGTACAAGTGGGTTAACAAAGTAAGAAAGTGACTAGCACTTGGCTAGACAGTTACAAGACTGTGCTTTGTCTTCTCCGTGTCTCTGGTGACTCGCACTATTTATAGTGACAACCGGTGGTGTTTCTCCTGTGTAAGAACGGCCGGTGTAACACTATATTAAGTAAATATAAACTACAGTCTATGATTGTCTTGTACACTATGGTATAGTAATGAAAGTTCAACAGTATGTATCGTATTGTCGTTCAATGCTAAGCACCCATGTATAAGACGTGCAGAATTGGCAAACACAATAACACACTCCCGTCTTGAGACTGTTTTGATTTGAGCTTAGATGAGCGGCTTCAGTTCCTGAATTGTCTTAGGGGCTACTTTGATGTACAATGTCTTAAGAAAACCCCGATATATATAATATAGAGAAATAGGTCCAGTGATGTGTATCCAATTCTGGTTACCACGGGCTTTCTAGTGAGAAGTAATAAACAGGCTGTCAACTCATAGCTATAGATGATTGTTCCCTTTTGTAAGGCACGATTGAGACGGATGACTGTCGCTGCTTACTTGCAACAATAGGGTTTATTTTTCACCACTCGTGCAGTTGTTCATCAGTTAGGGCGTCAAGATTTGGAGTTAAATGTGACTAATGTTTCGGGGTTCGAATCATGCGACTGCTTTGAAGTATAATCTCTATACTGATGATTTCAAAACGATGAAACTGTTATGGTGCCGTACCTACCTACGGAGAAATAATGGACTCGTCCACCTTATAAATACGGGAAGCACGTGACACTTGTTCTCTTCTTCCCAGGCAAACCGGCAATGGCGGTTGAGAGCACCATCTCCTTGTATCTCTTTCTTTCTATTATATAATATATACCTTTGTTCATTTAAACCATGTGTTCCTGTGTAATTCATTCGGCCTTACCCAGGTCCACAACAGAAACATATACACATGTAGGTAATTAAATGATTATATGAAATATGTATGTATATATATGTATATATATATATATATATATATATATATATATATATATACATATATATATATATATATATATATATATATATATATATATATATATATATATATATATACATATACGTGTTATATTGCAAACGAACACGCGACCGACCTGCGCCGCCAAATAAGTTGGCGGAAAGCTAGAGTAATAAGTTACAGAAACGCAATAACAATATTTCTTGTGTAAAATAATTTTAAGATTGATGGAAATTATTCTGAAAAAGTGACGTATACTTTTTTTTAGAGAATTTACGTTATTTGTTGAATGACTTTTGTATTTCGATATGACTTGTCTATACCTGAATGTGAAACAATGTTAGAAAACTATCTAATGCATTCACATACAATATGAAACGCGATTATGTAGTATCATAATAACAAATATATATTACATGTATTTATCTATTATGATAATTAGTATTATATCTACGTTTATATATACATATATATATATATATACATATATATATATATATATATATATATATATATATATATTAGTATTTCATGTATCCACATGACATTTTATACGAATATATCATTTTCTATGTATCAATTTTCAATATTTACTGAAACGGTGCTCGATACGTAAGTAGAGCTAGGTAGTAATGCCTGAAAATATATTTGTGGCAATTATGCTACACAGATGCTCCCGCGTTTCATCCCTGGGGGAATCTTCAAGATTTAATGCCATTTTAGCCTGAAGACCCCCCCCCCGGGGATGAAACACGGAAGCCTCTGTGTAGCTTAATTGCCAGCAATATATTTTTATAGCTTACTATATATATATATATATATATATATATATATATATATATATGAATAGTTTAACTTTTGTATGTAATAATTAATTGAGTAGTGTTGTGTAATCGTTATATCCGCAGATATTTGTACCGTGTTCGAGCTCACCTGTAACTAGTGCATTAGTTTTAATAACAAGCTTGTGAAATGTATCAATCAATATATTCTTCCCTAAGCTGAGGTTGACTTAATTCGAAATATGTGTCATGCAATTTGTCTGAGAGAAAAAACAATCGCCCATATATCTAATTATGTGGACATTGTTCAAAGTCATCTTGACCTATCCGATGCAACTGGACGAAACCAATTTCGGTTCCAGAGAGGTGCGGTCTCTAATTGTGCAATCCTTGCTTTACTATTAACTCTTACGGAACATATCAATTTTCCCTTGAGAATTAAAGGAGAAATTTAAAAAAGCAAACATTTTCCCAATGTGTTATCGATGTCATTTTGTTAACTTGGTGTTATCTAGGATAATTGAAAAATTAAAAAAAAAAATAGCGAAATACTGGCTTGATATAACGGTGTGACGACATCAAACAAATCAATAATACCCACGCACATTTTGAAACGTATTCTGAATCTTTGGCGGGAATAAAAATTAAATTAAACGCGATGATAATTGGAAGTAATTCAATACGTTTTATTTCAGATGCTAACATGCAAATTAAGTAAGGTGCGTGACGATTCTCTAAAATAAACACCGGAAAAAGACGCTGACATTATAAAAAAATATTCAACAGTAAAACAGGTTTCTTCAACTAACACACAGTAGACGAAATCAAAGAGAGAGAGAGAGAGAGAGAGAGAGAGATATTAGAAGAATACGCAAGTAAAGACAAAAGTGAATGCAAGCAGAAAACGACCATACAAGAATGTTTGAAAGTTGCTGTTTTCCATAAATGTTTAGACGGTTTTAAACTGTGAAAAGATATTGAAAAGAGACGAAATCATTTTACTTAATTTCACAATTCTATCATGTGGTCTGTGTTCGCGCGGAAAATTTATACAGTAAGAAATACGCCGTTTTCTCCTATTGTATCAATTAGGTGAAAATTATAGAAATTAACATAGAAAAGAAATAGTATGGTGAGTTCAGTGATAGAACTGGGATCGAGACGGGTCTTGTTTATTCCTAGGTCACCCTGGGTTGCTGTTTGAGTTGTAGAGCAAAGAAGAGTCTAAGTGAACTGATGCCGAGTATTAATTGTGCCTGTTGTAGTTATACAAAAATGTATAGGGAGTAAAGGAGAATTCACCACGTGACACGTGTCCAACTAACCTTCTACAGAATAAATTATATCTGGCCGTCCAAGATATCCGTAATAGGTAGAGTAAGTCCACTACTTGCGAGCAGAAGGTGATGACATTACTGTTCTGTATAATGTTACGTTCTGTGTATTCTTCATATGTTATACACTCTAAAAAAATGTGTTTCTTTGTTTCTTCTATAATCCGTTCTGATTGTTAAAGTAAACTAACCTCTTATCTAATCATAAGCAAATATGGTCCGTTATATTACGGTCGAGATTGATATGTAAGAAGTGGGCAGTCTACAAGTCATTTTAACAGAACATTTAATAACGTTTCACACACACTTTCCAATAAGTCCATGGCGTATTTCTAGGCACAAATAAGAATCGTTCTTCATTGGAGCCACACCTCTTCGGTCGGATTAGATGATTTTCACGTGTTTCTCTCTACTCAGCCCAAGCGTGGACATTTCATTCTACCCTATTCACGTAACCGCGTACTACACACACCGGCATATCAACATTAATCGTCGATAACATCAAGACGAATTCTAACTTGATTGCAATAAATATGTCTCAGTCAATAAAGATTAAACGAAGAAAAGAGAACAATTAGGTTTATACTTTTGACAAGGGTGTATGGCACCGAAAGTGCTCAAGTTTTTAGAATAAATAAATAATTTATTTTAAAAACATCAAGTAATGCGTTGTCCAGGTTTTCAACATGTTCTCTTTATTATTTTAATTTCGTTTAAACGGTGATAAACAACGCCTTATCGACTGAGAGCAACACCGGCAAACACATTGAACACATTTTGTCTCATTGACGAATTTTCATGAAAAATCGTGTATACACTGCCTTCTAATATCTTCAGCAACTCTTCTAGCTCACGCAACTTCAATTCATGATTGACAAAACCGAGTTTTTTGTAATTTTCTTAATGTGTTCCTATACAACTGGAAGAATTGAGAGATATGAGATGCTAGCAACTTTTATTTCTGTACGACGAGGTTTACAACGTATTTACCATTGTTACTGACGAATAAGCGTTCGAATAACACTGATCAAGCCTTTCTTGAAACACCTATTTTCCCTTTCAACAATGAATGCCCCATCAACCCATGTAATTCAGATGTGGGCATTGGGTGTTTTAATCTAAAAGAGTATTGATTTACTCCTCTCCAGGAGTTAGGCACAAGGCCAGTTTTTATCTTACTCTCACAAGTAAGATGTGCCCCAAGGTCGGGTCGGGAAAGTGGGGTTTAAAAATTGCCTGGGTAGCCCTGTCGGCATTCCCTGGTAGGGGCGCCTCAGGCAGTAAGCAATAAACTTACTCCTCCCCAAAGAGGGGAGGCGAAGCCTGGGAGGGTGGACCTCCTAGAACTGCACAGCACAGACCCATAGACCGGCGTAAATCAAGCCCCGAAGGCCAAGACAATACCAGTCTATGTGGTGCAGTATCCATCGGAACAGATACTACACTTTGATCTTAAGCTTCACTTAAATAACTATAGTTCGTATGATAAAACAAACGATTTGGTTCAAATTATTACACGTGCCATCATAAGTATTTTAAATTACTTTAAGACTCATTTATTGATGTTTCCTATGGCCGTGTTCGTGATATCAGAGAAGGAATGGAGGAATAAAAAGAAAGGTTTGATCTGAGGAACAAAGGTACTCAGATTAGATTAATATCAGTTTCTTATTCAGACAGCATAAACAATAACAAGATTGTCGCGTTTAAACTGTGTTACGTTGAGTATTGTATTCTTGCAATTTAAAAATATATTTATGAAAAATATAATCAACTGAAACACATCACTGACAGCTATGAATAGAGATATCCCCCAATATATCTCGACATGGAGAGAAAAAGACAATAATATATGTGTGATGCAGAGAAACATTAGAAATATACCTGTCAAAAATGACATTGTAAAATGTCGTCATATAAAAAAAAACATATACTATGTGATATACATTACTATTTCTGATTTACATGAATGTTTTACTCGTACACGCAGATGCTTTTCTCTCAAGTTACAATATCTTTCACCAGATTTCAATACCTTCACTGTATCTCTAATACTATTGATACCCACTTTTATTGCACAAGCCGTTTTTCGGAGCTTACTTTCTGATGTGACATTCAAGTAACTTTGGACCTCTTTCAGATTCTAGTATGCTCGGTATCTGTTGTGAAGTTGTCCAACAGTAAATAATAAATAAAGGAAGTCAAGTCGAGGGTTGGTTTAACAAGTGTATTAACAAAGTAAGAAATTGACTAGCACTTGGCTAGACAGTTACAAGACTGTGCTTTGTCTTCTTCTTTGTGGCTCTGGTGACTCGCACTAGTTATAGTGACAACCGGTGCAGTTTCTCCTGTGTAAGAACGGCCGGTGTAACAGTATCATTCCAGTCATCGCCATGTCTCTTTTCGGAATGTTCATCCCCTAGACATTCTACAGACAAATTCCGTGGTACCAACCAATGATAGTGGCATTGTGTTTAGCTTTTTTTTTAAGGAATCAGCACTGCCAAATTATGCAAAATTTCTTGTTTAACACATCACTCGATAGCCTCGGAGCTGACATATAGAGACAAATCTGTATGATATTCATAAAGTGCTAATATTTAAATTGCACGTGTGAAAACCTAAACCCAATCAGACTATTAGTTTACAAATTACAGTTATTTAAGTAAAGCTACAGTTTCAAATTTAAAAAAAACAAAACAATAAGCAACTCTGAACTACGTATGTCCGTAAATCATTGCTTTCTGATGATACAAATAGTGTTTAAGCAAGACAAAGGCTTGCTAATTTTTATTCGCAATCTGCTCCGTCGAAAACCTGTTAAAAAGTGGTATACTTAATTTGAACGCAGTCGTACAGCAAAAAGGTACTCTGGATGCTCAGGTAGCTCAAATACGGATGTTTTTGCGAAAACAATAAATCGGCCACAAACACACCGACCTCTTTTTTATGATACTTTAAGGCCAAAAGCAAATCCTTCTAAAAAATGAAATTGTAAGAGTAGCGTTAGAAACAGAGAACGAGATTATGTTGATTAATAGAGTCGAATTTTGCTAAAATAGTTGTTATATTCATTATTGCTGGGATTTATTTACTAATCGTATTTTCCTCAAGTTTATTTTAATATGTCGCATTGATAATTTTAATTGTCTTCAGCAATATTTGTATACTAATAGCCTGGACGCGCACGAATGTCGGTGCCGACATCGCACACTGCCCATGGCCGTAGCAGCGGTGATTTGTTAAGAATCACCGTGTCTAGGGCATATCATATGGGAGGCGGAGCCCATCCCTCTCCTTCGTTTTAGTCAGGTACCCATTTACTGCTGTCTAAGAGGGAGTTTTCAGACCCGAAAATTCGCATGCCGTGAGTGGGATCGAACCCGGATCGTCCAGCCCAAAGACAAGTGCTATCACCACTCGTGCAATTTATTGTACTCAGCATTGTTTTTTTTTTATAGTGGCAACCCTCACTTTTGATCACACTTTCTATTATGTATTTTCTGTTGGTCTCTCAGAATTGTCCCTAGTGAGTTTTATATTTATCTGTATTACAGTGTATTCAGTAATCTGTAAATTGCATTAATTTTTGAGCGAATTGTACAATTTGAAAGGTATTTTACTGCTTTTTAAATATTGTGAGAAGGGAGAGCAACATATTGAATTGAATCAATAAAATAAGTGAGTTGGTAACGACAGTTGAAAGGGAGTAGACATTTAACTTTCGGCAGCTTCGTATCTCTCGCTTTCCTTTATGTTTCCATTTAGTCCTGACATTCTATTTCTGAAAAAGGGGGAAGAAACGCTGTTTCATTAATCTAAAACTTATCGTTGGCTATTTTGTGAGCCTTAAGGTATATTTTTTAGCTTTTTACATCAAGTGGCGTCATGTCTTGTCTGGAGCAATTTCCATTTGAAAAAATATTAAAATTTATAAACAAAATCAAACTGTTGCTATTTCTGCCCAGTATATAGCTTTCTCTTTCTCCTTCAACCTACGGGTTTAATTCTATCACTATTAGTGGCGATGTTCACTTTATTGGTAAAGAAATGTACAAACTTGTCTATTATATTGTATATATATATATATATATATATTACCACCAATTGATAATAAACAGTTATGGAATGAGACAAAGAGAGGTATAAATAGTAAGGCCGATAGACGAAAGCGAGAGTCATAGACTGTGCATAGATTATGTTCAAACAAAATATAGTTAGAATGGCTGAGCGTGATTGATAGAAGTTATTAAATGATGGGTGACTTGATGAGTTAGACTAAGACAATTAGATGAATTTATTATTCAGACAAATAAATGCAAAACTTAAGGAATAGTTTAGCATGTATTTTATACGATTAAGCTATATAGCAAAAAAATCCTTGGGAAAATATGTTTTTAACTACATAATTTGTGTCTGTCTGTAATAGTTACAGTTGTTTTAGCAATGTTTCACAAACCAAAATCAATATTATAGAACTGTCAATCACAATTAATTAATGGACTAGTTATATGCATTTACAAATAAATGTACGGCCGCTATCTAATATTTTGCTAGTATATATTACGAACTACATATATTAATCTTTCTTACACTAAATGTAAAGTTTAGCCCCGTCATAAGAGTACCGATAATACCCTACTCCTCTTAATAAAGGGTAGATGTTATCCTTCGGAGAAAAAATGGAGTAATGCTTAGTGTATCCCCTTGTTATATCGATTGTTGTTCGCGATCTATACTATTTCGTTATATGTAATTTATTGTTATTCAGCATTGTGTTTATAGTGGCAACCCTCACTTTTGATCACAATTTCTATTATATATTTTCTGTTTGCCTCTCAGAATTGTCTCTAGTGAGTTTTACACTTATCTGTATTACAGTGTCTTCAGTAATCTGTAAATGTCATTAATTTGTGACCAGCTGGAATAGCGAATTGCACAATTTGAAAAGTGTTTTGCTGCTTTTTAAATATTGTGAGAAAAGAGAGAAACATATTGAATTGATGGGTAGATAGTATCCTTGAGAGGTTTATACCACGACTACAGAAACAAATACTACTATAGACCATCTAAAAAGGAGGTAATGCATAGGAGCATTGTATTATGAAACAAAACCCCACTATGATTTTAGCATGGAAAAATAAGGTATTATTCTGAAATAATATAGTACACAGAATTTGAACATTAACGACTAGTATACTATTGTTTCGGCTTTAAATATTAAGGAAATAGTATTGTCTCGGCAACAGAAACGCGGATACCAAATCTCCATTAATAATAAAAGTTATGCTATTGTTTCGGCTTCAGATATGAAAGTAATAGTATGACTTCAGATTCAGACAGGCATATAACAGCTATTCTTGTATATATATATATATATATATATATATGTGTGTGTGTGTGTGTGTGTGTGTGTGTGTATTTTATGCAGTACAGAACATTAGTACAACATCTATATACCATTAATTTCAAGCTAAGAACGCGTAAACCTCCCGTCTATCTTCAGATTTGTTTTTACTTGGTAGAGAAAATGAAGTCCTTAATAAAATTACTACAAAACTGAAGATAGCTGGGAGGTTAACCCATTCTGAGCTTGAAACCAATGGTACTGGTAGAGTACGCATTTTCTGTACCTAATAATAATTAAATATTATGATTTTCGCAATTAATTGAGCACTCTGCTGGGAATTTTCCTACCATCTTACAAAAGAAGTTATATATATATATATATATATATTACTTCTTGATAGCTGTAGATCGATAACATCGACATGCCAGTGTAGCAGACCTTGTACATGTTTGAATAAAAGCATTCAAAATACAGCTCTATATTTTTTATTGAGCACTCTTTTATAAGCCCGGTTTGATTCCCTTTGGATTTCTACCCTGTGGATTTTTACCCTACCTGGATTACTATATATATATATATATATATATATATATATATATATATATATATATATATATATATATATATATATATATATATATATATATACTAAAGCAGCAAGTCATTATCTAAGCAAGCGTTGTTGAACGTCACGGAACTTTTTTGATTGTAAATCTTATTCGTTAGGTTCCCAAACCGTGAGTTATCCTTCTGGTTCTAGACGACTAAGAAAGTCGACAGCGCTCGAACGAAGTGGCCGAATTAAGAACAATAGGTGAAATACTCTACAAACTGCCACCAGAGGGCTAGCTCGACGGTTTGAGAATCTTACGAAGAAGATTTACTAACGAAAAAGTTCTGTGACGTTAAACAACGCTTGCTTGGATATATATATATATATATATATATATATATATATATATATATATATATATATATATATATATATATATATATATATGGCATGCTAATGACGGCTCATAATCAGAAACTAGTGTATATTCTTCCTTTTATGTAGGCAAAAATTAATTTATTAATCAATTAATTCAATATATATGAATATAAATATATATATATATGTGTGTGTATATATATATATATATATATATATATATATATATATATATATATATATATATATATATATATATATTATTATATAGCCCGCTTGACTAAGGCTTCCCACTCTGGGTTAATTTAATAACACACATTACTAATAGCTTCATTGCGAGTCCAACACGATTTGTTGTTGTTAGATCACTCTTCGCAGATACTACACTTTGATCTTAGCCAAAAGGCCAAGATCCCGAAACGATTCAAACGCCAGTCGCACGTATTTCTGTTAGTGCATAGAATACATTTAGATATAAGATTTTATAACAAAAATGTAAACAATACTGATACGACGTTTTCTTTCTTGTTTTATTTATAATCGGAAACGTTTTAACATTAAAATAAATACATGAATTGGGAGATGCATATATATATATATATATATATATATATATATATATATATATATATTATATAACACCCTTTACTAAGGCTTTGCACTCTGAGTGAATTTTATAACAAGCAGTACACTAGCTTCATTGCGAGATCCGACACGATTTGTTGTTGTTGATCACTCTTCGCCGCTTGCTGTGAATACTCGCTGACTTGGTATTTACAAAGTTAAATTCCTCTTAAATCCTGAGCTGGTTTCTGGTGGCCAACCGGTAACTCTCCTGACTTGCGAATCAGTTGCAATTTGTAGTCGGAGTTCACGTCGAAAGCCGGGAATGAGCTTCCTGCACTGAAGATTACGTAAGCATGAAACATCGATGCCTGTATGTAATAGATAGTTAATATTTATTTATAAATATAATATATATATATATATATATATATATATATATATATATGCATATGTATATATATATATGTATAAATATATGTATCAATATATATATATATATATATATATATATGTAATAGAGATGATCTTTCTAAAATGCATTTGCAGCATAAATGTCATGTTTTAGTAATTTTTATATGTGTCGAATAAAAAAATAAAGTAAGCGAAAACAAAACTTCTGATATGAAACAGTAAAGAAAATCACCTAATTCGATAAGATCGACGCAAAATTTGAAACGATTTCTGAATCTTAGGTGTGAAAAAATACAATTTCGTTCGATGATAATTGCAAGTAATTCAATACATTTCATTCGAGCTGACATGCAAATTAGATGACGTGCGTGATGATTGGTTCGTATAAACATCGAACGAGGAAGGATGCTGCTTGCGTATTCTTTTTTCTCCACCCTATGCATGAATTATGAATCAAAAATGGCTGTAGCGTTTTCGTATGGATTTAATGAAATTATAAAAAGGATGGAATGGTGTAAGACGTTCTGCCTATTTAAAAGGAAGAAGAAAAGTAACAGAAATGAAATTAAGAAAGTGAAAGACGTAAATACATGAAATAAGGGAACGCGAAGTCGTAGTAAATAAGTACTTATTTCCTAATGGAAAAAAATATAAGAAACGACCCAATAAAATGTACAAAAAAACATCGAATGATGTTTAACTGCATTACGTGTTCTACTTCACTAAAATAATGTGTTTAGCGTATAACCGATTTTACTTGTTCTACTTTATTAAAAGAATGTGTTTAGCGTAGAATCGATTTTACTCGTTCTACTTTATTAAAAGAATGTGTTTAGCGTAGAATCGATTTTACTCGTTCTACTTTATTAAAAGAATGTGTTTAGCGTAGAACCGATTTTACTCGTTCTACTTTATTAAAAGAATGTGTTTAGCGTAGAATCGATTTTACTCGTTCTACTTTATTAAAAGAATGTGTTTAGCGTAGAACCGATTTTACTCGTTCTACTTTATTAAAAGAATGTGTTTAGCGTAGAATCGATTTTACTTGTTCTACTTTATTAAAAGAAAATGCGTTCAGCGTATAACCGATTTTACGTGTTCTACTTTATTAAAAGAATGTGTTTAGCGTAGAACCGATTTTACTCGTTCTACTTTATTAAAAGAATGTGTTTAGCGTAGAACCGATTTGACTTGGTCTACTACATTAAAAGAATGTGTTTAGCGTAGAACCAATTTTACTGGTAATGTGGTGAAAATACAGGATGATTCGACATCAGCACCCGACGTTTTATGTTATCTCTTAGCGTAGAACTAATTTTACTTGTTCTACTTTATTAAAAGAATGTGTTTAGCGTAGAACTGATTTTCCTTATTCTACTTTATAACAGGAATGTGTTTAGCGCATAACCCATTTTACTTGTTCTACATTATTAAAATAATTTGTTATGCGTCGAACCGATTTTACTTATTCTACCTTATAACAGGAATGGGTTTAGCGCAGAACCAGTTTTACTTGTTCTTGTTTATTAAAAGAATGTGTTTAGCGTAGAACTCATTTTACTTGTTCTACTTTATTAAAAAAATGTGTTTAGCGTTTAACCGATTTTGTTCTACTTTCTTAAAAGAATGTGTTTAGCGTAGAACCGATTTTACTTGTTCTACTTTATTGAAAGAATGTGTTTAGCGGAGAATCGATTTTACTTGTTTTACTTCATTCAAAACATGTGTTAAGCGTATAACCGATTTTACTTGTTCTACTTTATTAAAAACTGTGTTTAGCGTAGAACCGTCTTTTTTGTACGTGAGAAATGATAGTTAAGTGTGAATCGCGAGATTTTACAGGGTTTCGCGACATCTTTAACGTTCTCCCACAATCATGAATCCCGAACCAAATTCACCGTAGTAGGTAATGAGGTAATGGCTTTTGGGACTCACGTTCCCAGCAGGGATTGCTATGAGTTACAAGTCTGATACCAAATATTATAAGAACAGTAACCAGGGTAATATTACAGTGGTGAAAATACAGGATGATTCGACATCAGCACCCAACGTTGTATGTTATCTCTTAGCGTAGAATCGATTTTACTTGTTCTACTTCATTAAAAGAATGTGTTTATCGTGGAACTGATTTTACTTATTCTACTTTATTACAGGATTGTGTTCAGCGTTGAACCCATTTTAATTGTCCTACTTTATTAAAGGAATGTGTTTAGCGTAAGAACCGATTTGACTTATTTTACTTTATAACAGGAATGTGTTTAGCGTAGAACCGATTTTACTTCTACTTTATTAAAAAAAATGTGTTTAGCGTAGAACCTATTTTACTTGTTCTACTTCATTAAAAATGTGTTTAGCGTTTTATCGATTTTACTTATTCTACTTTATAACTAGAATGTGTTTAGCGTAGAACCGATTTTACTTGTTCTACTTTATTAAAATAATGTGTTTAGCGTAGAACTGATTTTACTTGTTCTACTTTATTAAAATAATGTGTTAAGTGTGGAACAGACTTTCTACGTGTGACCTGATAGTTAAGTGTGAATTGCGAGATTTTACAGGGGTTCGCGGCCTCTTTTAACGTTCTCCCAACAATCATAAAGCCCGACCCAAATTCACCGTAGTAGGCAATGAGGTAATGCCTTTTGGGACACACGTTCCCAGCAGAGATTCCTATGAGTGACAAGTCTTATACCAAATATAATAAGGGCCGTAAGCAGGATAATATTACAGTGGTGATAATACAGAAGGATTCGACATCCGGACCCAACGTTGTCTGCTTGTCTCAGCCTTTGTGTATTGCAAGCACGGTCGTGTCAAGAGCGGAACCTCTAATCAATGGAGTGGAAGTTCCAACGTGTCTTCTGTGCAATTCTTATATGTTTTCTAAGCAAAATTATTTTGTCCTTTACTCCTCACATCATGTGAGCGATGTTGCTGACAAAGAGGGAGTAATTGTTATTTTCTGGCTTGGAATCTATCTGGCTAGATTTTGACGTCGGAGTAATATTTTTAGCTCCTTACATAAGGTGGCTTCATGCCTTGTCCAGAGCGATTTCCATAAAAACGTTTGCCCATTTTTTTATTTTGATGTTGTGCTACATAGGATATTCAGATACAATATGGGCTAAGGTTTCTTCCCTTTCATCACACATTCGGCACATCGGTGAGTATTATTATTATTATTATTATTATTCTTATTATTATTGAATATCAATTAACTATTCTATGTTTTCTTCTCATAGATATTTTATTTCTTTATATTAAATATAATTACGCAGAACATATTTACAGCTAGAATTATTGACAGATTACTTTATGATCATATCAATGTGCACATATTAAGCTGCATTGTATAAATTGGTATACACACATTTATTCATATATATATCTATATATATATACATATATATATATATATATATATATATATGTATATAAATTTAGATGTTGTCTCGACATTAGACTTTTGTTTAGTAGATGCTTACAGTTTATTTGACGTTGATATCACGTTGCCTACAGACAGCGGCGGTGTTGCTGATTAAAGCCGACCAGCATAGTTAAATAATATGTTGAACATAGTTACATTCGACGACCTTATATTCATAATCATCTTCCCCATTTATCAACTTCCGCACTAGGACGTGAATAACAGAACGGCTGGGGAGTCATGAGCACCAAGTGTTCGCCGAACGCCGTTATAGAAGAGCCTATGAAGTTTCTTCCAATCATCAAACGGGGGTCGTGGGGAACAACAGCTCTGTTACTCTGAGAGATAAGTACTTGTAGGACATCATCTTGAGCAAAAATAATACTAAAAATGTCTAATCGAAAATAAGACTGCTGAAAGTCAGGTAATTTGTAATTGACCAGTTGCTTATCATAATCAAACCATTAAAAGTAGAGAATAGTAAATAGTTTGGATCTCATGAACCAAATATAACAATGCATAATTTATAGAAAACGCATGAGAATGAAACTTTACTGAACTCGCCGAGTGTTAACGTGGAGACGATTCGTAAAACTTTGTTAAACAGTAACAGGCCTTGGCCTTTTGGCTAAGATCAAAGTGTAGTATCTGTTCCGATGGATACTGCACTTCATAGATCGGTATTGTCTAGCCCTTCGGGGCTTGATTTACGCCGGCCTATGGGTCTGTCCTGTGCAGTTCTAGGAGGTCCACCCTCCCAGGCTTCGCCTCCCCTCTTTGGGGAGGAGTAAGTTAATTGCTTACTGTCTGAGGCGCCCCTACCGGGGAATGCCGACGGGGCTGCCCAGGCAATTTTTAATGGCCATAGCGCTCACCTTCTCGAGCGCTGGCTTTTCAAATCCCACTTTCCGACCTTGTGTCACATACTCCCATTGTGGGTGGGTGTTAAATAACGCCTTTTGGCTAAGATCAAAGTGTAGTATCTGTTCCGATGGATACTGCACTTCATAGATCGGTATTGTCTTGCCCTTCGGGGCTTGATTTACGCCGGTCTATGGGTCTGTCCTGTGCAGTTCTAGGAGGTCCACCCTCCCAGGCTTCGCCTCCCCTCTTTGGGGAGGAGTAAGTTTATTGCTTACTGTCTGAGGCGCCCCTACCGGGGAATGCCGACGGGGCTGCCCAGGCAATTTTTAATGGCCATAGCGCTCACCTTCTCGGGCGCTGGCTTTTCAAATCCCACTTTCCGACCTTGTGTCACATACTCCCATTGTGGGTGGGTGTTAAATAACGCCTTTTGGCTAAGATCAAAGTGTAGTATCTGTTCCGATGGATGCTGCACTTCATGGATCGGTATTGTCTTGGCCTTCGGGGCTTGATTTCCGCCGGTCTATGGGTCTGATCTGTCCTGTGCAGTTCTAGGAGGTCCACCCTCCCAGGCTTTACCTCCCCTCTTTGGGGAGGAGTAAGTTAATTGCTTACTGTCTGAGGCGCCCCTACCGGGGAATGCCGACGGGGCTGCCCAGGCAATTTTTAATGGCCAGAGCGCTCACCTTCTCGGGCGCTGGCTTTTCAAATCCCACTTTCCGACCTTGTGTCACATACTCCCATTGTGGGTGGGTGTTAAATAACGCCTTTTGGCTAAGATCAAAGTGTAGTATCTGTTCCGATGGATGCTGCACTTCATGGATCGGTATTGTCTTGGCCTTCGGGGCTTGATTTCCGCCGGTCTATGGGTCTGATCTGTCCTGTGCAGTTCTAGGAGGTCCACCCTCCCAGGCTTTACCTCCCCTCTTTGGGGAGGAGTAAGTTAATTGCTTACTGTCTGAGGCGCCCCTACCGGGGAATGCCGACGGGGCTGCCCAGGCAATTTTTAATGGCCATAGTGCTCACCTTCTCGAGCGCTGGCTTTTCAAATCCCACTTTCCGACCTTGTGTCACATATTCCTATTGTGGGTAGGGGTTAAATAACGCCTTTTGGCTAAGATCAAAGTGTAGTATCTGTTCCGATGGATACTGCACCCCATATATTGGTATTGTCTTGGCCTTCGGGGCTTGATTTACGCCGGTCTACGGGTCTGTCCTGTGCAGTTCTAGGAGGTCCACCCTCACAGGCTTCGCCTCCCCTCTTTGGGGAGGAGTAAGTTTATTGCTTACTGCCTAAAGCGCCCCTACCGGGGAATGCCGACGGGGCTGCCCAGGCAATTTTTAAACCCCACTTTCCCGACCCGACCTTGGGTTACATCTTACTTGTGGGAGTAAGATAAAAACTGGCCTTGTGCCTAACTCCTGGAGAGGAGTAAATCAATACTATATAAAGTATTAAACAGTAACAGTACATACTATATAAGGCACTCCATTTTCGCTGAGCTTTGTGTTATTGCTTCACGTGCGCTATTATAATGATATAGAGACGTGTATGGAGGTTTGTTAGTGGCTGGTGCCTTATGCCACACTGTGCTCAATAATCCTAACCATAACTCTAACACCGAAAAACTAGTAAAAAAAAAAATGGCCAAACCTGTCAAGTTATAACGGGTAGAAACAAATCATCAAAGTTTTTAAAGAAAAAAAAAACATACATATGTTCTACGTACGTTAGATGTAAGCAAATACAGTAGAGCATTTCATTCGAATGCGTTTTCTATACATTATGCGTTGTTTTTTTTTTATTTACAACTTCTCGAGTGTTAACTTTTCTGCATATTTAACACTACTGCCATATGCAAAACCCTGTAGCAACAAGGTTTTCTGAGTATACAGTAAAAAGACAACACACCAAGATCCCCTTTTATTGCTAGAGATATCGAAATCTTGCAATTCTAACGATCATAGGGCTTCCGTGAATTACGTGCAGTAATACACCATAAAACATATCACCAAAGTTAAATATAAACGCAATTGAGAACATAAAACTGTCAGAAACTCAATCTTGTTTAATGACGGCTTCTAAATGCTTATTGCTGTCCTGATTTACTCAGGTTTATCGGTTTGCATATTCGTTGCTATAGCAATCCTGGTTTTCTAGTGTGCTCTCCGAAAGGTAATGGGGCTTCTGATCGAGAGATACTGTTTGATATAAGATCTTTTTTTCTCGCTCGCGTCTTGGAAGTACGGTTGAGATGACTAAAGAAACACTTCGTGCTGCATATCACATATTCGGACAGGTTAGTTGGATTTTCTGTTCCATGAAGCATAAATCTAATTAATACGACATGGCTACCCAGAAGATATACAAAGTGCTTGAATAAGTTCTTCTGCAATAAAAGTACGCTTAATTAAATACTGGTATATATATATATATATATATATATATATATATATATATATATATATATATATATATATATATAGTGAATGCTTTTATTCGAACATGTACACGGTCTGCTACACTGGCATGTCGATGTTATCGATCCACAGCTATCACGAGCTGAGGTCTCATCAGGAAGAAAGTTTTTTTATGATCCGACCTGGTCGGTGAAGTCCAGGAAGAATCTTCACCGACCTGGTGGGATCACAAAAATCGACATGCCAGTGTAGAAGACTATGTACATGTTCGAATAAAAGTATTCACAATACAGCTATATATCTTTATTGAGCACTCTTTTATAAATCCGGTTTGATTCCCGTTGAATTTCTACCGTGTGGATTTTTACTCTTCCTTGATTACTATATATATATATATATATATATATATATATATATATATATATATATATATATATATATACATATATATATATATATATATATATATATATATATATATATATATATATATATATACGAGGCCTGTCTAAAAAGTATCCGACCTTAGGCATGAAAAAAATTGCAAATACGTGACGGGGTTGGGGCCCTACTCCCCTTCTAAGTATGCCCATTGTGCTTCCACACACGTAGCCCACCGATCCATCCACTGCCAAAAACACCTCTGGGAGTCTTCTATTGGAATGGTGTTCATCTCAGCCCTCGCGTTTGATTCAGCAGGTGTTGGGAGAAGTTGCGATGTGTAACACCAATTACGGAGTGATTCAACCAATTAACAAATTACTGCACATAAGCGGACAGTGACCAGCGTTCTGGCAGGCACAACACTTCTCGTAGTTCAGCTGTTGTTGAGAGGGTGCGAAAAAAGAGATAATGAAAATGAAGACTTCCAGAATTGTTTCCGGCAGTGGATTGAACGGGAGGCTGAGGGTGTTCAATCATAGGTCTCGACCCCGTCACGACCCCGTCACGACCCCGTCACGATCCCGTCACGTATTTAGATTATTTTCTAGCCTAAAGTCGGATACGTTTTAGAAAGACCTCGTATATATGATGGACGATATATATATATATATATATATATATATATATATATATATATATATATATATATTCCATCAATGCATCTCGTTCGTTCGTTTTTTCGACAACTCGGTCGTTAATTTTTGGTGTTTTGATAATGAAAGTTTTTCTTTCGAAAATGTAAGATTACCTTCCGGAACAGTTATTTGCCTGACAGTAACCTCTTTTTTATTTACTGTTCTGGTATTTAATCTGTTTGACGTGAAATATTAATAAATTGATTTGAGATTCCACTCTTGTTTTCTCTTCTCGTTTGTTTTTGTTCACCTTCTCCACCTTCCGGTACCTATATCACATTGCTCCAGCCTCGGATTACAAACCTACACTTGTATATATATATATATATATATATATATATATATATATATATATATATATATATATATATATATATGTATATATACATATATATATATATATATAGAGAGAGAGAGAGAGAGAAAGAGAGTAGGGTATGTGGATATGTATTATATTTGTATGTACATCATTTATTCATGAAATTATAAACCGATCATTGTACATTTTTGAACACATCTATACATGAGTAATTATTGTGTGAGCATCATCTATAAAAAAATGTACTTGTAAGCTATATTACCTGGATATCATTGTCTTAGGGATGTACATATATATATACATATATACATATATATACATATATATATATATACATATATATATATATATATATATATATATATATATATATATATATATATATATATATATTTATATATACAACTGTTCTGAGCTTGGGTGTTTTTATCACAACGTTCTGGCCGGTGTAACCTCCGACCTTCTTCCGGTTCCTTTAAATTCATACAAGAATTGTCCGCAAGGACCCGTGGCGTAGTGGATATAGTAGTAAGTATTATTCAGTTCTAAGGGACAGTCATCTGAAGGTTAAAGATTCAATTCTCAATGCGGGCGATAAGAAGAATTGCGAATTACCGAGGACTTCTTTTCAGATCGAACGAAAGCATGCTACCCCCGTGGATTTAATAAAGAGTTCAGTTCGAAATTCCGTCCAGATTCCCGAGTTTGACAGAAAGATCCCCGAGTTCGACAGAGTACACCTGAAGAAACGTTGTAATAAAAACACAAAAGATGAGAACAGTTGTCCGAATATACCAAATTATATATATATATATATATATATATATATATATATATATATATATATATCTTAGTTATCATGCAACTGGAAAGTGTTGGACAAGCTGGGAATACCTGACAACATGCTGAATGTAATTATTTCTTTCCATGATGGAATGAAGGCATCGGTTGTTTCAAATGGAGAGTCTTCAGAACCTTTCAATGTGACAAATGGTACCAAACAGGGTTGCGTAATGGCACCTGTGCTATTTGCTTTGTTCCTTTCAGTTATGCTGAGATATGCTTTCGCTGATATAGATACTGGGGTGAAGTTTAAATTTAGAACAAGTGGTGGTCTCTTCAACCAGCAACGTTTCAAAGCTAAGACCCTTCTTCGACAAACTGTCATCAGGGATCTTTTGTTTGCAGATGACGCTGCACTTTGTGCAACATCTCGGGAGGAAGCGCAACTGCTTGTGGACAGGTTTTCGGCTGCTTGCAAGGCTTTTGGTCTGACAATCAGCATCAAGAAAACAGAAGTGATTCACCAACCTCGCCTCATACCTAAGCAAGTTCAGGGTGTGAAGCAACGGCCATCAGTAAAGCAACGACCACCAGTACACTGTTTTCCAGATATTCCAATCCAAGTGGACGGTAAAGATCTGAAATATGTGAAAAACTTCACTTATCTTGGGAGTAAGATAAATTGGAGTGCCTCCCTTGATGACGAAATCTTTAACCGAATTGCGAAAGCAACTACTGCCTTTGGAAAACTGCGTCATCGGTTATGGAGGGACAGGGGGATAGGTTTGAGAACAAAAGTACTTGTGTATAGAGCAGTTGTGCTAACATCCCTGCTTTATGGATCGGAATCATGGACAGTCTATCGCAGCCACATTCAGAAGCTTGATGTCTTTCACAAAAATTGCCTTAGAACGATTTGTGGTGTCACCCTAAGAAATCGGATTCTAATGCGGACCTATTTACATGCTGCGGTATTGGCGGAATTGAAAGCTTTTTGATGCAATCACAACTGCGTTGGGCAGGACATGTCTTACGTATGGAAGATGATAGAATACCAAAGCAACTGATGTACGGCGAGCTCAACAGTGGAAGGCGAAATGTGGGTCGACCGCTGCTTCGCTTTAAGGACAAGTTGAAGATGAATTTGACATCTATCAATATTGCTTATCGTGATTTTGAACAGCTTGCTTCTCGACGGAAGGAATGGCGATCTGACTGCCAGAGGGGCATCAGGCGGTTCTCTGTAACTGCCATTGATCAACAGCGCGAAAGACACGAAAGAACAAAAACATCTACAAGTATCCCAGCCGATTTTTCTCAAGATCTTCCTTCTTGCATCCATTGCGGGCTGGTTTGCAAATCTCTCGCAGGACTCAAATGCCATTTACGATTGAGTAAATGTAAGCATGCTACATCCATCGTAGACTAAACAAATTTTGAGTTGTCTAGACCTCATACGTCGAAATCGACGGGAGAGTCCATGATATATATATATGTATATATATATATATATCTTAGTTATCATGCATTTTCGATTAAAGACATATAAATGTTGAAAAAATGTTCTTTTTCGAGCAATGTTTCGCATTCTCGAATGGGTATTTCTCCAGTGTATATATTGATTGGCATAAATATATATAAGAAAACAAAGCTAAAAACATGGGAATGTAAATCTTATTTTTTTTTATTTCAGACATATTTACAGGCTACTTTAAAATATCACGCCCCTAATACTGTGTGAAAATAAACTTCGTATTGCAAACGTCAGCACGAGGGGGACTTTCCATTTGTCTCACTTGAAAGCCATAGTTTAATTTGCTTCTCTCATTATTTCTATTTCGAACATATATTCCTATACCTTTATAATAAAGTAAATACGGTAAATGTTTTGAATTTTACTGTTTGAACATGTCTGTTTGATGAATAGAATGCAAATTGATGTGATTCTTTTAAGAACGTACTTCATCAGACTATAACGATTGTTAAAATGGAGATATTTCTATAATTATAAAATAGAAGTATCAGCTGGAGTCTTCAAAGGTTAATGTAAATGGTATTGAATAACGATCCTATAGATCGCGAAGGTTTTCTTCTATGTCAATAAATAACCATAGTAACCTCTATCTATCTCATGCATGTCAGTTCGTTTTTTTAATGCATACATTTCATTTGGCAGCTTAATATATTTAAGTAACATTCAATTATTTATTAATCTCTATAGGAAAATGTAACATCTTTAATTTTTATTTCATAGGAAAAACGGATTAGTATAGCCTAACTACTTTACCGACACAATTCTGCTGTCTACATTAATCTCTCCAAATTCTTATAGGTGTGGGTATTTATAGATGATTTTTGCCACTATTTATAGTAAGTGTGGTGCTATTGAAATGACAAGGTTCGAACTTTGCATGCCTTGGTCGTCAGTGTGTATCTAAATCTGTAATTCAAATAATAAAATATAAGCCTATTTGTACGTAATGGTGTATCCATTAAAATATGTAAAAACCTCTGGACTTTTATAAATGTCTATGCGAGGAGAATGTTGAAGGTAATGTAGTTAAATAAACAATTTGTAGAAGTGGAATGCTCAAAACTGCAGGGGAATAACTTCGACTTTGTAAAAATTGAAACGTTAAAGTGAACAAAACAATCACGATTAAACGTCTCAATAAGTAAAGTTAGAAAAAAGATTATTATGCTCCGCCATTGTTTTCACTAATATTTGTTAACGTCTCAATAAGTAAAGTAAGACGAGAAATAATTATGCTCCGCCATTGTTTTCACTAATATTTGTATACATGTTAAATAAAGTCTCAATAAGTAAAGTAAGAACAGAAATAATTATGCTCCGCCATTGTTTCCACTAATATCTGTATACATATTAAATAAAGTCTCAGAAAGTAATATTAATCAAGTTACAAATGTGGACTTTCAAATAACTTTGATTTTCATCCTCCAAAAATACTCGGAATAACAATCAGTCAGTCAAGAAAGAGGTGTTTATGGAAATAATTCTGAATGCTCGCGAGAGGCAAAATAATAATAGTTGCTATACGTTCAGTCATCATAATCCTATAATAAATTCTTTTCACTCTATTTTCTTTAGAAGTATACGCTGCCGCATAGCGTAAACCGCGCAACGAATAGAGACCCTTGTTTCGTTGTCTTTCGCTCTAAAATCCATAGTATCATTTCACTTCTTGTATTTTATTATTCATTCAATTTGCATTTTTGAAATTTTAAAGGAAACAAACTAAGATAAAATGGAGTAAGCGTCATATTTTGTATATGAAAAAGGTAAACTCAAACCCCACGATATTATTGTAACACTAACATACAAAAAAAATGATATAAGTGGAGGAAGTAAAACAAAATATTTTTTTTAAGACGTCTTCTTAATAAATTCCCCAATCTTTGATTTTGCATACTCATTCATCCGCCTGAAGATGACCGACGTCGGTCGAAAACGTTCGCGAAAATATGGCTATTTTTTCAAAAAATAAATAAACAGAAGCTGTCGCTACTGTTTAACCAAACATGCATAAGAGGAGGAATGCTGCCTAATATATATATATATATATATATATATATATATATATATATATATATAACGTAAAATATAATAACACGAAATTACATGATTGTCGATGCAATAATTTATTTCAACCTTGCGGTTTTATTCAAGCATCAAATTAGACAATTACATTTTTGAGACTCAAAAATGTAATTGTCTAATTTGATGCTTGAATAAAACCGCAAGGTTGAAATAAATTATTGCATCGACAATCATGTAATTTCGTGTTATTATATTTTACGTTATTCTTGCTCTGTTTACCACATTGAGCTCTCTTACCCGGATTTCTTCCTGGAATTATTCCATGATAACACAAATATATATATATATATATATATATATATATATATATATATATATATATATATATAATTGAAAGTAGAAGCCTTTCTCAATGCAATATTTTTTTTTTTTAAATTTTACTTTAATCTTATCGATTTCGGAATAATATTACATCATCAGAGTCAATTTTTTTAAACGGCTTCTATTTTCCATTTAATAATACTGACCACCAATGCTTTTTAATGAACGACCTATTTTCTTAAACTTCGAGCATGCAAACGTTTTCTTCGCTCTACAACCAGAATTTTAATTCATCACCGCCATATTTTATCCAAGCATTTTACAGATACCTATGTATTTCAGAAACAGTACAAAATATATTGTTGTGAAATTTTATAAATTCTTTAATCTACATCATGCAATACAATGATTTACTTCCGACTATTTCAATTCAGCTCTTGTATAAACCACTTCTATTGTATTTACTATTAAAATTGCGATGTTTTCCTTTATTGTTTTACCGATAATCGATAAAATAATTACAATGCTTAAACAATGAATTGAAATATGTTTATGGAGAAAAGAAGTGAGCGAGAACAAGAAATAAGAGAGAGATGGCGAGAAAGATAGAGATAGATACATAGATAGATAGAGAGAGTGAGAGGGCGAGAGGGCGAGAGAGACGGAGAGACAGAGAGAAATAAAGAGAAAGAAATAAAAGGCGAATTGAAAAACCAACAATGCTTCTGGGTGATGTCGATGACACTAAATACTTAAATTGCAATAAAAGTGGCTAGACCGGTATCGATTAAGATAGTGGAAATGATATTTCTGAAAAATAGACGATATATTGTTGATGTCTTCAGTGATAGGAATCATAATTACAAAGATAGTGATGAAGTGTCGGTTAACATCGATCGCTGTATTCATGATGTTTATATTCCTGGTCTTGATATGGATACGTCGAATACGAAACTTGAACATCAATATGATATTAATGATCTCAGGGATGATGACTCAGACTTTTAAAACAAGGAAGTCGGGTAATATATAGTAGCCACTTGAAATGATATAATGTCTAGGAGAATAAAAAAGTTAAAGGATGTTCGAGACAAATTTGATCATTTTTGGAAAAAAAAGACTAAAAACGTCATATTTTAGCCAACAATTCATGTATTCTAAAAATTCAATGTACATCTCTTCGAAGTAATGTTATCCGACTACAGCACACTGGGAAAAGTTGCGCTAAGACTTCTTCTTTCGTGTGAATCAGATGATTCTGGTGTAAGCATTAGTTTCCCTCGATGTTTTTCTAGTTAGATACTTTCCTGGAAAGACATCGGGTACTTACGGGAAGGACCACGAGAAGGTTGCCAGCATCCCTAAGTGACAGGGATACTGTGGAACCGACTGGATTAGAACTTGGAACACTCAGGTCTTCAGTCCGTGTCGTTATGCACTTCACCACTGTCACCTCCCGCGCATAGACTGATCCATGGCAACTAGATAGGATCTGAACCTTGAACACATACACTCCATTTATAATTTGCAAGATAACTGCACACCATTTTAATACTAGAATCAGATCGCTCTTCGGGTTGCATGGAAGTACGGTCGCTATCTTTATCAACTGCGCTCTACACATACTTATTCCTGATGTTGCAATCAGTTGAGTTGGACAGGCAGAATGCTGAAATTGTTTAAGTACTCAGACACATCTGGCGTTTTCTCGTAGGTATGACACCATGATGAGTTCTGCTGACACACGTATGACCTTCATCTTACCATCTTCTTAACTGATCTGGATCAAGCCTGAGTTATATTTTGAATATATGGAGCCTTATGATGTTATATTCCTTGGTAACATGCACAAAAATCATCACAGCTTCTATGCTAGACACCTGTTGTTTATCACCTGGTTACATTTACCCCCAACGAGGAACCATGGGATATTAGACTTTTCCCCAACCTTGTTGAATATTTATCGCTTATGTAAGGTGCTTTTCTCGACCCTTGGCCTTAAATACTTGGTTTTTACGACTCTCTTATGAGGAGTATTTATTTACTCCTCTCCAAGAGTTAGGCACAATGCTAGTTTTTATCTTACTCCCACAGGTAAGATGTGAGCCAAGGTTGGGTCGGGAAAGTGGGGTTTAAAAATTGCCTGAGCAACCCCATCGGCATTTCCCGGTAGAGGCGCTCTCCTCCCCAGAGAGGGGAGGCGAAGCCCGGGAGGGTGGACCTCCTAGAACTGCACAGGACAGACCCATAGACTGGCGTAAATCAAGCCCCGAAGGCCAAGACAATACTAGTCTATGAGGTATGAGTAGTAGCGATAATGCTTGTTAATCCTTTTCTTTATAGACACCACTGCGATGCCCATCTTGTACGCCAAAGTCCGCATTACTTTTCATGAAGCTTCTTATTTAGTTTTATTGTAACTTCTAGACGATTTTTTGGGGGACAGTCAGAACAGTTGCCGTGATTCAGCATACAAGCTAATGCTTCCACATCTCCGTCGCCATTCTCCAGTTCACATTAGACGCTCTTCGAAGTATTCAATGCGCATTGCGCCGTAGTTCAGATTTCAGGAGATTAAAAATCTAGTCCTGATCATGATGATGTAAGTCACATTCATTCATTATTCAGTTGCATTCAAGCTGTCCGTGGTCTCCAGTTCTCAAACTACAAAGTAATACACATAACCAGCTATCTGCTGCAATTTACTGCTAGTAATATTGTAAATGATTCTAAATTAATTAATATCAACGAATTATTAAATTTATCTGAAACACCCTGTACCTAAGCATTCTATTGCCCAAGTTAGATAAGGGCTCATGTTTTACTAGTAAAAACTTCACAACAAGAACACGTCATCTGACAAATAAAACTACTTACTAGCTCTACGTACCTAAAATCAAACACAACTTCCATAGAAACATATTTTATCATAGTTTTGTTCTGCAATACAAGTTACAGTGGGACTGCTTTCCTAAAGGTTATAACATGATTTTTTCAAGTCTATATCAAACAATATATGTTGATTCATTCTCTGAATGTAGCAAACATCATTCTCACTCGTTTTATAGTATTGTTCCCTCATCCAAACTATAACTTCATAAACGCTTTTTCTCGAGTAGATTTTGACGTTAGCAACTAGTGATCAATTACTATGAAAAGTAGAGGTGGCTTGTCATGTTTAAAATAGTTTGACTTAAATATCAGTAACGTTGTCAGTTACCAATGACATTTAATTTCACCTCATTTAAAACATTTGTGCAAACACAGCTTCTTTCTATCGGAATGGATTCATTTGTTATTGGTGTAGACCCGTGCTAGGGGTCACAAAGATAACAACCACAAATTTTGACAGGTTAAAATATACAATGTATTTATTCATAGCAATACAGTAACGCCACTAAATGTGGTAGGAGATGACCGGATTCCTACCATGCGGTAAAACATGAATAGGAATGTCCTCGATATTTAACACCTACCCACTATAGGAGTATGTGACACAAGGTCGGAAAGTGGGATTTGAAAAGCCAGCGCCCGAGAACGTGAGCGCTTTAGCCATTAAAAATTGCCTGGACAGCCCCGTCGGCATTCCCCGGTAGGGGCGCCTCAGGCAGTAAGCTATAAACTTACTCCCCCCCAAAGAGGAGAGACAAAGCCTGGGAGGGTGGACCTCCTAGAACTGCACAGGACAGACCCATAGACCGGCGGAATCATGCCCCGAAGGCCAAGACAACACCGGTCTATAGGGTGTAGTATCCATCGGAACAGATACCACACGTGGACACTCACATAATAGGAGTGTCCTCGATATTTAACACCTACCCACTATAGGAGTATGTGACACAAGGTCGGAAAGTGGGATTTGAAAAGCCAGCGCCCGAGAACGTGAGCGCTTTAGCCATTAAAAATTGCCTGGACAACCCCGTCGGCATTCCCCGGTAGGGGCGCCTCAGGCAGTAAGCTATCAACTTACTCCTCCCCAAAGAGGAGAGGCAAAGCCTGGGAGGGTGGACCTCCTAGAACTGCACAGGACAGACCCATGGACCGGCGGAATCATGCCCCGAAGGCCAAGACAACACCGGTCTATAGGGTGTAGTATCCATCGGATCAGATACCACACGTGGACACTCACAAGATAGGAGTGTGCTCTTTTTGAGTCTTTGCAACCGTGGTATTTATTATAGATGGTTGCTTCCATTAGTTCTTCAATAGGGGTGATTTGTACCCCACAACAGTTATTGAATTAAATAATAATATGAAAGTAACAATGGATTAACAATACGACGATAAGTTTATCACAATGGAACAAATGAATATATTTTATTTATACCAGATATGAATGTGTAGGTGCGCACATTTTGCGAAAGGTGACACAGCTTAATAGCTAAAATATGCGGGAGGAAGATCTCAGATTCGCGCTTACATGCATAATTAAATAAAACGAGCTTAGAGTGACATTTGCTCTTTTACTTCATCTTAACGTTAATCCTATATTAAAAATATATATGAATTTATTATCCTGTAATATCCTATTACATTATATATCATGAAGTTCTATGAGTTTAAGATTATTCAATATTGCAAAAGCAGCCATCTTGAATTATGATAAATTTAGATCAGGGGCGGGCAACCTTTTCAGAGTGAGGGCCAGATGAGACTTTTGGAAGGAGATCGCGGGCCGGAGAGAAAAACGAAATCTCAGAATTACTATATTTTGTTTACATGAATTAGAGTTTGTTTATATATGTGTGATTCTTGATATATAGATAAGATATTTATACTGAAGTGAGTTTGTAAAACTTGTTAGGTTAAAGAGTTTAAAGAAACCCAGAAAGAAGTGGGCAATCAAATAAGGAAAGGAAAAGGTGATGGAGAAGTCATAAAAAGTAATAAAAAGGACAACCACTAACAAAAAAAGTTAAGCGAGTGGAATAGGTAACCCGATACTAATTCATAAGAAATAGAAAATGACTAAACCCCAAAAAGACTTATGATGAGGTTGATTTTCTGGGTAAAGTGCAACCGAAATATGTATGCACATATGTAACCAATAATGTTTGTTTAAATATAAATTTACTCTTATATATATATATATATATATATATATATATATATATATATATATACAGTGTGCAATAATAATAATAAACCAGGTAAAACATCCACAGGGCAGTAATCCAAAAAAATTCTACCGGGTTTATGAAATGTGCTTAATATGAAAAAGAGCTTTTATATATTATTATTTTTATTTACACAGACATGTACAAAATTTGCGACACTGGGATGTCGATGTTATCGATCAACAGCTATTAACAGTGTCGCAGATTTTGTATATGTCTGTGTAAATAAAAATAATCGTTCATATATATATATATATATATATATATATATATATATATATATATATATATATATAAGTGCAGATTAGTCGTCCGAGGCTATAGCAATGCGGTGTGGTTGCCGTAAGATGGAAAAGTGAAAAGAAATAAACGCAGGGAGAAAGTGAAACTCAAAACGATTTATTAATAATTTCACGAAAACTGATTAAATACCAAATAGTAAATACTGTCCGGTAAGTAACAGTTCGGCAAAGGGTAATCTTAAATTTTCGAAAGAAAAACTTTCATTATCAGAAGACAACAATAAAAGACCGAATGGGTCGAAGAAAAACGGGAAAACACCGGTGTCAGATCATCGAAATACGGCAGAAAACAATTGAAAGTAGGAACGCAGCAAATGTCAAAATTCTTTTAAGCAATTATATAACTAAAGTTAAAATATTATAAACATTTGTTTAATAATATACTCATTTTTATAATTTTATTATGTTTTATTTTATATGATTCATTAATTAATTTTTTTTTCTCTTTTATTCTCTTTATTCAATTCAAATTTAAATTTACGTGTGGGCTGTTATTGTCAAAGGGGGATAACTTATTTAAAATTTAAAAATATATTTAGAAATGAGATTTTTTACGGCAACCACATCGCATTGCTATAGCCTCGGACGACTAATCTGCACTTACATTTACCAGCAATGCTTTAAGCAAACTACAATCTCCTTTATATATATATATATATATCCTAAACTTATTAACAGATCATTATTAATTAAAAAAAACTCTCTTAGGTGTAATAGAATAACATGGAAGCTATATTTAGTGTAATTTAGCTTTATCTACATGGGATAAACAGCGGGCACTTTTAAAGACCTGGGGTGTTTGTAGAAGTATAATACTAGGTGGTAGACATCAACTCATGAAATTATTTTCAAATTTTTTTTTAGTATTCTTAAGTTTGTGAGGCATACTATGAGCAGAATATTTTATTTGAAAATTCAAATATTAACAAGAACATAAAAACCAATTTAAAAAATCAATAAATATTGATCATGTTATCATTACTACCAGCAATAGAAAATTGAGTTAACATTTTTTTAGAAGAATTATTTTGGGGATCGGAAATAAGACTGAAATGTATCTGATTCCGATACCCTTCAAAAGTCCGATTTTTCCGATTCCAATTAATCGTCTCAACACTAGAACCGATAGTCGGAGACCATTACCTGGCCTCTGTGCTAGCCTCAACGAGTCTGTTCGGACAAATCCTTCTTGACTGGGGCAATTTTTATTTTTGTCTAGAATGTCTCTTTAATCTATAATCTTCCCTGAGTTTTATATTTTTCTCTTTAGCTTAATCCTTAAATTTTAGACATAGAATGTATTTGGATTAATATCAGAATCAGAACGGCATTAATGAGTTAGTAGTATTATATCTTGATTTCTATCTTCATAACGGGACATAAAAGTGGTGCAAAATTGTTCTATTTGAGAATTAATTTTTCCCGTCTTCGAACGGATATTCTTCCTGTCTGTTTGTATTTTTTAAAAGTATTTTTTACGTTTGTTTTCGTCTATAAACATCATAAAATATATCTCCATGATATTTATGAAACTACGTGCATAAAATACTCATTCGCTCGATACACTTTAAGTTTTATGTTTGGTTACATTTTCTTTTGTTTTCCGTTTATTTAGTTTATCGCGTCTCTATATTTAGCGATTTTACCGTATGTTTCGTCTTTTTTACGTTCTGTTAATTTTAAACATGTGTCATTTCCCAGACAAAACTATTACGAAACGCTGTTTACTGATTGTATTGAAAAAAAAAACAGAAAACAAACAAATAAATACATGAATTAAAATTAAAACAAACAAAGAAATTTTTTTTTTTTAAAACGGCCAGAGACAATCGATGTTTCCGCACTTGTTATATTGTCTATTTAAAACAAAACTATTAAAAAGTTTTAGGTACGTACACATAATTCAATATTAGACTCTGTTGGTTATTCATTTTATTACGATTATTTTCAAACGCGAGGCTGAAATAACATGCTTGCATACGTCCGGTTTCCCATCTAAGTGACGTTTATCTTATTTGAGAAGCGTTTCAGTATCTCTGTTTGAGGTTTGGTCGGTGTGTTACGCTTTTTTTTTTTGCTCACAGAGTAATATGTTTTTGGAATGAGTTGGCAGATCAGATTAAGAACAGCAATAGCGTGGATCAATTTAAGATGAGGTTGGATGAATTCAGAGAAAGTGGTAGGAAGGAGAAATTTAAGGAACACATTTGGGAGTTATCAAATAAAATATTTAACAGAATTTGATCTGGATACCGACATTGTACTAAGAGTTTTTTTTTTAACAGTTGAATTGAGAAGGTAGTTAAAGGGGAGATGCCCAAGGAGGCATAATAAATAAATAGATAAATAAAGAAATAAATAAATAGCTTTTTAGTCACGTTAAGCTTAAGTATTAGATAGCATGTTTTGATGTGTTCAGATGTCTATTTAAAATAGTTGTTCTGGCCATTTACTTGAGAGTATCTTTTTAATTCAAATTTCTCCAGGCAACGCATGAAGTCAGGAGCTAATAAATAATACTTCTACAAGGTTAAAATCTAGCCAACGATATTTGCCAGATGGATAACGATAGTTCATATAAACTTTTGTTTATAGTGTTTTTTTTTAACGTAGTTCACCCCAAAACAAGACAGGCCGCCACTATAGGCGTAAAGGGCTACTGAGAAGAAATAAAAGGGAGAAGGTTGGGGGCAACCTAAATTGTGATACTGTAGGCAACGCTTCCTGTTTTGAAATTCATGAATATCAGATTTTCATTGAATCTGATCGATAGTTATTCGACACCCAATGAGCAAGATTACGTGAATTTCAGATTCTTTTTAACACCTCTGAATTCGAGACATTCACAAGAATAAACATCATATAATGGATTTGGATAACAATTTTGAATAAGGATTCCAGACGTAAGGATTTTTAGCATTATATTTCGATTTTAATCTTCGCAAAGGGGACATAATAATGGTGAACAATTGTTACGTTCGGGGAATTTATTTACCCCCCCCCTCCAATGAAGTATGTGTATATCTTCTTGCTCGTCCGTCGAAGTCGACGATGACCAAGGTATCAATCAGTTTGGCGTCGGGGGTCGGTGGGTCCTGAGATGGCTGATGAGGCCAATCCGTGCTCGGCAGACTCTTCCACACTCCGGACACGTGAAGGCGGTATCGACAGGCTGTGGACCGGCAGCTCTCTCCTTTCGCCTCCTGCGCTTCTGCCGGTCGTGGGTCATGCGTTGATCCTCTGCCCTATCGGCTCCCAGGCTGACGGCACAGCGCCAAGCAGAGCGTTCTGCAGCGCGACTCTCCCAAGACTGGGGGTTGATGTCAAAGTCCTTGAGGGAGGTTCGCAGGCAGTCTTTATATCGTTTCTTTTGGCCTCCTGCAGTCCGCTCTCCCTGGCTGAGTTCCCCATAAAAGAGTTGTTTGGGGATTCGGCCGTCAGGCATGCGGTAGACATGGCCTGCCCACCGAAGCTGGGTTTTGTGGACTATGGTGGTGATGGTATGGAGCCCCGCGCGCTCCAATACTTCTGTGTCAGGAATTCTGTCTTGCCAGCGAATGTTGAGAATATTACGGAGGCATCTGAGGTGGAAGCCATTCAGCTGTTTTTCATGTCTTTTATAAAGCGTCCAAGTTTCACAGCCGTAGAGTAGGGCTGTTAGGACGATTGCTCGGCATGTGTATATAGATAACATCACACTCACATGAACATAATTGATATCTCTTACATTTCAACCTTTTCTATTCATTTCATAATCCAATGACGTGTTTAAATAGAACGAATATCATCTGAATTAATTTCATGATGATCATTTTATAATTAATTAATCTAATTACCCACGTCTTTTTCTAACCGATTCCAGTTGATTTCTGTTCGGATGTTTTTTGTTTTTTTCTAGAGTATTCTTTAAATATTTCGCCTTAGTTTTTTTCCAAGCCCGGCTCCATGCAAAACGTGCGTGCAACATCCATTATTGTGATATTACCTTGCATTCATTAATCTTCAGTTTTAATTAAAGAAGCAAACGATCAATGATTAATTAGTTCGGAAACACATGAGGTTAATACACGAAAACGTCAACCCAGGGAATCTACAAACAGGGCGACATGGCTATAATAATCTAAACGGAATATGATCGGTAACACACGTCAAGGAAAACACACATATGCAATGTAATAATAAGTATAGCTCTTTCTCTCTCTCCCTTATAACTATATATATATATATACATTATATATATATATATATATATAAATATATATATATATATATATATATATATATACATTATATATATATATATATAAATATATATATATATATATATATATATATATATATATATATATACATTATATATATATATATAAGGGAAAAAAGGGGGGTTATTATAATGGAATCATCTAACTCTATAAAATAGATGTTCTGTAAAATAGTAAATACCCACTTTGAAAGGAACAACACAGGTAAGGAAACTATATTTTAATACTTTAGAAAAACAAATCTGGAGGCAAAACTAAATTAAATATTTGTAAACTTTTTAAATTAAAAAATAATTATTAAATAGGGAGGTGGTGTCTGATCAACACTGCTGGGATGCCATGATAAAGAAATACTGTTTTGTTTTTAAAATCCCGAAACAGTTTTCATGGTAAACAACTGACGATCCCTTATATATAAAAACATATATAAAAATATATTTATATTAGAGTATATTCTTGGAAGTAAACTAAAATAGTGATTGCAGTAAATTGATTGACTTACTAGACTAAAATCTTTCAACAAAATTTTTTTTTTTTTTTTTTTTCTTCCCAGTTTTGAAGGTTAAAAGAACTTCCGAGACTATATATATATACATTATATATATACATTATATTAATATATATATACATTATATATATATACATAATATATATACACATTATATATATACATTATATCTATATATACATTATATATACATTATATATACATTATATATATACATTATATATATACATTATATATACATTATATATATACATTATATATACTATATATATATTCATTATACATGTATACATTATATATTTATATACATTATATATATACATTATATATATATACATTATATATATATACATTGTATGTATACATATATACATTATATATATACATGATATATAAATGCATTATATATATATGTACATTATATATATGCATTATATATATATACATTATATATATATACATGATATATATATACATTATATATATATATTATATATATACATTATATATTTATACATTATATATATATACATTATATATATATATACATCACATATATATACAATATATATATGCATTTTATATGTATATATGTATATACATTATATATATACATTATATATATATATATGTATACATTATATATATATATATATATATATTCGATCCCGGCTTGAGACACTAACTGGTCTAGCCGCACTGATGAGCTGTGAAACAGCGAAACAGGCTGTATGTGGATGACTATATATATATATATATATATATATATATATATATATATATATATAGTTTTTTAGCATTTTCTTATCCACCGTAATGTCGAAACTTGGGAAATTTATGTCATTACTAAATTGATAGCTGTATGATTTTTCTGCATTTTTCTTCACCCTGAAAAAGTCTATATTAAAGACGAACCGTTGATGAATACATAAATAATATAGTTTTCTGTTTTCTTTTTTTCATTTTTAATAACGTCGGATCAATTTATCCCCATTTTTATTCATATATATATATATATATATATATATACATATATATATATATACATATATATATATATATATATATATATATATATAAATATATATATATATATATAAATATATATATATATATATATATAAATATATATATATATATATTGTATTTAGGCAGCATTTTCTCATTTATGAAAACATTGTTAAAAATAACAGAATCCGTCTGCTGTATATATATACATATATATATATATATATATATATATATATATATATATATATATATATATATATATGTATATATATATGTGTTTGTGTGTGTGTATGTGTGTGTGTGAAATTGAAAAAGGAAACCACCAAAATAGTATTTATGTATTCATCAACTTTTCGTTTTTATCTTAAGAGTTCCTCATGATGGTTGTCTGAAGAAAACATCCCACAAGTTTGTAATGGATAGAAGTCGGCGCTTATGACTCAAAGGCTGTGACCGCTTAGGAAAACAATCAAATTATCAGATACAAAAATATGGCGGCAGTAGCAGATAGCGGTTGGAGTATAACACCATTAGAAAGTGGAAGTGAGAGAGATATTAGAATAGATGTGGAAGGATTGGGTGCGGACGTTGGTAGCCGCTCGTATTAATTCAAATTATTAAGGGGAGGGTGTTTAGCCGACAGCCTATCCATTTCAAACATTTAATACATTTAAAATACTCATTAGTGTCGCTATGTTATGTTTGTTTTTAATTTGTTATTTGTTTCTTGGAAATAAAACTGGAAAATAACGGCTCATTAACGAATCGAAGTTTTAGTCTGTCAACATTCGCCTCGGCATTACTCGGGTGTTTACGTAAGATGACCGAACGGTGCCGACGCGAAGTTTCCGGAAACTGGTTCATATTCGATATCACTATAGACTTTCCATTAGTCTATCATATTACTAAACACATACACACACAATATAGGAGTGAGGGAGGTATCGGAAGAAGGTCTAATATATACCGTATGAAAAAAGCTGGGGATAAAACACCATATGCTGATGAAGAGTGAAAGTGATATACATTACGTAACAGTAAGACGATTTAGTGAGTTCCTATTTTATTTGCCTCCTCGCGGTGGCTTCGTTAGATACAAGATCAGTTCTTTTTAAGTGGAGAAAATCCAGCTTCCCCCAAAGATGCACTTTGGATGTGGACACAAATTAAAATTATCTTATTCTAGAAGGTTTTCTTCTTTATTGATAAAGGACAGAAAATTGAAGTATCGGAACAGATACTACACATTGTTCTGAGCTAAAAGGCCAGGATACATTTGATGATTTAAATTCAAATGATAGCTTATTTGAACAATTAAAATGCACGTTTTGTTTCTAACCTAGATCAATCCCAAATTGAGTTGCTGCAAGTAATGTGGCCCCCTCTTTCTACCGTGCTAGAAAAATTCGCACACCTGACAGTATCCTATGTCTCTAAAAGAAATCATCCACCAATGCATGCAGTATTGGACTCACATCTTGTCTGTTGCACGATCCACCAGTCTCTCGATCTTGGGCAAGGTCCAAAATAGAGAATCAAGTCTAATTGTCCCCTCACTATCCACCAAGCCCCAGCCCTTGTCCCATCGCTGCAATGTTGCATCCTTGTGCTTTTTTTACAAGTACTTAAATGGAATGTGCTCCGATGAACTTGCTGTTCTGTTTCCCCGTTGACCGAACCGACATTCAGTTAGATCCTATCCATTAACTGCAGAAGCCCCCAGATGCCGGAGTGACTCCAATAGCTTATTTCCTCGAGCGGTCGGCCTTTGGAACTCTAGTAGTGATCCCCGTTTCCCCGACTGTACCGGCATAGCGAAATTTGAAAATAATGTTGACAAGCATCTCGCAATTTAACTCAGTGGTCACTTACGTCTACAGTGGCAACTTGGTTTGTTTGGGGTAGACTAAGTTTTTTAAAAATGCGGGTAAACAAAAGCCTTAAGGAAACAAATGTGCAATAACTAAACTTGGATGTAATGAATGCATCTTAACATTACTCGTCATAAATATGAAGTAAACTATTTCGAGATACGTCATTTATTGATATATTTATCAGCATAAATACATGAATAAAACATGTCGACACCTGTGAAAAAATACGGGATGATGTATAAAATGATTGCCAAACGAGTTTGTTTTTATGCATTTAGAAAAAAAGGTATTAGAAAATTGAAAAATGGAATCTTACTAAGATAGTATGTATGTTTTTTGTGATCTTCTTTTGGGCAGATGTGCATATTACGATGAAGATATTGCAATATCGATGTTGAAGCGTTTTCCGAGTTCATAATTCTTGCATTCAGAACAAACAGAACAAGTGCATATTTTTAAGTAGGATAAATACATATTAATCATTATGTATCTATATACACAAATACGCATTCAGTCAGTGTCGTAGGGGTTAACAGCGCCGACTGTCAGCTCGACGATCGCGTTTTGATCCCGCACTGATCAGCTGTGAAACAGCGAAACAGTCTGTATGTGGATGACTATATATATATATATATATATATATATATATATATATGGTATCTATAGATCTACTGACAAACTTCCGTCATGTTTCCGATCTCTTTTACTCACCCCCTCCTCTTCCCCTACTGCCATTTCTCTTCCTCTCTCCCACAAACTCGTTCTCTTACTATACAGATATTATCTATTCAAGATTACATCTTTGGAGTGTTTCCTTCCTACGATTGGTGACCTCTGACCAAAGATGAGGTCATTCTATTATATTTTTCTATCCTTTTGTTTTCTGAAGACGCTGTGTATTCTTTAAAACTGTGGCACTTCAGCCGATGAACACAAAGATGTTAAGAAAAACGAAATCAATAACTGCGTGCTATCATCAGCAATAATCAATATGGTTGTTAACTCTGCGAATTCAAGCTGTTCAAGACTACAAGGAACTTACTGGAGAAATATCAAAGCTGATTACATGACTTGTTTTACTGTATATGAATCCATAATGAATCAACTCACACACATATATTATTGCTATATCTACTAGTATACTAAATGTGTTAAGATAATCGTCTGTTAAGATAATCGTGTTTTACTATGTAATTTAATTACATAGGAAACATGATCTATTATACATTAGTTTTAGGATTGAGTTATGCCTGATAAATATAATTAACTCTTCAAGGTACATATATATATATATATATATATATATATATATATATATATATATATATATATATATATATATATGTGTGAACGGTATCTTGAATGATTTAGTTCTTTGTTTTTTTTTTGGGGGGGGGGGATTTATTCATCATTGTGCCGGCCGAACGTGAAAGTGTATTATCGCACATTGTTCCGGTTTTTTGGTCTTTTTGAATGTATTTGGGACCGATTATTTGCTTGTTGGCTTAGTGGAAAAAATAATGCACGAGCTACTTTTCTAAGACTTTTTCTAGGACTTTCTTTTATTTATCGTTGTTCTTCCTTGTTTTTTTAATTTTAACTTTTATTTTTATTTTTTTCCACTTCGCTTCTTAAGTGACCTCAACTATTGCAACGCCACATTGTGTATTGTCGGCAGTTGAAACGCGTATTCCAGATATTTAATTTCCCTGATGATCTGCCAAGCAAGTACCTGCTTATTAGTGAAACACGTGTAGGAAAAAAACATTTAATTTGAATAAATAATATTTGTAAGAAAAAATATATTTAATGGTGATCATTGGTGTCCTGAAAGGAATGCTTTGGTAAGCCTTCATAAAATCACACACACACACATATATATATATATATATATATATATATATATATATATATATATATATATATATATATATATATATATAAGATGATTTAATGGATCAGAACATTCCAATTGTTCAAAGAATTAGAACAACAAGTCTACGGTCGTTTCCAAAACATTCTGGAAATACTTTAATTTTTTTTTTTTTAATTTTTCAATTTAAAAAACTTTTTTACAAAGCCACTCCAGAACGTCACTTCATCAGCGCCTTTAGCAGCACATCTTACAGAGAATTCAAGGAAGAAAATAACAAGTTCGTCTTAGAGGAACATCTATTGACAGGAAGAGATGCAAGGACAAATAATAGAAAACGGAATAAGTTACAAATATAAAATAAAAAATATGACAATAAACCGATAATAATAATGATAACATTACATAATAAACAGTATCCAAATTATAAAGATAAAATGAAAATAAAGATAAAAATGAAATAAGGAATAAAATAAAGTAAACTAAAATGTAAAATATAAAAATAATAATAGAATATATGAAGGAAAAAAAGGATAAGAGATGAAAAAAAATAAAATATACAATAAAAAAGAAAGACAAAACTATAAAAAAATAATATGAAAAAAAATAAAATTTTAAATAAACAAAAAAAAATATGTAAAAAATAAAAAAGGAAGTATAGTAGAGTAAAAAAAAAATACAGTAAAAAAAGTAGAAAAATAATAAAACAATAAATAATAAAAATAAAAATAAAAATAAAATATAGAAAAATAAAAAATATATAAAAAAATTTTTAAAAAATTAAAAAAATTAAAAAAATTAAAAAAAAATTAAAAAATAAAAACATTAAACCTTAAAAATTAAAATAAAACTAAATAAAATAAAATATCAAAAAATATGATAAGAAATAAGAAAAAAAATTAAGTACACTAATAGAAATATAGGGAACTAATATATATATATATATATATATATGAGATTTCTTGAATGTGAGATTATATATATAATTATTTCCACAAACAGACAACGCCGCAGCCCACAACCTATGAAAGAAACAAACCGGAAGTCCTAGACTCGAGTTTCGCCCTCGTTAGTGCTCATCAGTAGAACACATCCGAACTCAGGATTCGAAACCCGAGTCAATTCTCGGGTTTCGAATCCTGAGTTCGGATGTGTTCTACTGATGAGCCCAAAGGAGAGCGAAACTCGAGTCTAGGACTTCCGGTTTGTTTCTTTCATAGGTTGTGGGCTGCGGCGTTGTCTGATTGTGGAAATAATTATATATATATATATATATATATATATATATATATATATATATATAAACAATATAGACAAATGTTTTATCAAATTAATAATATTAATAAAATTATGAATGAGTAAATAAAAATAAAGAAATAAAATAAAATAGTTAACTAATAATTTAGAATTAAGGCACAATTAGAAATAATGAAGGTATAATTAAAAATTAAAAATTAAGATAAGGATACATAACAGCGTTACTAATAAGGAGGTTATAATAAAATTTAGATGAGAATATAGGATAAATATAAAGGAAATTATCAATAATAATAGTATGAATTAAGAACTTAGAACTATAAATCAAAATAAGATGGAAGTATATAAAAGTTTCGAAACAGACAAATTAGTACAACATTCGTACCGTCGGTTTCAAGCACGGAAGGACTTAGCCATCCAGCTCTCTTCAGCTTCTGTTGTCATCTGTTTCGGTAATGTGACGTCACGTGTCACTCTCATTTGGACGCGTTATTTGGTTAGAGTGGTGTGTATGTTTGTTTCAATTTAGAGTAAGGAAGGAAGGTTTGAAATAAAGGGGAAGGGTGAAAGTAACAGTTGAGATTTAAACCGAAAGTGATTTAAAGAGATATAAAAAAATACAAAATAAAAAGTAAAATTTTGCACTTTTAATATTTAATTTTTAACTTTAATTCTTAATTAATCGAGCACTCTGCTGGGATTTTTCCTGCTATATTACAAAGAAGTATATTTATATATATATATATATATATATATATATATATATATATATATAATTATTAAAAGGAAAAAGACTATACACACATTAAGATTGTATACATTATAAATCATTTCGATCCATTAATTAGGTCTCCTCTGAGGAGACCTAATTAATTAATGGGTCGAAATAATTTATATTGTATACAACCTTAATGTGTGTATAGTTTTTTCATTTTAATAATTCTGTTTTGCTCTGTTTAAATGTACACTGAGCACTTTTATTCGGATTCTCAACGCAAAATTGAAATCTACACACTATATATATATATATATATATATATATTTATATATATTTCATGTATCCACATAAAATGTTATAAGGAGACATATATTTAGCCTGACTATTCCCCCCGGGCATGAAACGCAGAAGCCTTAGTGTAGCTTAATTGGCAAACATATATTTTCATAACTTACTACAAATATATATATATATATATATATATATATATATATGTATATATATATATATATGTATATATATATGTATACATATATATGTATGTATATATATATATATATATATATATATATATATATGTATCGCTTAGCTATGTGTGTATTTTCCCTAACCACTTCTCACTATGTTCATCCAAATTTAATCACTGTATTTATTAGTGTTTCACTGAACATTCGGAAAGAATTGACTGACACTTGTTTGTGTTGCCATCTGATGTGCACATTTGTGCCTTTACACACCGCGGACACGTATTTAAGTTAGATGGCAAAATAACAAATCTCTTTTATTCTATTAAAAAATAATAAAAAAATAATTTTAATAAGTATTTGCCTAACTATTGTGTCTGCTATTTTAGAAGTGCCGCTAAAAATTGCGAAAGACAAACAAATCTGTAATAATTAAATGTATTATGCCCAATTACTATTTATATATATATATATATATATATATATATATATATATATATATATATATATATATATATATATATATATATATATATATATATATATATATATGGTGATCCGTGCTTGATAAATGTACTTATCTGTAGGGAAATAATTAAACAACTTTTAGATGGTCTTTAATTTTATGTCTACAATTTCCAATTTGTGCTCGTACAGCTACATATATACATAGTGTATGACATTACATATCTGTGGAGAATTTTTTTTTATCAAATTGACCAAAACTATTCAAGGTAAAATTCCGATGAACGTTTATATTTAAGAACAGAACAAATGTACGTAACCACGTCCATGCTTAATTCAAGTTACCAATTATTTATTCATTTATTTCTTACCGAAATTCAAAACAATTCAGTGTAACTTGGCGTTTGTTTTGCGCAGAAACATCCTCAAGAAATAATACACAAAGTACATCTGACATGCGTCTTACATTTATTTAGAGAGAGCAAGGATTGTTTCATTTAGACTAACTACAGAAATATCATTGCTTCATTAACTGAAAAGGGTTTTGTGAAAGATGCATATCAATTTTTTGTTCGTGTATTATTGTTCGAATGGTATACTTCTTCTGGAAGCGATGGTACGTTTTCTGAGTAGCTGCAAGAATCCTGGTAATTAAATGATTATTTCCAGTTGTTTTGGATTTCGATAAGAATAACGAATGAAGAATTGGTCACTGGAATTTAACGTACCATTGTTTACATATATGTGTCATGGTCCGGCAACATGGAAGTTGGGAATGACACAGATATGCAAATGTAAGAAAAATATAGAATAATGTAGAATTAATTACTAAAACCCGGATGAAAAGTAAATAATTAGGTCGAAACAACGAAAGACGGTCAGGAAAACATATATCTTAATTCATGCGTTTTGGGGGCAATAACCAAACTGATGATGATAGATTTAAAAACTCATAGCGAAACGCATATGAGTGGGTATGTTACGACAATGGCAACATTTATTACAATATTTGCAATATCTATTATTGCAATATTTTCCTAATTCACAATAATAATTTTATTTAATAATATTATTAAAACAAATTATTTATATTAAAATCTATTAAATGTTATATTAACATTCATTAAATGCAAATAGAACATATTAAAACAAATTATGTATATTAAAGTTTATACATAAAATAAAATAGATAAAATAGATAAAATTGATAAATTCATTAAATTTTTATATTAAAATTCATTAAATGTAAATAGATCATGTTATTAAAACAAATTATTTATATTAAAATTAATACACTATTATTAAAACATTTATAATTCATAATAATGCAATATTTATCATGAACATGAGTGAAATATATCCAATATTAGGATATATTTGATATAATATTATCATATAATAAATTGCAATATGATATGTAATTACAAAACTACAGTATAATATAACATAATATATACATTAATGTATAATAAAATACAATGCAATATTATAATGGATATAATATTAGGTTATATTTGATGAATGAGTGAAATATCCAATAGGAACATTATAACACTAATGCAATATTTATTATGAAAATTTAATATGAAAATATTTAAACATTTATATTAAAATTCATACATAAAATAAAATAGATAAAATAGATAAAATTGATTAAATTGTTATACTAAAATTCATTAAATGCAAATATATAATAGTATTAAAATAAATTATTTATATAAAAAGTCATACACAATCATTATAACGCTCCTAATTCACAATAGTGCAATATTTATTATATCGCGCATGCGATATAATAGCTCCATTAGAAACAAGTTAATGAAAAGATAATGAGTACAGCTATTAATTGGGGGTTGTTTGGCCTATTTTTCTTTGTTTGGCCTATTTTTCTTTGTTTTTCTTTGTTTGGCCTATTTTTCTTTGTTTTTCTTTGTTTGGCCTATTTTTCTTTGTTTTTCTTTGTTTGGCCTATTTTTCTTTGTTTTTCTTTGTTTGGCCTATTTTTCTTTGTTTTTCTTTGTTTGGCCTATTTTTCTTTGTTTTTCTTTGTTTGGCCTATTTTTCTTTGTTTTTCTTTGTGTTATATATAAGCACTTAGGATGACAAAACCAAGGATATTTATGCATAGGATATAGAAGCATTTTACATATAAGCCGAAACAACTGTAAGTAAAAACAGTTTTTTAGTGAAATGATGTGAATATGTGCTTCCTAAAACTTGACATAGTTTAAAATTAAATTAAAAAATATTTCATATAAATATTTATATAGTATGTATATATTATTGTTAAAGGGTAGCAATATTGTATGTGGGATATGTAGATGTCAAAGAAGAATGTTAAAACTAGTATTTTCAATGTGTGGCTATGTTAAGCCGCACGCGAAAATGTTATTCGAAGCAAAAATATCATAATTATGCCATCGTTTCTGGATATAAACTCACAGAAGTCGAGTGACACGTAATGGATAAACTGGCACAATCTTTCTGAGCAAACACATTCGTGACACAACGTTCTCATATAAGCCGTTGGTTGAGGGAAAAGCTATTGCGTATTTCTATCATAAAACTAACCATGTATCACTCCCATATACATATAAACTCTAATGAATGTACGCTGTTAGGGTTGGGTAACGGTTAGGTATTCTTTTAAAGATAAGACAAAACACACCGGAATCATGACAGAAGTACGATGGATGTTCTTAACAAGTAAGAAAAGACAAACGAACAACAAACTATCGCTACGTGTTAACTACACTTCAATTTAATGCCCACTCCAGATCCTGTTTTGGAATTAATAAATTGCTCTATGATAACGATACATTTTTAGAGCGGCCTCCGATTTGAAATTGATTAGCGTCGACTGATCAACCTTGCTTTCAAACAAAGTATCGATATTAACGATGTAAATCTTAAATTGATAGACGCTTTTTCTATTGAATATATAAACTATTAACATGTGATGGTGTCTGTTTGTACTCAAATAGGAACATCTGACTGACTGAGAGAAAAGGAATAGGCAGGGTACACATTACTAAGGACGTAGTTTTGACTATTTCACATCGTGAGAACACTGAAAATGAAATTGTTATTTTTTTTTGTTCATAATATCATACTGTTCACATTACCCGAGTTGGTAATTGACGTACACTTAAAATATTTAAAAACTGTATGAGGCATTTTATGAATTTAAACTTTTGTGATTATCTATAAAAAAGTAGACATAAAGTGTATAAGTTCTGAAGCGAAATAATATCGCTTAGTAAGTATATTTGTAACACTTCTGACAATAAAACAATACGTACACACATTTAAATGAAAACAAATTAATAGTTGTTACTTACACACGAATACAAAAACTTAGTAGTTTAAAAAAAAAAAATTTGATCTGACCCCCTAAAAAGTTTGGCCCCACCCCTAAGATTTCCCCCGACCCCCCATCGCTTCAGCCCCACAGCCTCAATTTTTTTTACTCTCCCCCAACCCTGAGAAATATTTTAATTTAAAAAAAAAAGTAATTGGGCCGACCCCCCAAAAAAGTTGGGCCCACCCCCCAAAAAATGTTTTATTAAATTTCCCAATTATTTTTTCGTGCAGAAAATAAAACGATAGAAGCTTGGTAGTATTGGAAATTGGCATATGCAGGTATTGCACAAATACCATTAAGCAGCAGGTTCAAACTAGTATATGCGTGTAAAGATGAACAATGACATATGCAGGTGCAGTACAAACACGATTCAAGAAGTGTTCACACACACGTCTGTTCTATCTATAAAAACGCCCTCAAAAACATAAACATATAAGCGATACTTATTTGTATTGACGATGAAAGTTACGCTTTCTTTACATATATAAGTACGTACAGAAGACATATGCCTCGTATAGACTCGTTGTTTCACATGACTCCTGGAGTTCAATTTTACCGAATTTATTCAGTAAGACATAAAAACGCGCTTAAATCAAATCGAATAATTTTAAAGGAATGCTTTTTACTTGTTTTGCAAATTTTGCATCAGCAAAATTTGCTTATAATTTTTCTTATCTTGTTCAGTTGAGTTATTTGTGTGCTGTAATGTTCAGAAATTCTAATTCTCACTTCGGGCGTTTGCAATGCAGAGTGTTTCTTTTTTGCACACTTGCAAACACTAATTATCAAGTGTGTGTAAACATCGATGCGAATGATTCATATGAAAATCAGTTACTTACCTTACAGCATTTTCATACGATTTCCCCAACACAAATACAAAAAAGTAAAACGCTTAAATGAAACAGACATATGAATACATTTAACTTGCAACTTTCTTGTTTATCGTTATATCCGTCGTACGTAGAAGATAATGACGATTTTTTCTCCCTTTCTCTATTATGCCCCACTCTATCGGTCTATCTATCACTCTTGCTCTCTCTCTCTCTCTCTCTCTCTCTCTCTCTCACTCAATATATATATATATATGTATATGTATATATATATATATATATATATATATATATATATATATATATATATATATATATATATATATATATATATACATATATATATATATATATAATCATGATAATAATAATCCAGGTAAAACATCCACAGGGTAGTAATCCAAAGAATTTGAACCGGGTTTATAAAAAGTGCGCAATATCAAATAGAGCTTTTATATATGATCATTTTTATTTACACAGACATGTACAAAATCTTCCTTTTCAGATTTTGTACATGTCTGTGTAAATCAAAATAATCATATATATATATATATATATATATATATATATATATATATATATATATATATATATATATATATTTAGTTTTTCACTTAGAAGATAGTTTATTCAGTGAAGACCGGGATTTGTCCAATAAAAATAAGCTGGATGATACTCCGTTACATGGTACAGAGCATTTATATGTGTTTTTTTTTAAGGTTTACCAAAACATTTCGTTCATGAAATCATTTATCACAACAAAATATTTTTTTTCCTTTCATAGTTTATTTATTTATCAGATATTTCAAAGTTTTAAATTTGAAACTTTGAAAATATCTGAAAAATAAATAAACTTTGAAAGGAAATAAATGTCTTTTGTTTTGATGAATGATTTCATGAACGAAATGTTTTGGTAAACCTTCAACACACACATAAACACACACACACATACACACATATATATATATATATATATATATATATATATATATATATATATATATATATATATGTATATCAAGGCAGCATTTTTTCCTTAAGACACGTATTATTAAAAATAACCGACAAATTGTGTCTGGTTATTTTTGTATTGATCCCTTCAATTTTCCGGATTAAAATCTTAATCTCGGAAGAAAATTGGCTGATGAAACTGCCGTAATGTACATGTTGGTCCAGAGTACTTTCTGACTCGCCTTGGTCAATCGTCAGTGGAATAATGACAAACAGGTAAAGACCTGGAGTGAAATTTATAATTAATTATGGCGGGAAACTTTAAATATGAAACTATATATATATATATATATATATATATATATATAATTGGGCAGCATCCCCCCCCCTTGTACATGTATGATGCTAACGTTCTTAAATTCGTTCTTTGGGATGCCATGCTTTATAAGATGTTGGTATATGGAACTTTTTTCATGGGTCCGCTTGCTTCAGGACGAGCGGCTACATGGTGAGGTGACAAGTAAGTCGGCGTGATATGGTAGCCCTATCGGAGAATGTGTCTCCGCAAACAGCACGTGTATCGGCATGACTAGGACGACCATATCACACCGACTTACTTGCCACCTCACCTCTCCTCGAAGCTCTATATACATCTTATAATTCATGCACCCCAAAGAACGAATTTGGGAACATTTTAACAAATAACACATTCGTTCTGGAGGTTTCGGGTTGCAGTGTTCGCCTCCCCATAATGGAAGCATTGTTTATACATATTAATAAACCAAACATCAACCATTCCCGTTAAGAGGGGGTGAAGGTGTATTGAAGTGCTGTTGAAATACTTTAAAAGAGCGTCCTCTTGATAGATTGCCCAATTTATTTCATTTTGCAACCGCCTGACGACGACCGATGTCGGTCGAAAACGTTCGCACAAAATACGGAGATTTTTACATGCCTTAGATTATAACATCAAATCCGTATACGAAGACTAGAAAAAACGGATCAAAAGCTGAATAAGCAGAAGTTGGCACTGCTGTTTAATCAAACATGTATATATATATACATATATATATATATATATATATATATATATATATATATATATATGTATATATATATATATATATATATATATATATATATATATATTAGTACTTCATGTATCCACATAAAATATTATAAGGAGATATAATTTTTTATGTGTCCGTTTTCAGTATTTACTTCAACAGTGCTCGATATGTAAGTAGAGCTAGGTAGTAAGCAAGGAAAATATATATGGCAATCAAGCTACACAGAGGCTCCCGTGTTTCATTCCCGGGGGGGAAATCGTCATTTAGCCTGACGATTCCCCCCGGGGATGAAACGCGGGAGCCTCTTTGTAGCTTGATTGCCATATATATTTTCATTGCTTACTATATATATATATATATATATATATATATATATATATATATATATATATATATATATATATGTAAAGGAGTAAGAGTACCAACATTTGTAAAAAGTGTTTTTAATCATTTATTCATTATATTGTTCTTTTATCATTTCATAATTTTATAACACGCGTTTTTAAGCGGCAGTCCGCTCGACTCAGTATGTAAATCCATTTGAAGAAATGTCTTTCGATTTGAAAGAGTGTTGTTTCATTTGAAACACCACTTGAAACGCGTTTTATAAAATTATAGAATGATAAAATAACAAACTAATTCTAAAAATGCTGAAAAAACTTTTTACAAATGTTGGACGCCTTACTCCTTTACATATATACTTTTCTCTCCTTGGAACTGGACTAATACTACACTAATATTGCACTATCATCTTATATATATATATATATATATATATATATATATATATATATATATATATATATATTGGCAAACATTATTAAATAACACGGAGTGGTTTTGTTTGATGCGACATGTTTCGGTCAAATTGATGTAAATATGATCCATGGGTTTCTTGTTCCATTCTTTTTTCTTTTTTGCAAGTACTTTCGATTTTAATCGTCAAATCATCTCCAAGCGGTATAAGTTTTAGTGTCTTTACAAATTATTACTTTACTGTTGTGCTCATTTTTTAATTATAACGGCAAGTAGTGATAACTTGAAAAAGCGTCTGTAAAGTTTAAATGTACATGAGAGCGTGATGGCGTTCTACACATATGGGAGATTTAAAAGTTTGACTGTTTAAACCGTTAAGAAATTGATGACGTTAAAGAAAGTGCATACAATTCAAACGCATAAGTACCTAATGGCTAAAGATTTTGTAATGTTTATTATTATGCTAGACACTTTAAAATGTTGCGACTAGTTTCATAATTGACATTATTAATTGTGGGATGTTTAGTTTTAATGTAGAGGGCTTCGAGTATTTTTAATTTTTTTATATTGATATTGATAACATTTATTTTTGATTTTGATAACTTTACAGACGCTTTTTCAAGTTATAAACTACTTGCCGTTATATGTACCTAAACGTGGAAGATATGAACAAAAATAAATGAGAAGAGAAAATATGAATGGAATCACAAATCAATTCATATTTCACGGTTTAAATACCAAAACAGTAAATAGAAAAAGGTTTACTGTCAAGCAATTTAAAAGCTCCGGAATAGGGGGTGAACTTTAATTTTTAAGTTTGGAACCTCTCATTATCAAAAGAAACATATATATATATATATATATATATATATATATATATATATATATATACATATATATATATATATATATATATATATATATATACATTTGTATACATTTGTATCATTGCCAGAAGAAAAACATTGTCTTGTGTGCCTCTACATGTGACTCAATAAGCTAGCCATGTTTGTATATATTAAAGGTTTTATTAAGAAAAACCTCTGCTTGTTATTGACTACTTTGTATAACTACTGCAGATTCATCATGTAAAGACAAGGACACAAGGAAACATTTGAACTGTATATATAGAGAAATAATCAGCTTCTTCAGACATTAACAAAAGAGGTCCGATAAAACTCGTTCTCTCAAAGGATCGCAGCTTAAGTTTGTATTGTATTGCTTACATATATGGAACATGAATAGTTATATCTCTATGCTGACGAGTCCCGATTAAAAAAGACGAAACGTATACGTACATAGATAATAAACAACACAAATATGTATTATAACACATATGTATTATAACAAATATGTATTATATATATATATATATATATATATATATATACATATATATATACACCCACATATATATACATATATATATATGTATATATATACATATATATATATATATACACCCACATATATATATACATATATATGTATATATATATATATATATATATATATATACATATATATATATATATGTATATATATATATATGTATACATATATATATATATATATATATATATATATATATATATATATGGGAAGAGTAGGATAAAGGTAATCCGACGTAATGGAAAAATGAAAAACGAAAACCATAAAATGGATGTTTTTTCATGTGTACATCAACGTTTCGTCTTTATTTATAAGAATTCATCAGGATGATAATATAAAGAAAAATGTCATGCAAGTACAAACACATATATATGTCAACCCTATATGGGTTTGTACTTGCATGACATTTTTCTTTATATTATAATCCTGATGAAGTCTTATTAATAAAGACGAAACGTTGATGTACACATAAAAAAACATCCATTTTTTTTTGTTTTCCTTTTTCATTTTCCCATATATATATATATATATGGTAAAATGAAAAAGGAAAACCAAAAAACTGGATGTTTTTTTATGTGTACATCAACGTTTCGTCTTTATTTATAAGACTTCATCAGGATGATGATATAGGGAAAAGATATCATGCAAGCACGGATACATGTAGGGTAGACATGTTGGGAAGAAAAATAAAATAAAATGAAAAATAATAGCAGCGTCTAGCTGGACGTCCGTACTTGTTAGAGAATGAAAAATGAGTGGGAGAAAAAAGGGGAATGGTGGAGGGAGCAAGGACTACTGTGGCTGGCGATGAGAGAAAGAGGTGGGGGATGAGCAGGGGTAAAATGGATGGCAGAGAGAGATTGGGGGAAAAGGGGGAGGGGGTGTCTGACCAGATGGCTGCGGTCGAGACCGAAGGGGAAGAGTGAATTGGAACGTTTGTGTGTGTGGGGTGTGTGCAGGGAAATGGGGATGGGCAGAGAGGGAGGGGGGGGCTGTGATCTCGGTGGATGGGCGAAAGCCATAGTCCCAGAGAGCGTTTGAAGAAAATGAGGGAATTTAAGAAGAGGCATGGGAGAAAACGGATGAGAGGGGGAAGAGGGAGGATTTGTCGTGATAGGGTGTGAAATATTTGAAATATTTGGAAAATGATAGCAATGAGTGGGGGATTGGAGTGGGTGGGGGAGGGGGTGATTGAAAGGGTGGGTGAGGAATATATTTGAAATATTTGGAACATGAGAAAGTTTATTTGGACTGTAGTATTAAAAATGTGAGGGAAAAAAATGAGGAAAAAATAAGAGAAGATACAGGGAGAAAAGGGAAGGGTGTGGGTGAATGGAAGAGTGTCATAAGGTTAGAGATGAAAATAAAAGTTAGCCATGATCAGGCAAAAGACTTTGTTCAGTGAGGATGATCTTGCTTATTAAGGGTGATAGGTTAAAGAAACCATTTCGCTGCTTGATAGTAGTGGAGGATGTGATGAGTGCAGTTTCCAATAATCTTCGCCGAGATTTGTTGTGGATGTGTTTAGTGATTTTGGCTTGTTCAAATTTGAATGCATGACCATATTCTAGAGCATGGGAGAAAAGTGCACTAAGAGGGTTGTTGTTTTTTATATCCCTTTTATGTTCATTTAATCGCCAGCCACAGTAGTCCTTGCTCCCTCCACCATTCCCCTTTTTTCTCCCACTCATTTTTCATTCTCTAACAAGTACGGACGTCCAGCTAGACGCTGCTATTATTTTTCATTTTATTTTATTTTTCTTCCCAACATGTCTACCCTACATGTATCCGTGCTTGCATGATATCTTTTCCCTATATCATCATCCTGATGAAGTCTTATAAATAAAGACGAAACGTTGATGTACACATAAAAAAAACATCCAGTTTTTTGGTTTTCCTTTTTCATTTTACCATCACGTCGGATTACCTTCATCCTTCTCTTCCCATATATATATATATAGTAAACAATGAAAATATATATGGCAATCAAGCTACACAGAGGCTCCGGTGTTTCATCCCCGGTGGGAATTTTGTTGTAATTATTGGTGTCCTGTTTTTTATATTTAATTTCGGTATTATGGTAACCACTATTTTTTAGGGCTGTATTGTAAATGTTGATTGATTTTTTAAAAAAGCATGGATACGAAAGCGTTTTTAAAAAATCAATCAACATTTACAATACAGCTCGAAAAAATAGTGGTTACCATAATACCGAAATTAAATATAAAAAACAGGACACCAATAATTACAACAAAATTCCCCCCGGGGATGAAACACGGGAGCCTCTGTGTAGCTTGATTGCCATATATATTTTCATTGCTTACTACCTAGCTCTACTTACGTATCGAGAACTGTTGAAGTAAATACTGAAAACTGATACATAAAAAATTATATCTCCTTATAATATTTTATGTGGATACATGAATCACTAATGTATATACATATATATATATATATATATATATATATATATATATATATATATTGACGGCTTCTAACGTTTTAGAAACTACTAGGTGCTGATTCTCCAGCACCGATAATAATCAGTTTCTTTTTAATAATGAAAGATAATCATACTATCAATCACAAGATTAATGTTAACTGATACACGACGAGTAAATGACTTCATTATAGAAAGAGAACAATTGTACGATACGTAACGCTTTTATAATCAATAATATTTTGTCTGGGGTTATTATATTGTAGAAATGATCGATACAAGCTGATATTGATCGCTTGTCGTTGGAATTATTATGTCTCACGAGAGATATCACTATCGACTATTAATAAATATACTTTATTTAAGAAAACAAATGAACTTAAAGGAACATTGTGGAAATGTGTTCGATGGCTCTTTCTCTTTCTCTTTCTCTTTCTCTCTCACTCTCTCTCTCTCTCTCTCTCTCTCTCTCTCTATATATATATATATATATATATATATATATAACAGTCTTTAGCATTTTGCATGAACATTTGTCAATGAGAATGCTAAATTCAAAGTGGGTGCCGCGTTTGATCACAGTCAAACAAACATACAACGCGTTAATGATCTTGAGACTGGTGTGTAACTGCTTAAAGGCACGAAAAATGTGGTATTGCGTCGATATGTGACTATAGATTAATCCTGAATTTCCCACTTCACTCCATAGTCAGATCAGCGGTCAACTGAGTATACACATTTTATTTGCACACAGAATTGAAAATCAGAAACCTTATAAAAAATTTTTTTTAAATACAAAGGGTCATATTTTATCGTGGTTATCATACCTGTTTTCATCTCTTGCTTACAGTTTTAATATTCGATCGATAAACAACACACTCCCAACTTAGCAAATAATTAATAATTATTTTTTACAAACCGCAATTTCCTCATGTTTATATTCTCCTTTTCAGTAACTCTGTCTTTTATGTTTTCACAAAAAAATCACGACATATTTGTCCGTGAATATCATGCACATTATTGAGCTGAAATAGAAATAAACAAATGAGACTACCCCACGACATGCAACGCTAATTCTATTTCCTCTAACCAGGATTCATGTAATGCTGGAATGGATCGTCTAGTAATATCTAACAGATAGTTCACCTTGATCCGTATCCAGTGTGTGTGTGTGTCTTCTGCCTACAGATTTGTAAATATCGAATTTATATTGATTTTTGTTAATACTTAGCACGCCACTTAAGCAACACCGGGTAAATACAGATGATATATATATTTATATATATATATATATACATATATATATATATATATATATATATATATATATATATAAATAAACATATTTATATATATATATATATACATATTCATATATATATATATATATATATATATATATATATATATATATATTTGTCGCTCCTCGTCAAAAAGTAGAGCACTGTAATGGTAGTACTAACACAGCATGACGTCACTTGCTTTATAATGCATCATTCCTTCCCTAATAGAAGTAGAATGCCGGTTTAAAAAGTGTTCAAATTATCATTGTTTATCAGCTATTCCATATTGACCGAGCAGTTAGCGACGTTGGATTTGAGTTGAAAAATACTTGCAATCCACGGTTTCGAATCGCATGACCAGAAGTGAATAATCATATCTCTATGCTGATGAGTCCCGGTTTAAGGACGAAACGTATACGTACATAGATAACAAACAATAACAAATATATATATATATATATATATATATATATATATATATATATATATATATATATACGACGAACAAAATATCGAATCTCCCTACACCAAAAGAATCACAGAAAAAAGCACAATAGAAATGGCACTCTTTCCTTTTACTATAAAAAACAAATGAATTCTAACTACAAACTCGAAGAAAAAGCTATAAGTAACATAAAAAAACCTACACACTAAACCCACCGACCAACAACAAAAAATAAAACCAATGATTTACTACACAAAATTAAAAACCTCTAACTTTATAATCTAAAATAATGGTACTACTAACTCACCCTCTAAACCAAACAAACGTAGTCTATTTGTTCCAATGCCCATTCCATGAATGTTTTCCCATAACCCAAACATACAAACACAGTACTTATATTGGTTATGCGACTACAACCCTCTCACTTACTTGATACTAGTGCCATCTAGTGACACATAAGCACCCACAAAAAAGCATCAAATCAACTGAACTAAGACAAATATTAACAACTAATACAAAGATAATAAATAAAAAAAACTGCACTAACAGACTAAAAATCTTCGAAGCCCTACACATAAACAATTAAAACACACACTTAATAAAATAGCATTCACCACCGGTACTAACGCCGTGTCAGTCTTTAACAATTAATACACAACAACAATAATAATAATAATAATAATAATAATAATAATAATAATAATAATAATAATAATAATAATAATAATAATAATAGTAATGATAATAATAATAGTAATGATAATAATAATAAATAAATTTAATGAATAAATAAAGATATATATATATATATATGTGTAAATTGATAGCTATATAATCAATAATAAAACTATAAATACGGCTCTTAGTAACAATAACACACAGTCTCGAGAGACCGAAAGCGCTAGAGGTCGCCCTCAGAGATGCACCGTTTTTCTGTCATTGTTGACGCCATTCCGTGTCGGGCGTGACTACAATCATTTCAACTTGCCGATGATTTCACTAGGCACGGTAATTTACTAAAGATATCTAAATCTGCCCTTTTTGATGAAACCGCGGTACATTGCTGAAATATGTAATATACAGTATCTAAATAAATTATATTAGCTCTCTCATATGATCGAGCACTTTATTTAATTTCTTTTCATATACAACCTGCCACTCTCTCTCTCTCTCTCATTCTCTCTCTCTCTCTCTCTCTCTCTCTATATATATATATATATATATATATATATGTGTGTGTGTGTGTGTGTGTGTGTGTGCGTGTGTATATATATATATTAATTTTATACGTACATGAATGTAATTCATGTACACGTGTTTGTGGCTCACAGCCATCGTCAGCATGGCTAACTTCGACTTGGGAGTAAACAAAAAGAGAAGAAATAGTATTGAAAGACGTAACAGATGCTACCATCACCAATACAAACTCCGACGAGTTGCTGTATTTTATTTTCTGAACATTAGGGCTTTCCATAGAAAATTAAAAGGAGCATACCCAATCTCTACCATACTTGTTCGTTAATAATACGTTGGTAAATATAATTAAATTATTTGAAAATTATTGATTTTTCAATATTGTCATTCTTGTTTACAATTTCACGTACCGCCAACATGAAAAGATGGATAAAAAAGAAACAAACATGAATTGGCCCTGTTGTTTAATCAAAAATGCATCAATGAAGAAATGCTGCCTAAGTATATATATATATATATATATATATATATATATATATATATATATATACATACATATACATACATATATATATATATATATATATATATATATATATATATATATATATATATATATATACATCTATATATATATATATATATATATATATATATATATATATATATAGGTAGAAGGATGAAAAGGAATTAGAAAAGTAAAAGGCAGATCTTTTTTCAATTCAGTTGCTCAGAGCAAGGTATATACAGCAAATACCCAATGTATTCAAATTAATTTGTCCTTAAGCCAGGCTTTTCAAAAATCAACATCTTATCATCAGAGGAAATCACTGGGATAGATAAGTTGGCAAAGGCCAATATTAAAATTTGAAAAAGTAAAATAAAGATTGTAGGGGAAAAACACAAGGCAAAACTCTGCCCGAATGCAAGCAAATATCCGATTGCCAGAAAGTCCGGTGGCAAAAGGTCCAGCGGAGAAAGTGAATTGTAGGTAGGTAGGTAGGTCGTTAAAAGGCACGAAAATTTCTTTTTCATCCTTCTAGCTATTATATCTGCTCTATCCTGTATATTGAGCTATATACTTTTCACAATAGCTTTTACCTTTCCTAAAAGTGCGCTTTTAGTTCACCATTTATATATATATATATATATATATATATATATATATATATATATATATATATATATATATATATATATATATACCGTATTTCTTAATTGGGAGAGTTTCCCAGCAGAGTGCTCAATTATTAATGCAAAAGTAAAATTAACTAAATAATTAATAAGAGCATGATATTTATTAATATTAAATAAAGTGTTACAACAACATCCGGACCAAGGTTTCAGATCCGAGAAAATCGGACCTTCATCAGCGGAGTCGTATAGCTTAATGATGGAGAACAACCGCCAGGAATTTCAAAATATTGTCCGTTGGAAAGATGGAACACTTTCAGATTTAAAATTGTCACGTGCGTGGAATATTCGTAGTCAGTTATGGAAAAGTTACAGATAAAAACAACAGCAACGCTGTACATCGAAAAAGCAAGAAATTAAATGGGAATAACGTTAACAGTTGGACAGATGGGAACCTAGCATGTTTAAATTGTCACGTGCGTGGAATTACGTGGCCCGTTATGGAAAGTATTCAAATTTAACTAATAGAGACGCTATATATCTTATCGAAAGTAAATCAAAATAACGTTAAAAATAAAAATAAAAATAAAAATAAAATTATATTAAGTTAAAAAATATATAAATTATAAAATTATAAAATTAAAAATTATATTGAAATAATATGCTAATGTAATAAATTATTTCTAAAAATATTAAATATTAAATAATAAATCATTAAAAATAAAACTTATAATTAAATAAATTGTAGTCACACCATTTATAAATTTATGAAGTCGTAATGGTACTAATCATAAAAAAATTAAGGTACTAATAATAAAGGGGGGGATAAAGAAAGATGAAAAAGAATAATAATGAAGAAAAATAAATAATAATGAAGAAAAATAATAATGAAGAAAAATAAAGAAAAATAAAGAAAAATGAAAAATTCCTGGCGGTTGTTCTCACTCATTAAGCTATACGACTCCGCTGATGAAGGTCCGATTTTCTCGGATATGAAACCTTGGTCCGGATGTTGTTGTAACACTTTATTTAATATTAATAAATATATATTAATAAATATATATATATATATATATATATATATATATATATATATATATATATATATATATATATATATATATATAATAATGGTAATAATCCAGGTGAAAAATATCCACAGGGTGGTAATCCAGAGAATTTTAACCGAGTTTACAAAAAGTGCTCAAAATCAAAATAGAGCTTTATATATGATAATTTTATTTACACAGACATGTACAAAATCTGCGACACTGGCATGTCGATGTTATCGATCAACAGTTACTATAAACTAAGATCTCATCAGGCAGAGTTAGAATCCGATCTTTATCTCAGATCATATTTGGAGATCAAATATGATCTGAGGTTAAGATCGGATTCTAACTCTGCCTGATGAGATCTCAGTTTATAGTAACTGTTGATCGATAACATCGACATGCCAGTGTCGCAGAGTTTTGGCGTTCCGCAGATTATTTGTTTTATAGTTTTGTGCGTAGGCGATGGAAGAATTAGGGAAATAAGATTCCGGGTTTTATTTCTTGTCCGTTTTCTTTTTTGGTAAATCTCCGTTGAGCAATTAACGTTCCGAAATGATTTCAAGAAACAACACACGCGCACACCCGTCTATATTTGTTTTATTGATCTATCTCAGATCGTTGCTGTAGGCCGAATCCCGAATTCATTTAACTGCAGATCACGTAGATGCGACATTTTAACATTCAACTCATTTCTCGGAGTTATGCTGCTCTATTGAGTGAGAGAAAAGTTTAGAAAATAAAACGAAAAAAATATGTCCTATCCGAAATTAAATTCACACCGATCTAAAAATAAATGAAAACAAAACATATAGTGTTTGTCGATATTACGTATACAGTTTGGAAACGCTGATTTTAAAATGCATCAAACTGTTGTTCGTTTCTCAACCTATTATACATATCGACCTTATAACCGAGGTCAGTATAATCTATACTCCTTAATTGCGGGAATAGTATCTCAGAATATGTTCTTAAATAGCGTTTTTTGAGTTGGTATCGGGCAATTTAAAGTTTCGGGGGTGTACGGACTACAAAGTAATCTCTTTTCAATGTTATCTCTTTTTGGGAGGATGGGGGTTGTGTTGTGCACCTTGTGAAGAAAAGGGTCAAGTGTCCTCTTTCGATATATAAAGAGTCGTCAAAATCCGTCGGGATACAACATCACTTCGCTTCTCTCGTGATCTCACACATACCTGAAACTGAGTGTAGATTCTACAATTTGTACTCGATAATTGCTAAACTGAACCAATATGTTCTGTGTGATTCGCATTATTCAGACAAGCAAAACGTATGGTTACTGTATATTCTGCTTGTTTCCTTCGCAGAACTTTTAAAACAGTTCATCATACATCTGTGCATTTAATTGTATTTTACATTAGTTATGTGCACAACCTTCTTTTTTATAATGGATTTCAGTGTTCAGACTGATGAAAGCCAGAGGGCAGAACGGTCGAAACATTGTGAGCATGGCAGCCAAGATAAAGAAGTCAGTCCGAACACTGAAATCCATAATGAAAACGCCTTATCTCAGAAATACAGACAATTACTTTTTTATGTTTCTATATGTGTTGGTATTATTTGTTAAGACAAGCTCTAAATAAATCTGTATTATTCCTTATAGACTATTGTTGCTGGAGCGCACATATATAATGAATAACATACGGGATACAGTGTTTAGAACATTCGTGTTCATTCCCTTAACACATATTACTTATACTTAAGAGTATGAGAATGTTCAATATGCCTATTCTTCAGGGGTTATTACATGCACAAATACTGTAAAGATTCTGAAGAATTCATAGATTGATGAACGTTATCTGATTTGTTTTGAACTAACCATTCCTTATTTATTAAGTGTATCAAATAGTCGGAGTTAAGGATTAATGTAATAGAATGAACGTCCAATTATAATCATTTCTGTAAATACAATGACTACAAAACCACAGCCTCAATATAATACAGCCAAACAAACATAACACTTGTGATGATTGAAGAACAAAACTGAAGGAAACGGAGTAACAAGGGTGCCGAAAGTTAGCCTTATTTACATTTTCAACCTTCCATTCTTTACGGTAAATTAATTCTTTTGGGATGTTTAATTGTTACATTGTATTTATTTGAGACGATACGTCTTTTAAGATTAATTAAACATGTTGTAATTTACTGGGTGGCGTATAATCACCGCCAACACATCCCATGTTTGTGTAGTTGTTTAGCTTATAGAGGCCCGATGTTAGAAAGAACAATACACGCTGGAACGAGAGTTTTTATACGTATCGACACTTAGCAATGCAAAAATACGGTCTTTACGGCTATCGAACAGAAGACTAAGAACTTGTTGAGTGATAGAGATAATTATTTAAAATAGTGCGGTTAAAGAAAACTTCGTGATAAAGATATAGTGGTAAAAGAATATTGCATTGCATATAGTGTCATTGAAGAAAAGTATTCAACGTAACAATGATGGGACATTACTGTTTTATTTTTTGTCTCTTTACCCTTCATAGCTCAGCAGAAATGTTACATCCATTTCATTTCAAAATTCTTGTATAACCACACTGCAATGTCGTGCAGAATGAAAGCAATGTTTTGACGTACATGGCTCTCAATTAGAAGAGGTAACTTACATAAGGTAGGGCATAAGAATATATATGTATATATATATATATATAGAGAGAGAGATAGAGAGAGATAGAGAGAGAGAGAGATAGCGAGAGAGAGATAGAGAGAGAGAGAGAAAGTGAGAGAGAGAGAGATAGAGATAGAGGGAGAGAGAGTGAGAGAGAGAGAGAGAGAAAGCTGACAACATCTCTGAAGCACACATGAAAATATATTTAAGTGAAATTTTCAAAATTAACACATGGTGCAATTTAAATGATAAACTCATATATTTAATATATTTTTCGACAAAAATAAATAAATAAATGATTTTATCATTTAAATTATACCAGATGTTTATTTTCAAAATGTCACTTTAATCTATACATTTTTTTAAATTCAGCAGTGATTACACATTTATGCAACTAAACGCAACGTCAGAAACAACTATTACTCCTTTATTTCGTAGTTCAGATGGTATACGATCCGACACCAATTTCTCACGGTTAGTTATGTCCGGACATCTTGGTTCCACTTTTTATTTGATACGTTCACATAGTCTAGCAAAACTGATGTGCAACAAAGCTTACTATGTCTTATACATTAATAGTATAAGACTAGGATTGTAACATGCAACCGACGGAGAAATGTGTGTGTTTTAATCTTAGAAAGACTATAATGTTTAACGACAATTTTATGTTTAAATGTTGATATTTATTTAAGAAGCACACATTCTTTAACTAATTTTTCTGAGCAATTCATCTCTTCTGTTAATTCATTAACAATAATATATTCGTATAATTTGGATCATTCGAAATACTGTACTAATCTTTAGTGCTATTCTCACAACGTTTCCGTCGCTGTAACCTCCGATGTTCTGCAGGAGTATTTTGTCAAACTCGGGATATCCTTCTGTAGAACTCAGTAATTCGCACGGAATTTGAAACGCAACCGTTTTGTTTAATCAACGAGCGTAGCATGGTCGTGTTTCGGTAGGCATAACTGGGTAGAAGTCTTCAGTAATCCTTAATGATTTATATTGCCCGCACTGAAGATTGAACCTTCAACCTTCAGAAGACTGCACATATAAATATCACCGATACATTTTAAATTAGCAAACGAGTTAGTTAAGGAAATATGTATCTTGATAAAAGACAACGAAAAGCGACTCTAATAATTACGCGTCTTACTAATTCAGCAAATCCCGAAATTAGAAAAAATAGCCAAAAAATCAGAATTAAAACAATAAATTTACACGATCGATGTAATAGATTACTTTAATAATATCGGAAAGAGAAATAAATATAACTTCCTGAAATTCGACATCGTAGGATTCTTTTTTTCAAGACACGAACAAAACTTAAACGTCGCCCGGGAATTCGCACCAATACATACCGAAATATGAAAGGATTTGATTCACATTATTGAAACGTGCAATAAAAATAAGGAATTGATAAGTAGTGGAATGACAAATGAAGATGAATTATTTAGATTTTGCTGATGCATCATACCGCAAAATTGAAAAACTTCTGTACACCCTCGCAAATATATTGTATACTATTTATATAGGTGTATAAAGAGATGAGGCATTAGCTATATTAGTGGATATCGACACGGACTGAAGACTTGGGTGTTCCAAGTTCGAATCCAGTCGTTTCCACAGTACCACTGTCACTTAGAGATGTTGGCAATCTTCTCGCGGTCCTTCCCGTAAGTACCCGATGTCTTTCCAGAGAGATTTCTGACTAGAAAAAAAACATCGGGTAAACTACCCCAGAACCATCTGATTCACACAAGAGAAGAAAATGGGTTCTAAGAGCATGAAGGGTGAAACAGTAAAACGGTTGTAATGGAAATATAAGGTTTACGAGTAGTTATATTAGCTAACATTAAAATAACGAAATTTTCAAATGTCATTGTCAACTTCGATAAAATACATTAAAGCCGTATGTAAAGTATAATGTTTACCCGATATATGTTAACCCAAAGTATTGTAACCTATTATCAATAATAAGACATGCTCCTAGTGCTATCGATCCTAGGCTTAGTAAGGGCTCTTATAACGAAAACGGATTCAAGAATTCTAGTTACATTCATGACACAATTCTAAAACTAGTAGCGATATAAACATTTCACTTAAATATAATCAAGTAAATCCAATTAATCATGATGATAAAAAGATGGATAAGAAGAAGAAAAAGAAAAAGTACGATAAAAAAAATAGAAGAAAGAGAAACATCCTTTAACTTAACCAATCGTAGAATTAAATTCTAAATAGTAAATTTGACAAAGAAGTTGTTAAATCTTATAAAAAATTATTGTCTCTCACATAAAATATTTATGTTATATCAAATTGTATTGCAAACAATTTCTATAACAAAATAAAAATGATAGCCAGAAAAACATGAATAACGATATACTAAATAGGAATAGCAAAGAGAAACTAAAAATAAGATACGTAGAAAAGGTTATAAATATTACAACAATAAAATATTATCAATAACAACATAACCACAAGTAATCGTAATAAAATAAATCGTAATAAATAAAACGATAATAGTAATAACTAAAATAGAAATTAGAACAGTCAGAATATATACGATAGTGCTGACACTCTGTAATAACGATTCTGTAAAAAGACGAGGGAAAATATAAGCCAATTGCATTACCCGTTATTTAGACAAAGCGAACGACCACTAGTCATCTAAAGCTAGAGTTTATTAAGAAAACGAAGCTCCAATTGCAGGACTTGTAATTGCCTGCTGCCAATCTTTAAAGAGGTAGCACAATCTACATATCTCTACTTTTATTTATTCTATTTCTCAAGGAGGAAAACGTTAAATAATTACTTTTATTGCTATGCAATTTGAATACGACTTCATTTCACGTGAATACATAAACACACGACTGATGACAGTTGTTATAACTGTGATTCAATTTACAACACGTGTTCTTTGTGTCAATTTTCAAATCAAGGGAGGCGTATTCATGGAATAAAAGAGAATAATGTTCTAGGGTGGTTTTAGCCTTGAAATAAAATCATGCAATGTGTACACCTGCTGATGGTGATAAGATAATCGCCAACACTAATGCGTGTTTAGCTTAATTCTAAACCTTTCTACCACATGTTACAAACAGTAATACAAATAAAATAATGTACAATGTATGCTATTTTTCGATTTACCTGCTTCAACACGAGAATCGAAAGGACACCAAAGGCCACTAAAATATACTCAGAAAAATTGCCCAATCGGATCCGTTCGTATACCTATCTAAATGCATTACAGTTAATCAGCGATGTATAAATCCTTATTACTAAAAGAGGAGTCGAATGGTATAATCAGAAAGGGGGATGCTGACTCATCTAGTACAAGTCAGATATTATAACAAATAGAATAAATAATTATTTTTTTTTAATTAAAGATATAATAAAACGAAGATTTATCTTGAGAAAATTCAATTATGATGCTTAAGAAGTAGATTAAAAATATTCCTCATGAACTGGTTTATAACATTAAGCATCAAAGTCTTCATTTTTGTTAAAATTCATCAGAAATATAAAGGTCTTCGTTTAAATGGGCGATATATTTCACCATGATCAATCAATTGTATGTGTTCAATACATCGTTTAGACGGCATCTCGTTACGTTAATAGATGAAGTATTGTTGTGTTGATCACACGTATCAGTAGTAGTCATCGAAAGCATGTTGCTATTTTTACTTTTTTCTGTTTGAATCGTGTTTCGTATTTTTACAATGAAGCTGTTATATTTGAAGCAATTAAAAAGCCAACTACTCTATTATATGCTCGTGGTTGACAAGTTTTATCTTTGTGATTTATTTATTTCTTTACTGTTAATATCTTGACGATATCATATTCTCATTGTATTTCAGTGCATTCACAGCTCAACAGGAGAAACAACCGGAAAATATGTTCAACTTTTGAGAGCCAAGAGAAAGATATTGTTGTGCTTCATCCTATCATGCCGCATCTTTATGTGCCCGTCAACTGAACCGCTAACTTAACTGCTTTTGGAAAATTACCTTTTTAATTGATATAATTACCTTAAAATTTACACCATTTTGTTATTTAAAATATCCACATGCAGAGTAGGTTAAACTACTTTGAAATGAAATAATAATAATAATAATAATAACAATAATAATAATAATAACAATAATAACAATAATAATAATAATAACAATAATAATTATTATAATAATAATAATGATAATAATAACTACAATAATAATAATAATAATAATAATAATAATAACTATAATTGTAACGATACACGTTACAGACCTTCTTATATCATTTTACTCTATACGTTTCGTAAACACAGTCTTAAATCTTCACGTATCTATTTACGGCATCTCAGGCCTTTTTCAATTACGGCTTCTGTTCATTTATACGTATCTTAAAGTCTCTAAAAAGTTCTCAAATAAATCTCAAGGTTTACCTTATCTTCTGTTCTCTTCTTTGGCCTGTGATTCGTCTAGTCTTCGCTGGCTGTGTCGTCTTGATCGAAGGAAGAGGTCTGTCTCAGACAGAATGAATACACGAGACACGAATTTTTTGAAGGGATATTTCACACAAATTTCTTTATTCTCACACAAGCTTCTTATTTTTCTGGTTCGTTTGCTGTCAGGGGGATTCCGGCTTCGACTCTCTCATACTTCGGCTATCTTCTTTCCTTTTGGGATATCTTCTGCCCTCCCAGAACGGGGCCTTACCAGTTTGCCGGCTACATGCTCGCACCCGGTCTGAGCGGTATCGCCTCTAAGCTCAGACTGATTCTAAAAAGCTAAGTTTTTGTTTTCCGTGGTGACGTAATCATCATTCCCACGCACGATATGGGGACAAAAACGACTCACTCTGATCTCTGACTCAAAGGTCACGTCAGGTGTCTAAATTTATTATGACTATTCTTGGATCAAACACTTCTCTGAACTCACTTCTGAGTCCAGAAACAAAACTTATTTTTCAATAACAAAATTAGCTATTTGATACTAGTTAACCTACTGTGCCTTGCATAATGGGGCCCTACGGTATTGTAACACTCCTCCCTTCCCTATAAACAAAAAAAACAAAAAATCTCAAGATTTTCTCTTTTTTTTTAAAAACCAACCCCTCCCTGGGACTGGTAAAAATCATAGCCTGGGCACTCCTGGGGTTACCATCATTTCACCACTGCCGGAATTTCCTTCGGCACCACATGACAATGTTTCCGGGATGTGGGAGAGTTTGCTCCCTACGGTCGTTACCGGCTAAAAAAAAGCCATCCCCTGTCATAAATCAACATCAGGCGTTTCTCGCCTATATCTCCTGCAAAATCTACCACATAAATTCGCTCTTGCTCACACACGTTCTCCGTGCTCGACCACTTCCCAAAAATTCCCGGTATGTTGCACTTTCGGGCCACCATCACTTTCTTAGATAACTTCAACAAACGGTCGGCACACAACCGATTAAAACTAACTGCGTGTTTTATTCTCGCGAAATAGGGGAACAAAAAAACAGAACAAAAAAACCTTCATTA
>OY744535.1:17695115-17727615 GCA_963556195.1 Sepiola atlantica
AAAAAAATATCTCTTGGTTATTTATACAAACATTATTGGTTACAGATACGCGTACACCTTCCTACCCATATATCATAAAAATACATAAAATCAGTATATATGCATACATATACCTTGCACACACATATGTGAGTTTACACAAATACTAGCATGCATGTACACCAAACATGACCGCATGTACACAAGCATCAATAATTCAGTAATTAAAACTATTTATGATTGATCCAATCTATCTCAGCTCAAATTACTTACATTTAAAAATAAATACCCTAAGGATAAGTCGGCCAACAAAATATAGCGCATGTGATTCCATTAGTTAATTCTATAAATACATAAACACATATATATATGTGGTAACCAGACGTATGCGCTGAAAACCTTATTATAGGTTGGTGTGTAGTAGTTTTTGGATGATGTAGGTTCAAAATTATAAAGGCATCAGAATCAGTACGTGCGTTTAAATATATTTTTTGCTTGAAAGTGGATCTGTGTGTGTGTTCATGTTTAGATGTGTGTGTATTGATGTCTGTTTATTTATGTGTACTTATGTACCTATTAAATCTGTTTATATGTGTGTATTTTACTGATAGATAAGATAAATGTGTTTGTAGGATTTGGGAATTCAAATAGGGTTGAAAAGTAGCCATCGCTAAGAGTGCAATAAAACACAGGGATGGTTAGGTCGTAAAAAAGGATGAACGGTCAACAAGTAAAATAGGTAATCCGATACCGATTTATAAGAAATAGAAAGAATAACCAATCCCAAACAAGGATTTATTCTGAAAAAATCTGCAAACCCATCTCATTACTCTGAATCCTTGGTCTGATGAGGTTGACTCTCTGCGAAGAGTGCAACCGAAACATGTATGCACATATGTAACCAATAATGGTTGTATAAATAAAAATGTATACTTATAAACAGCTCTACTTGTTATTGATAACTTTTTATAAACACTTGAGTTTCAACGGATTTACATCTACAGAAACTAATATAGGGTGGGCAAAAATAAGGGTCCTATTTTTAAAAATTCATAACTTTTTTATTTATTGATTTTTTAAAATTTTTTTTTTAGAATAAGTAAAGGACCCCTTCCGAAGCCAGCATGAGCCGTATTAGCCCTAAGGAACGTACCCTCATTTAGAAAACATTATTTTTGCTTAAAAAACTCAAAACAGTGTAAAAACACAATACTTTAGTTTTTGTAAGTTTTAAGAAGTGTTTTTCGGCTAAAATTTGTTTTGTTTATTTAAAAAAATCTCGGAAGGGTCAGTCTACACACACATAAAGTTTGTTTTGTGGAAGTTATTCAAATTCAAGTTATTCAAATTTAAAGATAGGACCCTTATTTTGGCCCACCCTGCACAATACATGTACTATATATATATATATATATATATATATATATATATATATATATATATATATACCTTGATGATATCAGTAATCTATTAAGTCATGATTTAGTCTTAGCGGGTATTTGATAACATAAAAGCAGACACGGTGTCGCAAAGATGTCTCGCTGCAAATCCTCACTCTCAAGCAGCTAATTGACTTGACATCAGTCTATCGATTTTGTACGAATACACAAATAACTGATCACTGAATTATATTTATTAGCCCAGCTTTTTTGCTAATTAGATAACAACAATTATGGCTGCACTCTTCTTGAAAGTCAATCGACTCTGGTTGAATTAACATCTTATTTAATTAAAAACAGAGCGAGTTTTATTACCCCCTTAAATGAAGTTCTCATATATTTTTTATTGTGTCTCTTTAGTCTTGTTTCACCCTTGTTGAAAAAACTCATAAAACTATGTCATACAAAAATCTAAAACGTGATTTTTCTTTCTCGAGATAATTAATTCAATAACAAAGATATTTCTTTTTTCTGTCATCTTTGTAAGGAGTACCGTCGTATTTGCATGAAGATTTTCGACAATCGAAATAACGTATCATTTCTTTTTAAATGCTGAAATAAAGCTTTGATCCATTCAGTAGATATTCGGCGCGTGATTGTATTTGCCGGCTGATGTATTCCTCTGTTTTAGTAATACGAATCACTATGAAGATAAGTGTGACAACACCTTAATTATTTCGTCCTTCGGCCGTCAGATCATTTAGTCATATGCCCAGTACGTGTCCTTAAAACAAATAGCTTAAAAATCATTCTTGAACGCGCACATATCTTTTAAAACACAAAAGCTACATAAAATATGCGCTAAAATATACCTTATCTCAAGGATTGAGTAATGAATGAAAAAATCAAATTCGGCCGGGAGATTGGGGTTCAATTCTCGGTCAAGCTATACCAACAACTTTTTCATTTTAATGGAACCTGATGACTCTTTGCAAAATATTCAGTATTATAATATGATGATGAATATTCAGAGTCCAATATTAGAAAGTTGGTGTTGGCTTTACTTTCCGCAGCTTCGTAACTCTCGCTTTCGATATCTTGTCCTTTAGTCCTCACAGACAATTAGCGATGTTTCTGACAAAGGGGGAGAATTGCTGTTTTTTGGTCGGAATCTAACTAACACTTATCGTTGACTAGTTTTTGAACTTGAAATAGTATTTTTCTCCTCACCTTAAGAGGCGTTGTTCCTCTTCTGGAACTATTTCCATGAAAGGATATCATGTTCATATTATATTTCAAGTATTATTCTATAATTGGTGTCTGTTTATTTTTAATTTCTTGGTATTAAACAATTAAGTCTAATTCTTTAATTATATTTTTCAGTTTTATTCGCAAATTTATATATATTAAGTTTGAGTTATCATTTGTTATTAATAACTTGTAATTTCACAACCAGAATTCTTCAGTTTCAATTTCTTGGAGTCGATTTCTTACCATTTAGTCCTTACTTGTTACTTTAATATTTGTTTTATATTATTTAAATTCTTTTGATTTCGTTATTTAACTGTTAAAGTTTACCTTCGATTTTGGTATGTTTCTTTCCTCTGTTCGCATAGCCATTCTTTATTTTTATATGTTATCGTTTTATAACTAAAGGCTCAGTCCTGAATAGTCACACTTTAAAGTTTTACTGCTGTGTTTACGCTTTTCGTTTTTATTTTTTTCATTCTTTCTTCATTAAACCGATTCTCTTTAATTGTTTAGTATTGTTTGAATTAACTATTAATGTTTAATTTTGCATTTTCATTCCTAATTTGTAATCATTAATTAATGTTATTTAATGTTCTTTAATTAGTTTGATTATTTCATTAGTATTTTCTTACTTTAATTTACTAATTGTTATTAGTTATTGTCATTCTATGAATTAGATTACTTTGCGTCCGTTCCTTATTTGTAATTCATTAACTATCATTTATTATTACTGATTCTCTGTTATTATTCCTTAGTTTTTATTTATTACTGTTATTCCTGTAGTTTTTATTTATTACTGATATTCCTTTAGTTTTTATTTATTACTGATATTCCTTTAGTTTTTATTTATTACTGTTATTCCTTTAGTTTTTATTTATTACTGATATTCCTTTAGTTTTTATTTATTACTGTTATTCCTTTAGATTTTATTTATTACTGTTATTCCTTTAGTTTTTATTTATTACTGTTATTCCTTTAGTTTTTATTTATTACTGTTATTCCTTTAGTTTTTATTTATTACTGTTATTCCTTTAGTTTTTATTTATTACTGTTATTCCTGTAGTTTTTATTTATTACTGTTATTCCTTTAGTTTTTATTTATTACTGTTATTCCTTTAGTTTTTATTTATTACTGTTATTCCAGGGTGTCAAAAGGCCCCGAAATGGCAAAAAATGACATTTTTTGCCCCATAACTTTTCATCCATCCATTCAATTTCTCTGAAACTTGGCCAAAATGTAGAGGCAATTGTTTCTAATAGGAAATAAGTATCGTTGACCTTGGTAAACATATGGTTCGCGCCCGCAGGGGGTCAACAGCCCCTAAAATGGCAAAAAATTACCCTTTTTTCGCATAACGTTTGATCCATCCATTCAATTTTTCTGAAACTTGGCCAAAATGTGGAGACAATTGTTCTGGATATAGAATCAGCAATCTTGACCTCAGATGTATTCTGGTTCTCGCCCCTAGGGGGTAAAAGGGGGGTCAAAAATACCCCAAATTGCCTAAATTTATTGCATTTTACACTCGCCACATCGAGTCACATAAAGAGGGAGACCACGCATGCGCGGCTTGTTTTCATTTGTAATTATTATTCGTTATTTTTTTTAAATACTCTGTCCTTTATTTATTCACGTAAATATATTAGTTTTCCTTTGCTACATTGTATTTTTTGGTTTCAATACAAAGTGTTAATTATTTAATTTTATCTGCCAAGAAACTTCTTCATCATCGAATATCATTACCTCTAAATTTATAAAGCAGGTTATTGTACTGTCATAGAAAACTCTGAAGAAATGGACAGATTGAAAAGAGCACTTTCCTAACACTGTTTGCAAATAATGGATTTATTATGGTTGCATAATAGAAAGTCTATTTTGTAGTCTGAACGTCTAACAGAAATCGATTCCCGAAGCAGAAAAGAATCTTAAACGTCAGTCCATCTTTTGGAAAATTGTTTATGTAAAACAGACGTTTTTTTTCGACAATCGGGCTGCAGCTGTCCATTAGTCATTGTACAGCCGCCTGGGAACTTTTTTTTAATGGAGACTTGAACAAGTCGATTTTCTAATATATTATACATTGTTATTCGTTGTTTTCTTCTTTACCAATATTTTCATAATGTTTCGTAACAATATGAATAGCCAGCAAACAAACGATTAAAATACATAAAAAGACACGAGAAAAGCACACAGTAACAATAAATCTATTCCGCTGACAGTTAATTCTATTATTTAATCACAAGTTGAATCTACAATTAATCAAATAGAAACAGGTCGTAAATTATGCGGTCGTTTTTTGGGGGGCTATTCTCCGTTACAATATATTTTGCACTCATTGACAAAAGTTTACAGTAGTTCACAATTGTTACTCTCTTTGAACCTAAAACTAAGTATTTTTTTTCTTTGGCTATTCTCGGTTACACTTTATTTTGCACTCATTGAAAAAAGTTTAGAATAGTTCACAACTGTTACTCTCTTTGAACCTAAAACTCATTTTTTTTTCTTTAAATATTCTCGGTTACAATTCATTTTACACTCATTGAAAAAAGTTTAGAATAGTTCACAACTGCTACTCTCTTTGAACCTTAAACTGAATGTTTTTTTTCTTTGGCTATTTTTGGTTACAATTTATTTTGCACTCATTGACAAAAGTTTAGAATAGTTCACAACTGCTACTCTCTTTGAACCTAAACATAAATGTTTTTTTTCTTCGGCTATTCACGGTTACAATTTATTGAACCAAGGATGCCTTACTATCGAAAACCGTTCATAGCCGCATTTTGTTGACGTTGCATTTTAGCACGACTATATTGTACTCTGTAGGGAAGCAATCAAAGAAAAACGGGTTTCACAAAAGGGAAAACCTTGCGAGGAAGCCCTGTTTTCAACATTCTAGACCGAGCAGGTTTGATTAAACGCGGCGTTATCTGGGAGAAATCTTCCGTGTCTTTTGGTATCTCGGTGTTGCTCGGTGTTGCCCGGGATTCATAATAGTAATAATTCAGTATTGGAAAGTAGTATAAGTCAATAACACATGTACAATATCATAGATGAAGCATGTGTGTTTACTCTGCATTGCGCGGAAGTCATCAATATACTAGATAAATCCATTACCCATAGAGCAAGTTATTTTTAACGCCACGTTGCCCGGGAGAAAGGGTTCCCTTATAGTTTATACTATTTTATATTAGAAAACTTACTCTACGTTGCTCGGGAGTCAGTATTCAATCACTTAGATGAGACAGATGTGTGCAATAATACAGTAGAACATTTTTAATGTGATATATGATTGATTAAGTAGGGGAAGGCAAAAAACTCAGCGTGGCCGTGGCATATACTAAAATACATATGGGGTTCTTAATGTATTAAAGGGGGCAGTTCAGAAATCCGGCGTTTCCCCGGGATAAATTAAAACAAATATACATTTTATTATATCTTTTGAGGAAGTCGGTTGGAAAGAAAGTTGGTGTTGCCTGGGAGGAATAACTTTAAAACTGAAAGCTTAGGTAAATAGACTAAGATTATTATTATGTTCCTTACATTAAAACTAGAGTGAAGAATGGGTTTGACAGTAGTGAAATAATGGTAGGGGAGAAAGATATAAAAAAACGGGAAAGTGTGAATTAGAGAAAGACAGAGTTACGGATTGAGATAAGTAGAGAGATATGGGTTTTAATATAAATATGTTACACATACATTTTAACCTCTTTTATTTTGGCTTTTATCGGCCCAGGTTATACCGAATAGTTCTGCTAGTATATATATATATATATATATATACATATTGTATAGATGTTTCCTAGATGTTAATCAAATAAAATTAGCGTTTTTATACAATAGTGCTGAATAACAAGTTGATCTGTATCATTATATACATGTTTTTATTGATACCAACATTATTTGCTACATATATTCACACATACGCCAGCTGCTATTGCTTTCTAAATTCAGCTTCCTTAAGGCACGTACAATTGAAAATCAATTTTTCACGTAGTCTGAAAAAGCTTAATTTTGCAAGAAATTGCAGACTAAATATGTATGCATATATGTAGCCAATAATAGTTGTATAGATAAAATAATTCATATATATACGTCTGAAATTGTTACTTTCCTGCACTGATGAGAGCAATAAGCTTGAAACGCTAGCGTCTGTAGGTATTAATAATTTAATATTTATTTATAAATATTGTACTAAGACCCTTTAAGAAATTAAAGTTGAGTACTCTCGGAGATGTTAAAAATAAACTGTCAAAAAGCTCTAATGCAAAGTTTCGAATACGTTCGTCGAACACTCTCGACTAGTCTTCTATATGTGCCCGCTTCCAATACATATAGATCTTAATTTCCCTTAATTACGTCACAGTTTCCGTTGGCCGAGTGGATATGGCGACTGCTTGCAGATTCTAGGCTGACTCTGTGAACCAGGTTTGCGCCTCCCGACCGTCTGAAATTGTTACTTTCCTGCACTGATGAGAGCAATAAGCTTGAAACGCTAGCGTCTGTAGGTATTAATAATTTAATATTTATTCATAAATATTATATATATATATATATATATATATATATATATATATATATATATATATATATATATATACATACACACAGTCAGTCTCGTTTTAATTTTGTTTGTAATCGATAGCTTTCTTCCTACGAAGTAAATATTTTATTCTGGTTGGTCAGATTTTATTGGAGATATTTTTTCTTAAGAAGAATTAATCATAATTTGATTCTTCTAATTCTAGAATATATATTTCTATTTTAAATTACTTTCACATGGGCACCATATTAAATCGGGGCCGCAACTGTGTATTTCCCCATACTGAGCTACATTCTATTTTGATTGATTCAAACACAATATTCTTGATAATGGATCAAGCGTATTGAACCGGCAATGATGGGCAGCGAAAAAGATGATGAAAACAATGGACGTCCTCACATTAATCGATGGCACGAACTGAGTTTTATTTTTTGGGTCGATTAATGACAATACTTTTATGACATTTGATTTTAAGACGAGCAAGTTGTAATCAGCAGGGGAACAGTCCCGCAGCAATGTTTTACATAGTTTGTAGGATAGGTACTGGTACCTTCAAACAACAACTTAAATATATAAAGTAGGGAGTATTCACGTTATTGGTTTAAAATCGAATATAAATGGTGTCTAGAATGAACACAAGAAAATCAATGAGGACATACACCTACTGAACGATTTCAAAGAATAAAATATAGATTTTACATCTACAGTAGAAGAAAGTAAGACAAAAATAAAAGAGATCTATAGAGTATGGATAAGAAACGGGAACAATCTTGCTTACATTCCCAGAAAAAACGTTTAGACGCTCAAATTAAGACAGGAACTTTGACAAAAAGTGAAACGAAATGACTTAGTAACACAAACAAGAGAACACGTAGCAACCATAGGCAAACGGATGCTGTTATATTTAGATGAAGTAACTGGTTTAAATGAAGTATTTTATTTACTCCTCTCCAGGAGTTAGGCTCAAGGCCAATTATCTTACTCCCACAAGTAAGATGTGACCCAAGGTCGGGTCGGGAAAGTGGGGTTTGAAAAGCCAGCGCCCGAGAAAGTGAGCACTCTGGCCATTTAAAAATTGCCTGGACAGCCCCGTCGGCATTCCCCGGTTGGGGCGCCTCAGGAAGTAAGCAATAAACTTACTCCTCCCTAAAGAGGGGAGGCGAAGCCTGGGAGGATGCACCTCCTAGAACTGCACAGGACAGAACAAACGCACCACCGCACCTCCTAGAACTGCACAGGGCAGTACAACCGACAGACCGGTGGAATCAGGCCCCAAAGGGCAAGACGAGAACGACATAGGTTTAACCGACAGACCGGTGGAATCAAGTCCCAAAGGACAAGACGAGACCGACATAGGTTGACCGACAGACAGGTGTGATCAAGTCCCAAAGGACAATACGAGACCTGACATAGGTTACTTTCCTGTGCAGGAGGCTGTGTCAGGTAAGTATAAAGTATTTACAGATATAAATATGCATGGAGAAAGTATGAACATAAACACATTAATTAAGGTAATATACAAGTAAGGATCACGATGAAGAAGTCTTAGAGTGCGCAATAACACCTTTCCGTACGCTATACACCTGCTTATACCACTAGAATAATGAATCTTTCTACTCTCTCTTTTCTCTCACTTCCCTGCAACCCAAGAGAGATTGACCGTATTGAGAGGACATTTCATGCAGCAGTATGTTAATGTGGCTGAAAATACTAGAATTACACTGCTTCACTATGGATCACGAAATAATACATGACGATGACATACACCATTTTTTTTATTTCGAATATTATTTTAGGTATTAACATGATGGAAATTCACTGCCACCATATTTAAATATTGGTGTTTCAATGAATACTATTTTTATCTAAACACTTTCTTTTATTCTATATTTTGAGTGCGTTCTTCACCGGAGATGTCAGAATTTAAATAACAGTGCAATTGTGCGAAGAGCAAATTGATTTTTATTTAATTCTGTTTGATTCCCGTTAAATGGACAAGGAATGTCTGTCAGCAATCTGTCAAAGTGCCGGGGCATGCGCAAATTAGTTCCAACGAAAGTTGGGATGGAGACGGGGGCGTTTATCTCGACAGGCATTCAGCAAGCCATCAAAACTGCCTCGTTTTCGCAAAACTATTTCTCATTCTTTTCTTATTTTTCATTATTTGCTTAACAATAAAAATCAAATTTCCATTACTGAAAGCACAACCGGCGAACTTTAATTTCTTCCTGGCGTACAATAAAACGTGGTTTTAATTCCAAAGAGCACGAGTTAATTCTGTGATAACTCAGACGATTTCAGACTAGTTACGCGATTATATTAGTCTTCGATTGACTTGATTCCTTATTTTTGTTTTATTATGTTAAACTTGCTTTTTTTCTATGTGGATATATCAAAATGTACACAATACATGAATCTAATGAATATTCGTATTGTGAATATTTAAGGAAATATGCCATGCGCAGGGTGGGTCACTTAAATACTAAATATTTAGTCCTGATCAACATTCTTGATAAAGCTGGAGTCTCGTACAAAATATCCGGTTTGCACGCCTAAAATTGCTTAAGGAGTAGATGAGCTCAGTCTATTGGCCGGCCTTTACACGCCTTCTTTGTCTATTAGCAAGGCGCTAAGGTGCTAGCGAAGGGGCACTTCAAAGACACCCAGTGCTTGGCCTTGTTATCTGACTAAATAAATGAACACCGTCTCACTTTAACGCTATCTGGGCAATTTGGGAATATTTTTTGTCACTTAGTCTCACATAAGTAGTCTGGGTCGCTATTGTTCTGACAGTTTAAGGATACAGGTTAGACATATTGTCTAACTGCTCTTTTCGACTGTTAGTACAGTAGCCATAACTCTTAAGTAGAGCTAAGAGCAGCTGCTCGATGGACAGTTGTATAATATCGTAAATAACTGTACGTGTCATGTCCAGCATAGTAAAGGACTCTACCGGTGGGCTTTCCCGAGGCTACAATCGCCGTGGATCAGGTCTCAACTTATGGTTTGATTGTGTGAGCTTATCGGCACCAAACAAGCATCCGCTACGCCCTCCCACTTAATCTAAAACAAAAACTACAAGATAGAAATAAAAGTAGTCTTAAGATTTAAGTAAAAATGAAACATTAATCTATAGTTTTCATGTGTACTTACTTGGAATTATTTGCAGCACATTGAATCGGGTAGCTACATATGCGGCAGAAAACACACACACACTATAGTGGCTGAATAGTCGCTCTACTTTCACATTATTCTGATTATCTAGGCTACTATTTTCATTTTTGATGTAATTCTCACAAATTATTTTAGTCGATAAAACCGCTGACTTTTCAATGATGCATGATACAAAAATCGTGAATATTAGCGTCGGACTCGGTAATCTATACGGAAGTTCGGTCCCATAAATTTATTTAATCTATTGTTCTCGTTCTATCAATTGTACAATAATGTTACATTTTATGTAGCATCAGTTGTAGTAAGGGTTACACTATCAACGCAATTCCCAAATGTGGCTGTACACGCGTCTGATTAGATCCAACTAGGTCGAAATAATTTCTAATGCGGACAGACCTAATGTCTGTTAAGTTTATTTCCTTTACATATATATAAATATATATATATATATATATATATATATATATATATATATATATATATATATATATATATATATATGAATACATATTTATTATATATGTATATATATATATATATAAATATATGTATTCATATATATATGTATATGTAGTAAGCAATGAAAATATATATGGCAATCAACCTACACAGAGGCTCCCGTGTTTCATCCCCGGGGGGAATCGTCAGCCTGACGATTCCCCCCGGGGATGAAACACGGGAGCCTCTGTGTAGCTTGATTGCCATATATATTTTCATTGCTTACTACCTAGCTCTACTTACGTATCGAGCACTGTTGAAGTAAATACTGAAAACTGATACATAAAAAATTATATCTCCTTATAATAGTTTATGTGGATATATGAAGTACTAATATGTATATGTATATGTATTTACATATATATATATACATTTATATATATATATATATATATATATATTTATATATTTATATCTATTTATATATTTATATATATTTATATATGTGTATATATATATACAGGGTGACCCCAAAAAAACGGGCCCAAATCTAATTAGGCCGCGTTTCTTAGTGTATTGTCCGAATGAAATGAATTTTGGGGCATCACTAGTTTATTATATTCACAACATCATATCAAAACACTAGGTATTTGGCCTTTTTTTTCTCCGTTGTACAGCATATGTTCTAGATGGACTCTTTTTAGCTCCGTGCATTTCTTGAGGTGCAGAATGAAGTTGTCCATGACGTTCTTACAGACTGAATTGGGAATGGCTCATATTTCTATATAGATATATTTATATACAATCATATATATATATATATATAAATCTCTCTCTCTCTCTCTCTCTCTCTCTATATATATATATATATATATATATATATATATATATATATATATATATATATATAGAGAGAGAGAGAGAGAGAGAGAGAGAGAGAAGATTCACGCAAAATGGTCATATATATGAGATAAGTTGTGTCAAATGCATAGACATCGGTAGTGTTCCGATTATATATGAAATTAAAGTGAAGTAAAAGTTAGCCCATCTCATACACAGAAATACTGCATGTATTTTTAGCTCAATGCTTAACCTTAATAGTAAACCAGAGCTGTGACAATTTAGAAATAAACACAACCAATAATATACACTGGTCTTAGTATATCAGCTGGGAAATTTCAACATCAACAAAGGTATATGTGTACGATCATTTCTTAGACGATATCTTTTTGATTGGTAAAAGGGAATAATAATTGGCACACATTCCAATAGCACCACAGTTACAACAAAAATAATTAGTAAGAGAACGTGTAATTGTATAGAGATGTAATTCTATTTTCCCCTTTCATTTGTGCTGGTGATGACACACTTTATTAATAAAAAAATCTGTCGTCTCAGAAATGATCGTACGAAGAAACGCTTGTTTATGTTGAATTCTGTGAACAGATATGGTAAAAAATGAATACGTTATAGTTTTTGTTTATTCTGTACATTGCTATATATATATATATATATATATATATATATATATATAAATATATATATATGTGTGTGTGTGTGTGTGTGTGTGAGTGTGTGTGTGTACATATATAAAGAGTGCAGATGCAGAAAGCGGTAATAACATTTCTTTAAATTTGGGAAATTATTCATTATAAGGGCAAACATATTTAATCAAGAGTTTGACTTAAAGCTTATTTGATTGAAAAAACAACATATATGCTGATATATCATTATTTGAAAAATTATTTTGGGATGTAGTCCACCACTTTTTTCACGATAGTTCCGCAATTTTGAAAATAGCGTGAATTACTGTTTACATTCGAACATCTATATATATATATATATATATATATATATATGAGTATATGAAAGGATAAAAATAATCCGACGGTATGAAATTAAAAATGGAAAAGCGGAAGACCTTTTCGCTCAACGTTTCGCCCAAATTTCACGTGAGCTTTGTCATTTTTGTATTCTTCGTCCGCTCTTGACAAAGCCCACGTGAAATTTGGGCGAAACGTTGAGCGAAAAGGTCTTCCGCTTTTCCATTTTTAATTTCATATATATATATATATATATATATATATATATATATATATATATATATTCATTCTGGCTGAACACTGTTAAGCCGATCTTTTTCTTGCTCGGCATAATAGGATGTATTTAAAACTGCTTTGCTAATGGTCTTATCGGTTAGTGCGTCGGGTTTTAGATTTAAAAGTGACTTTTTTCCGGTGTTGGAATCGTGCCACCGGTTTAGAATATTGATGTTTATACTGATGATTCCAAAAGGATGAAATGTATATGAACATGTATTATATTTGTTTCTATAGATGTTAATTCATTGAAATACCAGTGTTTATAAAGAGTGATCAATTTTACTATAAATCTTTATTCATAAACGTGTATAAATAAAACATTTCTACTAAATAATGTTAGTTTTTATCAAAAGTTATACTATATATATATATGTATGCGTGTGTGTGTAATTGATTACAACATCACGTGTTTTATTTGTATCTATAATTCTTCTTGCCAGATATTTCTCGATACCTACTACTTTTTCTTAATATTCTATTGTTTCGATCCCCCAAGAATAAACTAAGAAACATATAGCACTATGTTTACTATGTAACAACATTGAGATTCGTCCAAGAATCTGCCAAGAATTGATATGTTTAGTAAACTCGAGCCGCAATTAAGTTATCTCAAGCTGAACGATGTTTGGGCTTGTCGAAATGTTCTAGCGTATTTTTTAGGTGTGTCGGCGAGGAAAGGATGTCATCATTAATTTCACGCATATTTAATTGCATTTAATCAATCTCTAAACCGTGACATTACCGGAGATAGCAAAACAAAAGCATATATGGAATAAATATCTCCCGGAAATACTAGAGGAGAAACATATAAACACAAGCCGCGCGTGCGTGGTCCCCCTCTGTATGTGACTCAATGTGGAGAATGTAAAATGCAATACATTTTGGCATTTTGGGGAATTTCTTACCCCCCTTTGACCCCCTGGGGTCGCGAACCAGAATTTTACTGAGATCAAGGATGCTCATTTTATATCCAGAACAATTGCCTCTACATTGTGTCCAAGTTTCAGAAAAATTGAATGGATGGATCAAACGTTATGGGAGAAAAGGGTCATTTCCTGTTATGTTGGGGTATTTAAACCCCCTGGGGGCGCGAACCAGATTTTTTTCCAAGGTCAGCGATACTAGTTCTCTATTAGAAACAATTGCCCCCACATTTTGGACAAGTTTCAGAGAATGTGGATAGATGGATGAAGAGTTATGGGGCAAAAAATGTCATTTTTTGCTATTTCGGGGCCTTTTGACCCCCGGGGGGGCTAACCGGAGTTTGTTAATGTCACTTTCTAACCTGACCAAAGTTACAACTTCATGCAACATTTCAGAGAAATTCAATGGATGGTTGCGGAGAAAAATCCGGGTGAACGGACGGATGGACATGCCTCAAAACATAATGAGAGTTAGGTGATGCTTATACAGGCTAGACACACCTGTTAACCGTTGGGTCACAGCACCTATCACTATTTATTATATTTTGACTTCGCTCGGTAGTTGATATACTGTGATTTATTTTGGCATAGAAAGAGATTGAGAGAGAAAGAGAGAGAGAGAGAGATAGTTGAAAGAGAAGGAGCGAGAGAGAAAGCAGTCATCGCTCCTGTTTTTTATTGAAATCTCTCCAGAAAATGCATGCCGCTATTTGAAGTAAGAAGCTAACAAGAATGACATATGATTATTGCAAAGACAGGATATGCCTATTGGTTTTAGTCTTGAAAATACCAAGGCTATAAGTAGGAGGAACACAGTCAGCAGTTGGTGGAAAGAAGCCACTCGAATAGGAAGCTGTATTAAAATAAGGTATCAACACAGAAAATTGATCGAGATCACTAGACCAACGAGGAAAACGAGCAAGAACAAAAGAAGCAGGGAATAGATCACCCACTTCTGAAGAACACATTTTATAATAATATTTATAGAAAAGACTGAGACTAGCAACGTGATGGAAAGAAGGTGATGTTAAATAGAAAGTGTAGAACTAATCAAATTACAGATACGTCTATGCACCTTTTCAAAAATCATCGAATGGGATAGAGATTCCCCTTATCATTCTGTTCATATACTCTTCATACTATCCTTACATCTCGTCTATTTATTTCTATCTAGCTAGATATCCTAGGTTTCATTTAAATTAATGGACAGAATAATTCAAGAAAGGTTTTGGTAATTTAACTTTTGAAATTGTAATTACTTACACTTAATATCGGCAAAACTATTGCATATATATATATATATATATATATATATATATATATATATATAGTCTAAAGAAGCTTTGAGTCATTTTTAAAAAAATGTGTAAAATGCAGTTTAAATTCCCAGAGAAACTAACTAAATCCAAGATATTGCAGATTTAACATTCGTTGGAAAATTAATAAATACATAAATATATAAATTAAAAATAAAAAAAATGTGAATTAAAAAAAAATGGGGGGGGGTTAAGTATCTAAAAGTGAAACAAAAACAGGAGACTTTAAGCGTCTAATATTAACACGGGGTTCATCAGCTGTTTACCATGTAACTGTTTCGGATATATATATATATATATATATATATATATATATATATATATATATATATATATATATATATATATATGCTGTTTGTTTTGTTAGTAAATATACTGAGTAATTTTTTTATTTTATTTATTTAGTTATTTTTTTTATATATATAAAAATAAATAAACAAAACTCTGCGGACCTGCTACTAAAAACAAACCAGCATTTCCGGCCCCGGCTTTTGGCAAAAAAACACACTCCAACGAGTGGTAGTATTTATTTTATTTTGAGGATGAGGGATACCCTCGAAAATTAAAAAAAAAATAATAATGAAAAGGACACACTCCAACCTAACACCACGGTAAACGATACACTGGTAAATAAAAAAAAAATTAAAAAAAAAAATTTTGAAAATTATTGACTTTTCAATATTGTCACTTTGTTTTGTTTTTAAGATTCCACGTGTCGTATGTGTCACTTTAACAACGCATTGTTATCGCCCCCAAAATATTATTCTTACACTATACACAATGCTCCAAGCGAACTACAACATTCTTCTCAAATATATATATATATATATATATATATATATATATATATATATATATATATATATATATATATATATATATATATATATATATATATATATATAGTATGTTTTTTAAGGCTGTGGGCAATGCAAATTCCAAGAGTGTTATCTATTATATAAACGTCACCTGTCTGTATGGATGTATGTATGTATGTATGTATGTATGTATGTATGTATGTATGTATGTTGGTCTTCTCCTCCGATACTACCCAACAGACACTTACGCAGATGACATTATTAAAACCAGCCAGCCCCCAGACGTGCAATCTCTGAAAATTGGGGGGAAACGTTCATATTTTCGTATAGAAATGGCTCGAAACGTTGAGGGGGGGGTGTTTTAAAAAATCAAGACATAGTACAAAAACGATTTGCGCATGCGTGAAATATATGTCACTTCCTCAATAAGACCATTTTGAACGCGCCAAATATGAAAAACGTAAGTTTACGTACTTTTTTTATTTGTTTCTGTAATCAACAATTATAAACAACTTAATTTTTATTTAAACAAAAAAATTCGCTAATATTATTTGTTTATTAAACGTATCGTAAAAAATATATATATATATGAGTTTATTATGCATTCTGTCCTCGTGGGGAGGCAAGTAATAACTGACACAAAAACATTTTTGTTTAGTTTTCCAACGTGAAACGCAATATATTTTAATAAATAAACAAAAAATAACCGTACATTGGCCTCACCATCCATAATCAACAATTAAGATCGATAATTTTATTTACAAATATTTCTATAACTTAATTTTTTTGTTTATTAAACGTATCGTAAAAAAAAAAAACACGATATGACTTTATTATGCAATCTCCCTTCGTGGGGACGCAAGTAAATATTTACATTTCTCTTCGTAAGCGAAATAAAACGGTATTTTCACACTTAAATAAAAACATTTGACTGACAAGTGTTCATCCCCCCCCCCAAAAAAAAACACAACAAATTAAAATATATTTATTGCTAATATTATTTGTTTATTAAACGTATCGTAAAAAAATATATATATATGAGTTTATTATGCATTCTGTCCTCGTGGGGAGGCAAGTAATAACTGACACAAAAACATTTTTGTTTAGTTTTCCAACGTGAAACGCAATATATTTTAATAAATAAACAAAAAATAACCGTACATTGGCCTCACCATCCATAATCAACAATTAAGATCGATAATTTTATTTACAAATATTTCTATAACTTAATTTTTTTGTTTATTAAACGTATCGTAAAAAAAAAAACACGATATGACTTTATTATGCAATCTCCCTTCGTGGGGACGCAAGTAAATATTTACATTTCTCTTCGTAAGCGAAATAAAACGGTATTTTCACACTTAAATAAAAAACATTTGACTGACAAGTGTTCATCCCCCCCCCCAAAAAAAAACACAACAAATTAAAATATATTTATTGCTAATATTATTTGTTTATTAAACGTATCGTAAAAAATATATATATATATGAGTTTATTATGCATTCTGTCCTCGTGGGGAGGCAAGTAATAACTGACACAAAAACATTTTTGTTTAGTTTTCCAACGTGAAACGCAATATATTTTAATAAATAAACAAAAAATAACCGTACATTGGCCTCACCATCCATAATCAACAATTAAGATCGATAATTTTATTTACAAATATTTCTATAACTTAATTTTTTTGTTTATTAAACGTATCGTAAAAAAAAAAAACACGATATGACTTTATTATGCAATCTCCCTTCGTGGGGACGCAAGTAAATATTTACTTTTCTCTTCGTAAGCCAACCCCAAATAAAACGGTAAAACATTTGACTGACAATTGTTCATTCCCCCCCCCCAAAAAAAACACAACAAATTAAAATATATTTATTTTATTCATCTAATTCAGCTCTTATCATTGTTGCTACAATACTAACGTAATAAGTTCAGAAACAAAAAAACACTTACAGATTTAGCGATTGTTATTCTATTATTTATTCTTTCTTCGTAGCATTTTCACGTTAGCAAACAGTTTAATTTATTTTGCACAAAGAATACACATCAAACATATGATATTATAATACATACTAAACAATATTCCAAATAACTTTTATATTTCGTAGGGGGGGAATTCAGTTGATAAATTTATAGAAGTGCACCTTTCGTATTTCGACCCCTAAAAAAAAAAGTATCAACTTTTTTGGCAAAATTACATGTAAACAGCCTCAACAAATATCCGCTATGAAAAAAATTTATGAAAATTGTTATTATTTTAGATTTTAGGAGGGGGGCACTTTCCTATATAAGTTATACGTAAAGTGAGCACGCATTTCTTGACCACTTAGAATCGCACCTCTCGTATTTCGACCCCTAAAAAAAAAAAAAGTTTCTACTTTTTTGGCAATATTACATGTAAACTACCTCAACAAATATCCGCTATGAAAAAAAAATTATTAAAATTATTATTTTAGATGTTAAGAGGGGGGGGGTCACTGTTTTAAGAGTTTTTAATCTATGCATTTGTATGTTTTTGAATGTTTTTAATGTTTTAAATGTTTTTTTTTATTCTATGCATTTTGGGCGCTTATGGTCACGTTTTGCAAAATGAATGTCGCAGAAAAAATAAGAATGTGTTATTTATTATACAGTTTTATTCTTTTAAATGCTTAATTTTTTTGCTTAGTTGGATATTCCGAACAAAGCAACACTAACCCTAACCCTTACAAAAAAAATTGTATTTGTGAAAAGTCTCAAAATTTTAAAAAGTTTCTTTTTTCGGAATATCCAACCAAACACTAACCCTAACCCCCAAAAATGTAAGCATTTAAAAAGAATAAGTCTGTTTTTGTCCGTTTCAAAAGCTATATCAGTACCAAAATGCCCAAATGTGTACCTGCCCCCCCCCCTTCGCCCCAAATAAAATCTAAAATAACGTTTGTTGAATATTTCTTTCAACACGTGTTCGCTAGGGTGCGATTCTAAGTGGTCAAGAAATGCGTGCTCACTTTACGTATAACTTATATAGGAAAGTGCCCCCCCTCCTAACATCTAAAATAACAAATTTCATTTTTTTTTTTCATAGCGGATATTTGTTGAGGCTGTTTACATGTAATTTTGCCAAAAAAGTAGAAACTTTTTTTTTTTTTTTTAGGGGTCGAAATACGAGAGTTGAGATTCGGTGGACCAGAAAGGCGTGCTCACTTTACGTATAACTTATATAATAAAATACCCCCCCCTCCTAAATTCTAAAATAATAACAATTTTCATACATTTTTTTCTTAGCAGATATTTTTTGAGGCTGTTTACATGTAATTTGCCAAAAAAAGTAGAAACTTTTTTTTTAGGGGTCGAAATACGAAAGGTGCACTTCTATAAATTTACCAAAAAAATTATACTCTAACATATAAGATACAATTTTTTTAACGTTTTCCTTCTGTTAAGAAATATACACCTCAAGAATCAATATATACCAATAATTATACCTTTCACTTCTTTTATAAACAAACAAATATGTGACTTCTACACTATTTGGACCGGACTGATTAGTTTATACTAAGCAAATACTTTTTACAAATGGGATTTCAATTATCCTTTCATATTTTTTTTTAAAAACAAATCTGTGACTTCTATACTATTTGGACCGACCTGTTTGGTAGAATTCGTTCGTAAACTAAGCAAATACTTTTTACAAATGGGATTTCCATTAACGACTATGAGAAAAAAATATTCAAAAAACGACATCCTTGAATTTTATTGTAATAAATACGCGTGGACATGTATTCAATTTACACGGATTTTCTATTTTCGTCATCATTACACGTAACGGACATCGACTACCTATAACTAAGCCGACGTAATCAAATACGAATTTGTAAACGTCGCTAATTAAATATGATATACTTCTACAAAAAACAAAATGAATAATTCCGATATTTCATATTATAATAATTAAAAAAAAAAAAAACACCTAACAATTAATATAAAGATTTACATTTTACTTATTTACATGAAGTTAAAACAACTGTTACTTATACAGAATTTGAACTTTCTTAGAATCGTTTTAAACGATCACTATTGACTAATCACTAACTACTCATTTCATTGATAAATTTTCACTTCAGAAATTACTGTTGCCTACTTTCAGAAACTTTTCATTCATACAATAAGATAAATCAATGACTTTACATTCAGTTTGGCACTTCCGGTTGACTCGGTGGAATGAATGGAACTCTTCAATTATTAAGTCCAAGTGACGTTTGAAATGCAGAACTACCCTTACTTATTACAATAAAAAATGTTCCCCCACCCACCCCCACCTAAATATATAAGACAGCGACTACATAATAACGTGCCACCCATTATAAATAATATTACAATATATTTATAAATAATATTACAATATTTTTAAGTATAAAAACTCATCCGACATAATCAAATATGAATTCGTAAACGTCGATAATAAAATATGATACACTTCTTTTTAAGGCATTAGAACTTTACACGATAAAAAAACAATTAACAAATTCGGATATTTTCCATTATAATAAATTTTTTTTAAAAACCCATTAAACTCACAAAAAAAATAAAAAAACAATTGCTGAAATTTTTTAATAAACACTTACTCTGTCTGTGATAAGGGGGCCTTTGAAAATTAAAGAGGCCTACAGAGCCACATTACAATCACCCCCCCCCTCCCAAAACTGCTGCCCTTATATTAAATACATTTTCTTCTTTTTTCAACATACACTAATTGACATTAATTTAGACTTAGATTTACCCGTGAGGCGGTGGCAAGCGACATATTGTCGATAGTGTTCACCACTCGACTACAACAATATTTCTGTTTCACACTTACTACAATAACTTCCAGTAGTATTTACTGACCAACACATCAGATTTGTTTGCCTTTCAAGCTCCAAACGGAAACAGAATTTACGTGCTTTAAATAGTAATTAATGCCCCCCTTCATTTGCCCAATTGATACACATCAGAAACATATTACATACAATAACATATCCTTTGGACTTTTAACACAATACATGGTTCAGATCAAAATTGGTTTAATTTCTTGCAAATCAGACGTGACTAACCTGCCACATTTTCAAGATTTTCATAGCAAGAGTTTTCCATCTAAAGCTAGGTATCCAACTCCTAATGAAAGGAAACATTTTAGGAGTGGTCATAGCATACATGTACACTGTTGAGTGGCAGAAAAGAGGATTGCCACATGCTCATTGTCTGGTTTGGCTTCAACAAAAATTGAGATCCTCTGACATAGATTCAGTTATCAGTGCGGAAATTCCGGATCCAGTGGCAGATCCGGTTTTACATGATATCATTAGGCACCATATGATTCATGGACCATGTGGAAACATAAACAGATGTTCACTCTGTCTCAAAGATGGACACTACAGTAAGAGATATCCCAGACACTTCTTGAGTGAAACTCAATCGGATACAAATGGCTACCCACAATATCGACTATCTCCTTTAGCTGGAGGTTTTGAGACGATAGTTACCCTACCTGGCAACATAACGGTTCCTGTAGACAACCGATGGGTTGTACCACATAATAAACTGCTTTGTAAGATTTTTGATGCACATATCAATGTTGAATACTGCAACAGCGTGAAATCAATAAAATACATTTGTAAATATGTAAATAAAGGTAGTGATCAAGCTATCTTCACAATTGAAAGTAATGCTCATGATGAAGTAAAGAGATACGAAACAGGACGTTACATATCAACCAATGAAGCCATTTGGAGAATACTTAACTTTCACATAGATGTACATCATCCCCCAGTTATTCACCTATCAGTTACTCTAGAAAATTGACAGCGGATATACTTTACTGAAAGTACTGCAGCAGATAGAGTTGCAAATTCACCTACAACCACTCTAACAGCTTTCTTCAAATTGTGTCAAACAGATTTTTTTGCACGTACACTTTTTTACTCGGAAGTTCCACTTTATTATACCTGGGACAGTAAAACTAAGCTCTTCAAGCGACAACTGAACTGTGTAGAACACAATAAAAATTCCAATATTCATTGCCACCATGTTCTTTTTCAGTAAGTCACAAATTTCAAACTCATCAAGAGTTTTTAGAATTCTAAATTCATTTTAACTACATTTTGTTTATACAAATTACCAATTCTAAAATGACAACTCTCCCAGAGTTTAGAATAATTAAATAATGAATGATGCCCCCCCCCCCCTGAGTTGAGAATAATTAGAAAATGAATGACACATCCACCAGAGTTGAGAATGACTTAAAAATGAATGACACCTCTCCAGAGTTGAGAATAACTAAAAATGAATGACAGTTGAGAATTGACTAAAAGAACATGGTTTTGGTTGCTTAACATCCAAACATGCCTCCCAAAATTCAACCTCTGGTCCCTGTTCTGGAAGGTGGTAACAGGGTAAAACAGTGTAAATGCTTAGGAGGTTATGGATGTAACTTTACACCAGTTCTTATAGCCCGTTTCACTCTGTATAACCCTGGCTAACAAGGCTCTGGTAATGTATTCTTCAACTATTTTGTTTCAAACAAGTATTTTTATTTGCTTGCTATTTATTCTATTAGTTTGTCGATGTTACATTCAATAAACAGCATGTGTATTATTCTATTAACTATGCAACACCATATAAATACTGCCACATGATATAAACCAAACCATGCACACAAATGAAGCAAGGGAGACAGTCGGACAGATAGGAGAAAACAGTCATTATCAGAGAAAATATTTTTTTTACTTTTTTGGTGCACATTCTTTTTTTTATAATTATTTTCACTTTCTAAGTAAATGTTTGAAAACTATTAGCACTGAAACTTAGTGAAAACAATGGCACTTTGGTGAGAAGTGAAATGACTGTATAGTCCCATTGAGACTCCCTCGTGAATATAGTAAGGCACCTCACCCAACAGGCAATAGTAAATACATCTCCTATTAGAAAGTTACACAAAGGAAAACGTCAACACAAATTTACACTAGAGTATTGATTTACTCCTCTCCAGGAGTTAGGCACAAGGTCAGTTTTTATCTTACTCCCACAATAAAAAAAATCACTAACTACTCATTTCATTGATAAATTTTCACTTCAGAAATTACTGTTGCCTACTTTCAGAAACTTTTCATTCATAGAATAAGATAAATCGATGATTTTACATTCAGTCTGGCACTTCCGGTTGACTCGGTGGAATGAATGGAACTCTTCAATTATTAAGTCCAAGTGACGTTTGAAATGCAAAACTATCCTTACTTATTACAATAAAATATCAGAATTTGTTAAAGTTTTTGTATTGTATTTTTTCTTATTTTTTAGAGTTTAAAGTTTTATTTTATTTTTTTTTTTTAAATGAAAGATCCGTGTAAACGGATTAAATGTTCCCCCACCCACCCCACCTAAATATATACGACAGCGACTACATAATAACGTGCCACCCATTATAAATAATATTACAATATTTTTATAAATAATATTACAATATTTTTAAGTATAAAAACTCATCCGACACAATCACATATGCATTCGTAAACGTCGATAATTAAATATGATACACTTCTTTTTAAGGCATTAGAACTTTACACGATAAAAAAACAATTGACAAATTCGGATATTTTCCATTATAATAAATTTAAAATAAAATTAAACTCACAAAAAAAAAATAAAAAAACAATTGCTGAAATTTTTTAATAAACACTTACGACAATTAAGAGAAATTCAGACTAACACAGGACTCACTGCTTCAGTTATTTTTTTTGTGTGTGTGTAATCATTATGAACAATTTCTTTTTAATACATGACTTTAGTTTGATGTATGATTAGTAAAAAAAAAAAGATCACTGATCATCACAAACGAAGGACTCTATAATAATAACTCTATTGCAATAATAACTACGTCATAGCTCTCAATAAACAGCATGTGTATCATTCTATTAACTATGCAACACCATATAAATACTGCTACATGATATAAACCAAACCATGCACACAGATGAAGCAAGGGAGACAGTCGAAGAGAGAGGGGAAAACGGTCATTATCAGAGAAAATATTTTTGTTTACTTTTTTGGTGCACATTCTTTTTTTTATAATTATTTTCACTTTCTAACTAAATGTTTGAAAACTATTAGCATTGAAACTTAGTGAAAACAATGGCACTTTGGTGAGAAGTGAAATGACTGTATAGTCCCATTGAGACTCCCTCGTGAATATAGTAAGGCACCTCACCCAACAGGCAATAGTAAATACATCTCCTATTAGAAAGTTACACAAAGGAAAACGTCAACACAAATTTACACTAGAGTATTGATTTACTCCTCTCCAGGAGTTAGGCACAAGGCCAGTTTTTATCTTACTCCCACAAGTCTGGTTGGGAAAGTGGGGTTTAAAAATTGCCTGGGCAGCCCTGTCGGCATTCCCCGGTAGGGGCGCCTCAGGCAGTAAGCAATAAACTTACTCCTCCCCAAAGAGGGGAGGCAAAGCCTGGGAAGGTGGACCTCCTAGAACTGCACAGGACAGACCCATAGACCGGCGTAAATAAAGCCCCGAAGGCCAGACGATACCAGTTTATCGGGTGCAGTATCCATCGGAACAGATACTACACTTTGATCTTAGCCAAAAGGCGTTATTTAACCCCTACCCACAATAGGAATATGTGACACAAGGTCGGAAAGTGGGATTTGAAAAGCCAGCGCTCGAGAGGGTGAGCACTCTGGCCATTAAAAATTTCCTGGGCAGCCCCGTCGGCATTCCCCGGTAGGGGCGCCTCAGGCAGTAAGCAATTAACTTACTCCTCCCCAAAGAGGGGAGGTAAAACCTGGGAGGGTGGACCTCTTAGAACTGCACAGGACAGATCAGACCCAAAGATCACTGATCATCACAAACGAAGGACTCTGTTCTTGCAATAATAACTACGTCATAGCTCTCATGTTTTTAATTATCTATTCCTCAAAATCATAAAAGAAAGAACATTCTTTGGGGTGGATTCTTGATGATAGCAAGTCACTAATAAGAACTTAACACAAACATTTCAGTACTTTCATATTTTGAGTTTTAAAAAGTGATTATTAATGATGTACATTTTTAGCCACATCATTTTGATTACTGTACTAATTCAATTGAATAATATATTTTCTAATTTTATCTTCCATTTCAGACAATTTGGTTGTTTTTCCCAATTACATCTTTCATTTAAGTGAATTTGCCTACTTAGTTTCATTAACCACACAATCAACCTGGAGATTTCGATGATGACAATGTAGCTTGAAATTTATTTTTATATTCTTTTATATAAAATGAAGACTATAGCAAAAATCTTATTACAAATAATCAAAATGAGGACGGTTAAAAAAACGTTTTATTACTAAAACATCACGGTTGAACAATGTGTTTCTGTGATTGATATCATTAAGTGCTGCAGTTCCTTTTGTAAATTTGTGTTTTTATCTTTTGACACAATTACACATTCTCAAAAGACACATTAAAATAAAAATCACCCATTTAAATATAAAATTGTTTTTGTTTTTTTTTCATTATATTCTTGCTTGAAAGTGGTGAACAAACTTAAAATAAATGTGTTTCAATATATTGAGCAATAAACTAATCATTTTTCATAAATATGTTAAGCACATTTTTTGACTATTGTTTTGTTGTTCATGCCTAGGTTTATAATCTGAAACAAACTCAGGAGCAATAAATTATTACTGCACTAGGACACTTTCTAAATGTTATATTTTGTAGAAAACACTGATCAGTTCCCTAGATGCAACAGATGTGTGCAATAATGCAGTAGGACACTCAAAATATAGTAAATGCTGCATTCGGATGTACTTAATACTCTAGATAGAGCAAGTATGTGTTAGAATATAGTGTGACTCTTAGTATGTCTTATGGTGAATCTAACAGTGCACAATATCATAGAGATAGCATGTGTGTAATTTACTAATGGATATATACTAAATCAGTAACTGTTCAATATGTTAGATAGAACAGTGTAACACTTGGTAAGGTGTACCTGCTTAATCTGTCGGTGTTCTTTACCCTAAATACAGCAGTTTTCTGTAAATTCGGTCTATTCTACTTTTAACTAGAATGATCAGTCACCACAATACCACATTTACTCATAACCTTATATTTGCTTTTTGCTTTATTGAACAAGTTGTAAACTTTCATTCTTTTTAGTTTTTACGGACGTTAACCAAACACTTAGACTGGTACCGACTTCAGTTACCAATTAAGGGTTGTAGCATCCATCTGAACAAATACTAAACTTTGAATTATTTACTTGCAGAAAATATGAAAAAATTACATTCAAAACAAGGCTTTCAAAAGTGTTCTAAAGTAATAAAAATGTATATCCTACTATAACTAGAATGTTAGTCACCACAATACCACATTTACTCATAACACAAATTAGACACAAGACCATCAGAAGTGTGGGAAAGAGTGTCGTCGGTCATCATTGTTCTAACATATGAAAAAAAATTAATATTTCTATGTTTCCCCAGCTAAGACATTTGTTGCTGAGCAAGGTTAGTGGAAGGTTAACATAAAATAGTAAATTCTTTACAGTAAGGTAACATTGGCATTTTCCCTTTAATGTTATCAATAATTAAACACTGCTTTTAATGTTATCCAGTAAAAGAGAATAGCAAATCAGTCAGCATTTTTTTACATTGAAATTTAACAAGTTCTAGGCGCTTGATTGTGATAGTGCTCTCTTGGCCTCCTTATTTTAAAAGTGCTCATTATCCTACATAGAACGAGAGTTTAATTAAATAGAGTTCAATATCCTAGATAGAGCAGGTGTGTTTATTATACACACCATAGCACAGGATTAAAAAAAAAAAAATGATGTTCGGGAAGCAGTCAAACAGTGAAACAGTCAAAGCTGGAGGTTCGGGAAAAGATTCAGAGCTTGCAGTATATGAAAGAGTCACCCTGATGATTAAGGAGTCGGAGCCAGCTCTTCAGGAAGTAGTCAGGTCCTAATTGTTCGGGTAGGAGTCAGAGCCTGATGTTCAGGAAAGAGTCAAGGTCTGGAGTTCAACCCGAATGGAATATTACGGAGTCTGAGTAGAATGGTATAGGAAGGGTCCCCATTGTTAGCACTATTATTTATATTCATATAAAATAATGTCTCGATCGGTGAATTTAAAAGAAAAAATTATTCTTCCCCATTGATACCATTTATTATATTCATATAAAATATTTAATCGGTGATCAACTTAGGTTATTTAATCTAACGTACACAAACATGAAAGAAGTAAATAGACACCATTATTATCATAAACAAAGACTGCTGTCAGAGGGGCCCGATAGACCTAGGTTATTTTATCTAACATACACGGACATGAAGAAGTAAATAAACAAACACCCTTATTAACATTAATAATGAAGACAAATATGGTACTTTTAATAGAAATGTTACATTTTTACTCCAGGGAATGGAGAGGTAGTGCAGAGTTTAGGGGAGGCCGGTGATAGTGTAGCCAGGGTGAATTGGCAACCATGTACGTGACATCTTTTACTCCTGGCAACTGTGGAAGGAGGGCGACTGGAGAAGTGATCCCCTGTGCAACGCCAATAGGTACGTATATAGTATGCGCACCGGGGCTGTAATAGGTACGTATATAGCATGTGAACAGGGATGGCGATAAGTACGTACATACCATGCGCACCTGGGCGACAATAGATACGGATTTAGCATTCACACCAGAGTGGCGATAGGTACTTATATATTATGTACCTATATAGAAGGCACAGACAGAGGTGGTACTTTTTATAGAAATATGTCATACTTTTGCCCTGGCCAACGTAAGAGGAATGGTGGAGAAGAAACAGCTTTCGCAAAAGGCAAAATGAGAAAGTAGTTGTTAAATTGGGCGACCAGAGAAGAGAAAAGTAGAAAGATAAAGAGACGGCTATAAAGAAAGGGAGAGAAATAGAAGTTTGAATATAAAGATGTTACACACGCAATTTTTCTTCTATTCTATAACCTGAGCAACGCCGGGTAGCCCTGCTAGTTATATATATAAACAACACAATAAAATTACACATGAATTACACAAAACATATAATCTGTTTAAAATATGTATCTGTTCATCTGCTGTGGATGCTGGATTATGCGAGGTTAGGCTGACTCTCGTTGCTTATTTTATTCACAGTAACAGAGATTATTTGATGAGCAAAGGCGATGCGTTCCATTTATATATCGCTATTTACTATTTAATTAGATATTTCTTAGCGTTTAGTTTGTTCCTCGTAGAATAATAAGCTCAGAGATTAAGACACATTTGACCCAGCAAACAAATACAACATTAATAATATAGACTGCACAGGAAACGGTGGGCCAAAGCCATCTTATATAATAGAGATGTTGTCCGTCTATCAGTCAGAATATTTTTAAACGTAATAAAAAAATATTACGAACTTTACCTCAATTGGAAATATCTTAACTACTTTTCGAAAGTGAAATGAATCCATTAATATTAAATAATAAAAACACAAATAAAGCGGATGCGGTGAACAGAAATCAAAACCTAAAGTTTAAGATCTTTAGTCCGAGGTGCTACTAACTGAGATAGTTGGACTTTCTTGTAAGTCGAGCTTTAAACAGAACCATTATCGCTTTGGTGTGACACCATAGAGTTATTATGTACGTCATGTTTGAAAACATGAATTAAAACATAACCTATAGTAAAAAATAAATAAATGAATAATCAGTAGTTCGAAAGTGTATATGTTTGTTTCTTATGGTACTATCTTCCCACGCATTACAGTTTTGTGGGGGTTTAAGGTAAGTGTAGTACATGTTCTGTTTTCATGAAACTATCTTCCAAGACATCAACTACTCCGTTTAGAGTAGCGTAGTTGTTAGATAGTTTGATTGCAGAGAGAAGGAGGACTCCCTGAAGGGGTTAGGAACCAAAACCGAAGTTGAAAATTATGTCACGACGATGGGAGAGATGTTCTATCTTTTTGTTCCTCACTCATCGACAGTGGCAGTTGTGAAAAGGTCCAGTCGGTGCCCGTAGGATGTGAGTTGGGGAGCAGTGGTGCAAAATTGCCTGAATATCTTTCTCTAATCTTTCTTTTTCCTCACTCTCCCGTGCAGAAACGGCTACCCCATCTGTTCGTCTTTTATATTTAATACATTTTCGTAACTAAACTCTTAAATATCGATTACAACCGAAGGACAAAAGCCAACAGGGAGACTCCCGAAATTCATCGACATCCTAAGACGAAACCCGGGTACTACCGGCGAAAGTAAGCAGAAGGTAAGTGAGAATGCAACATAGGATCTATTCTGTTATCATAATACAATCCTCCCAGCATCCAGTCACCGAATCTAGGTACTCATGATTTCTGGAAAATCTACAATAGTGTAGTGAATAATGGTCAATCAACGATTCCCCCACTATCAAACCACAATGATGTCGTTTGCACGGCCACTGATGAGGCTGAACTACTTGCCCAGCGTTTCGCTTCTAACTCTACTTTGGACTCAGATAACCACCCCCTCACTTGATTCCCTTTGCGGACCGAAGCCACACTTGATAACCTGGTAATCACCCCATCCAAGGTTAGAGACATCATAAAAAACCATGACACCTCTAAAGCTTTTGGGCCTGATCTTATACCTGTAATAGTAATAAAGAAATGCTGTGCTGAACTGGCCCCTGTCCTCTCCAAACTCTACAATGAATGCCTAACTGAATCTTACTTCCCGATAGCTGGGAAATTGACTCAGTGGTACCTGTCTACAAGAGTTCTGGGAATAGAACCGATCCTTAGAACTACCACCCAATCAGTCTACTGCCGATATTTTCTAAAATCTTCGAATCCTTAATCAATCTAGCGATAGTACGGCACTTAGTTAATGCTAAACTTCTTTCTGACCGCCAGTATTGATTTAGACAAGCACGATCTACTGCAGACATCCTAACGGTCATATCTGAACGCATGTATCATACACTCGACAAGGCAGGTGAAGCTAGGGCAGTAGCGCTTGATATATCCAAGGCCTTTGACAAAGTATGGCATAAAGGGTTTCTCCTGAAAATACGCTCATACGGTATTACTGGGCACTCACTTAATATAATTAGATCGTTCCTAAACAAAAGAAAAATCCAAGTTGTTTTCGATGGCCGTTACTCTAAGCAACATGGCATAAATGCTGGTGTACCCCAGGAATCTATCCTTAGACCTTTGTTGTTCCATTTATCTATATAAACAATCTCTCTGATAAAATAGAGTCTGAGATTGGTTTATTTGCTGACGACATCACGCTTTACTCTCGCCATGTTGGCAAAACCGACGCAATCATATCCGAGGCAATGACTGACTCTATTGAAAATTACTTCCAGGCTGTAGTGGATTGGGGTCATAAATGGTTAGTAACTTTTAATGCCGCAAAGACAAAGCTCCTTTCCTTCAATAACTACAAGAAACCTCTCCAACCACCGATTGTCATTGCAAATAACACTCTGCCTGAGAGTTGATCATTCAAACTCCTCGGCCTAACCTTCACAGGTAACATGAATTGGAACACATACATTGAAGACATTGTCAAGGTTGCCGCAAAGAAAGTTGACTCCCTCTACCGTGCTGGTATACTCCTCACACCTGAAATTATCCTGTATCTCTATAAAGCCACCATCCGCCCATGCATGGAGTATTGTTGTCACATCTGGGCTGGTGCATCATCTACTAGTCTCTCCCTCCTTGACAAGGTCCAAATAAAAGAGTCGCAAACCTAATAGGCCCTTCACTGTCAACCAAGCTTCAGCCTCTGTCCCATCGCCGCAATGTAGCATGCTTGTGCTTGTTTTACAAATACTTCAATGGATTGTGTTTCGATGAATTGCCTATTCTGGTGCCCCCTCGACGTAAATTCGCTAGACTAACTCGACAATCAACTAAATCCTATTCATTCATTGTGGAGGTTCACAGATGCCGGAGATCCTTCTACTCAAATAGCTTCTTTACTCGTGCTGCTGGCCTCTGGAACTCCCTCCCTGCCCCCTGTTTCCCCGACAGTACTGACATGCAGTAATTTAAAACTAATGTAAACATACATCTCGCTGCGCAGATCCCAATTTAGGTTGACCCTCACCAACCTTATTCCCTTTTCTTTTTTCTCTGTAGCCCCTTACGTCTACAGTGGCGGCCTGCTTTTTTTGGGGTGAACTATGTTAAAACAAAATAAAACAAACAAAAATTTAGTGTTGAATATGTTCGTACTCCATGATGCCTTCTTCCCTGAATAACAACATTAAGCATGAATTCAGAAGTTTTAAAACTGAAAGAAATATACAATTTCATATAATGCTAAAATTAAATGGATGCATATATTTTTGTGAGATAGCAGTATCGAAACAGGACATTTTGCAGAGAAGAAACAACACCTGCATCGAAGCTCTTTGATCCAGAGCAAACTATCGAAAGACGAAAATCTATGGTGTTTTTCCAGCGGCTTCATCGTAACAAGAAATGGTTCGGCATGTCTCTGTGGCACTAGAACCTGGCCTTTGGATGAAAGATCAAACACAAGGATTTCGGAAGTTAAATTCTCAGAAAAACCCATTTCTAGCCTCCGGGAAGAAGGTTGGCCGCAACAACAGAAGCGATCACCGCCAAAGAAGAAAACTCGAAACATTGGAACTCTTGTAATTTATGCAAATCTCTCAAAGTCTTTGCATTAATCTGTTCTCTTGTTGCTACTAAGATAAATAGATTTGAAGACGCATGGATACAATATTAAAGTTTATAGGTTGAAGCAAACGTTATGACATAGTTATAATAATTATATATATATATATATATATATACTAGCACATGTATGCTTCCTCCGATCGCATATTTTTTCTTGTTGTTCTAATAAATTGCGCTATCTCTCTCTTACTCTCTATCTCTCTTTCTTGAAATAGAATTTTCTGTGCGTTCGAATAATCAGAGGTCAGTAACCAAATGTTGGAATGCCCGGCGGCTGTTTCATCATATCCCATTACATTCTAATTTGATTACGTTACTCATTTATATAGATAAAAACAACAGTGTATTTAATTAATTCTATTTATAATCCGTATTAAAATTATAATCAAGGAAAATATTTTAAATACATCTTGAAATTTGAAATTAAAAAAAACAATCATGAGTTTATATTTGCGAATATTAATTTATTAGAAGCTTTAAAACAAATTAATTATGTAAATTTAAAAGACGCATGGTGTTTGGGGAAGCTTTGGAATGGGTATATATAGGAGCTGATAAGTAAATATCATGAGTGTATATTCAAGAACAATAATCTATTAGAAGCTTTAAAACAAATTAGTTATGTGAATTTAAAAGACGTGTGATGTTTGGGAAAATTTGGAATCGAGAAATAGGAGCTGATAAGTAGATATAAAAAAGATCGAGGGAAACTTATAATATAGTTTCGGTTTCAAGTTGATATAAAAAGAGAGCGACCAAAACTACTAATATAATTTCGGCTTCAAACAGACAGAGAGATTGATAGATAGATTCATGATTTCCATTATAATTAAATATATTAGAATACTCGTCATAATAAAGATATA
>OY744535.1:17730115-17765115 GCA_963556195.1 Sepiola atlantica
TATAGACCCACATTTTTACATGCACTCTTTTACTCGAACTCACGGCCATATCAAATTACGACATTGTATGGAGAAGTTTAAATATATCCTGACAAATAATAAAGCAAACCCATTATTTGCCATGGTTATGTTGTTATACTCTTATACTGTTATACTGTTATACAACTACATATAACAAGCACCTTCTCTGTCAGGATGTCTGTCTGTCTGTCTGTCTGTCCGTCCTGGGGAATTTTTGTAAACAGAAGAGAGAGGGGAGGGGGGCTCAAGTAATTAACATTTAATTAATTAAGCTTTTCAAGTCAGCGTTCATAATATTTGTATATCTGTAGAATTAGGAAACTATTATTTATTAATTAAATTTACATTAGATAACATTAAATTACCTTAATAGATTAGAGAAGAACGAACTTTCAAGACGAGGCTGCGATTAGAAGTGAAAACGTGGCAAGAATCTTACTTAAATTCATAGATTTCAACGGCCTTATATACCCTTAATAAACGTCGTTTAGACACTAGACGGGCTTCCTCATTTACATAATACATTCCTTTTAACCTTCAATTAAATTCATATTTACAAATACTCTTATACTGTTATACTATTATACTGTTATACAACTACATATAAAGGAATACAGAGCAAGAGAGAGCGTGTGGAAATAATACATTTATGTTAATAAAGTGATTAAGTAAAGGATGAACAAGGATGTAGGTTCATGTGTCTATAAATTGACATATTGTGTAATTGAGCACAGCAAAGAGATAGAAAAAAGCCAGAGGTAGAGATAACGTGTGACAAAAATAAAGATATTTAAAGTAGGTTGTAAAGTAAAGGATAAAACAGATATATTTATATATGTAAATGAAATGACATACTGCGTAATTGAGCACAGAAAAGGGATGGAACAAGTATTACATTATGTTATAATAAATCTTGAGCAGAAACGTTACCCGGCTTTGTCACGATTATATTAGTACAAACGTATTCTCCTTTTAAATAAAACATTACATAGAACACTATGGAGGAAAATAAGATCAAACAGAACAGAATAGAAGAATATAAAATAGAACAGAATTAAAGAATTCATTATCGCATCATGTGCGCATGCGCACTGACTTATCTCCATGTTTTTTTCTCCAATGATTAACTGTTGCGAAAATATCATGTTGAGTAAAAAGACATATTCAAAATGATCTGGTTCCCGGCGAAAGGAAACCATAATCCTACTGTCTAGACTTGTAATAATTCAAATATATTTTTTTAATAATTATGTTTGATATTTTGGGCAAGGGCTGTAAGCATGAAATATAGAAACGAAAACTGAAGCAAAAGAACTTGCCAACTCTTTTCTTCATTCACTGACCGTGTCATCGCTGTTTTTGTCAATTATTTTTTGTGATCTGCTTTATAGAAAACTAGCACAAGATCCGGCGATGCCCGACTTTGAATGCGGATTCATATGTCCTCCAGAAACAGCGTATTTTATGAAATTAGTTAATTGGATGAAGCAGGTGTGAGTTCAGTCATATTTTCTTGCAATAAATGTTGATAAATTTACATTTCAAGGCGTAAATAATATGTCCCTCAATTAATACTTATCACTGTTTACTCCCGTCCCTTACCCTAACCCTAACCTTAACCCCAACCCTAACCCTAACCCTAATCCTAACCCTAACCCTAAGCCTAAGACTAAACCTAACCCTAACTCTAACCATCAGCCTTAGACTAACCCTAAGCCTTAGACTAACCCTAACCCTAACCCTAAGCCTTAGACTAACCCTAACCCTAACCTTAACTCTAACCCTAAACCTTACCCTAACCCTAACCCTTACCCTAACCATAACCCTAACTCAAACCCTAAACCTTAGACTAACCCTAAGCCTTAGACTAACCCTAACCCTTACCCAAACCCTAAGCCTTAGACTAACCCTAACCCGCCCCCTAACCCTAACCCTAACCCTAACCCTAACCCTAACTCTAACCCTAACCCTTACCCTAACCCTAAACCTAACCCTAAGCCTTAAACTAACCCTAACTCTGACTCTAACCCTAAGCCTTAGACTTATTGTAACGACTTATCTTTATATGTTATAATTTCTATAATGTTTTAGAACTCAATAAAATAAAATACAGTATTTGTTCTATTCTTTTATCCTGATATTTATCTATGATAAAAAGGAAATACTCATTGTTGTGCAGTTTTAGAATAGATATGCTCATATGAATATACTATTGTATGAATATACTATCAAATGAATATTCTATTGTATGAATATACTATCATATGAATATTCTATTGTATGAATATACTATCATATGAATATACTATCATATGAATATTCTATTGTATGAATATACTATCATATGAATATTCTATTGTATGAATATACTATCATATGAATATACTATCATATGAATATTCTATTGTATGAATATACTATCATATGAATATACTATCATATGAATATACTATCAAATGAATATTCTATTGTATGAATATACTATCATATGAATATACTATCATATGAATATACTATCAAATGAATATTCTATTGTATGAATATTCTATTGTATGAATATACTATCATATGAGTAAACTATCATATGAATATACTATCAAATGAATATTCTATTGTATGAATATACTATCATATGAATATACTATCATATGAATATACTATCATATGAATATTCTATTGTATGAATATACTATCATATGAATATACTATCAAATGAATATTCTATTGTATGAATATACTATCATATGAATATACTATCATATGAATATACTATCATATGAATATTCTATTGTATGAATATACTATCATATGAATATACTATCATATGAATAAACTATCATATGAATATACTATCAAATGAATATTCTATTGTATGAATATACTATCATATGAATATACTATCATATGAATATACTATCATATGAATATTCTATTGTATGAATATACTATCATATGAATATACTATCAAATGAATATTCTATTGTATGAATATACTATCATATGAATATACTATCATATGAATATACCTCCACTATGATAATTGCTAGCGCATAACCATATATTTTCGATTCCCGGTTATAGGTGTCCACTTTCAAAACCGACGTATTGTTTAATTACCTCGCTAGGAGGTTGGAGATGAGATCTGATGGGGTTTTGAAAAGCCGTCACACTAGAGGAAGTACATTATAGCCTAGAAATGATCTCTGAATCGTCACGTAACAATTTTTAGATAAAGCTGCGAAGCAATATCATAAACCATTCTCGTTCTCGTGCTAGTTTATGATAAAAAAAATTTTAAAAATCGGTTTCAATTTATTATTTTTATTTTTTAAAAAAAAATTGATATCGCATCTTTAATGCTTCAAAAGGTATTTATTTTACCTATTTCTTACTAAATTTAACAATAGATGCTTCTTAAAAAAATATGAACCTTAAAACACTTATAAAAATCACGTGCGTATTCACGTTCTCATATTTGAAAGTGGGGAAACAACAGCTAACCCCTTTGGCCCGGCTCCAAAACAAAACAAAACAAAACAAAACAAAAGCCGGTAGGAAAAAAATACAAATCCGATGACATCAGGATAAATTACACACCGATGATGCCAAGTTTTGTTGCGAAATATCTGTATCACTTTAAACTAACAAAAAAAAATGCTAATTTATAATAAAAAAAGAAAAAAAATCGGTTTCGATTTATTATTTTTCTTTTGTAAAAAAAATTGATATCGCATCTTTAATGCTTCAAAAGGTATTTATTTTACCTATTTCTTAGTAAATTTAACAATAGATGCTTCTTAAATAAAATATGAACCTTAAAACACTTATACAAATCACGTGCGCATTCACGTTCTCATATTTGAAAGTGGGGAAACAACAGCTAACCCCTTTGGCCCGGCTGGAACAACAAAAGCCCGTAGGAAAAAAATACAAATCCGATGACATCAGGATATATAACACACCGATGATGCCAAGATTTTTGACGAAATATCTGTATCACTTTAAAATAACAAAAAAAGTGCTAGTTTATAATAAAAAAAAGCGGTTTCGATTTATTATTTTTATTTTAAAAAAAATTGATATCGAATCTTTAATGCTTCAAAAGGTATTTATTTTACCTATTTCTTACTATATATATATATATATATATATATATATATATATATATATTTACCCTTTCCCTCGCTATAACTCTCATAGCATCTTCTTTATATTTTTTATACATTACCTCGATATCTGGCTCTGTTGAACGAGGTACGAAACCGGTCAGCTGCCCTTTCATCTTTTTAATTTCTTAATTCATTATGAGTAATAAATATTGTCTCTTCAATGCCATTTTAAAGTTTTGTACGACAAAGAAAATATATATATATATATATATATATATATATATATATATATATATATATATATATATATATATATATAATCCAGGCAAAGTAAACATCCACAGGATAGTAATCCAAAGAATTTCAACCGGGTTTATAAAAAGTGCTCAATATCAAATAGAGCTTTTGTACATGATTATTTTTATTTCCACCGATATGTACAAAATATGCGACATTGGCATGTCGATGTTATCGATCAAAAGCTGTTATAAACTGAGATCTCATCAGGTAGAGTTAAAATCCGATCTTAACCTTAGATCATATTTGGAAAGATCTCATTTCTAATTTTGCCTGATTAGATCTCAGTGTATAACAGCTGTTGATCGATAACATCGACATGCCAGTGTCGCAGATTTTGTACATGTCTGTTTAAATAAAAATAAGCATATATATATATATATATATATATATATATATATAGTAGCATTCTCAACGAAAATATATAAACTTTATTTGTAAAAAGAAAGTAATGACTTCGATGATGATATAATTAAGTACGAACATACTGTACACTATCAGCTCCGTCTCAAACATGAGGATATCATGCCTGGTACGATGATATCATGTTAACAAAGCCTATACGGAATTGTAATATTGTAATATTGTATCATCATATATCAGCTATCATGTTATTAAAACTATGACAATCACTGATAATATATTTACTGATGTGTGCACAAGGCGAGTGTGAGGATTTTACAAAGAAGTATAAACCTTTTCTTTGAAGGTATTTCTGAAACGCGTATACTATAATAATTTATCAAGTTAACTACAGAAGGTTATGATATACAGTTTTGTGTTTACCTAGCGTTTCTCTGAGACGTGTAATTTATTTTAAAGGTTCCGAAAGGAGAGAAAGCTGATAAACGCTGTTATACATGGACACTTTAATTTTATCATCTGTTTTTTTTTAAGACAATATGATAAAAAAAAAATTATTATTAGAGTAAATGATGTATTTGCGAATCTGCAGTTTATTAAGATGTTTAACCGGGAATTAATTTCTATTTGAACCTATCTCTAAAAACAATGGAACTATCCATTTGCATTATTTTTTCTTATTCGGACTACTATTCTCATCTTGGATGTTATTCTCACAACCCCAGACCTTATTAAAGTCAGACTTTTCGAACACAGGAATCTCCATGAATAACTCTGGAATATGTACGGAATATAAAACGTAGCTTTTTTTTTATCCACGGGGATATCCTGATGTAGCTCTCTCATAGTGCCACGTCCCAATGTTGCAATCCTACTATACATTTCAGGAGCATTAAAAAGAGAAATATACAATATAGATATCTGTCGCTACGGACGCGAGTTGAACATTTTCAAAAGAGCTAAATAAATAGTTTTAAAAGAAATATATTTGTCAATTCATTAACTTCTTACAATGTAAGTATAATTGGGTACCCTGGTGCAAGCATTGATTGCTGCCTCGGAGTCAGACCGATACTTTGACAATCACCATATCATTACAGCATGCAGGTACGCACGGACACATGAAGTGTCTAGCAAGTGAACAGTGGTAATTAATCTACGCTGTACTTTTCCGAAAGTAACCCTCTCTTAATAACAAGTCAACACTTTGAAGTCTAGACTGAATACAAATTAACTACAATTTGCTGAAATTTAAGAACATTCTAAAACTTTGTTTGAAAAGTAAAAACTTGTAACGAATTGAGTGTGTCGCAAGATATTTTGTCGTTAAGCGTAGATTGTTAGCCATTTTGATTGCTTGGGTTTGACTCCTGTTTCGATGATTCTCGATACATGAAGCAGATAGCTGATTGGTAGATTGTATCACGTATGCGGTTTGAAAGAGATGAGACGTAATTGAACTGTGGTCATGTAGATTTCGAATATATAAAGGTTTTGGAACTCTCGTGTCTACTTAAAATACAAAGCGGATTACATATGCCGTGTTTTATTTGTCAGTGGTTTTAAATAAAAATAAAAGCCTATACCAAGTGTCAAGAAGTTGACCTAGTTAAAGGTAATGAGAGATACAATGGTGATATTAATCTTGCACTCGAGTTTCATAATCACACTGCGGTGCATGTATTCGACCCGAGTATTGATTTACCTGTCTCCATGAGTTAGGCACAAGACCAGTTTTTATCTTACTCCCACAAGTAAGAAGTGACCCAAGGTCGGGTGGGGAAAGTGGGGTTTGAAAAGCCAGCGCCAGAGAGGTGAGCACTCTGGCCATTAAAAATTGCCTGGGCAGCCCCGTCGCCATTCCACGGTAGGGGCGCCTCAGGAAGCAAGCAACAAACCTACTCCTCCACAAAGAGGGGAGGCAAAGCTTGGGAGGGTACACCTCCTAGAACTGCACAGAACTGTCCCATAGACCGGCGTAAATCAAGCCCCGAAGGCCAAGACAACACCAGTCCACGGGGTGCAGCATCCATCGGAACAGATACTACACTTTGATCTTAGTCAAAAGGCCAAGAACATTCCATCACTGTTTTATTTATCTACCTCCCACAAGGTAAGATGTGACACAAGGTCGGGAAAGTGGGATTAGATAAGCCAGCGCTCGAGAGGTGAGCACCAGTCCACGGGGTGCAGCATCCATCGGAACAGAACATTCCATCACTGTATTCGCGCCGAGTGAATCCAACGTTTTACGTTACTTTTATGTTAGATGAAGCACAGTCAAAGTTACTCTATATTCGTTCGTGATAGTATCGAAAGTAACATACACGTCTTTTTACTTAGTTGGTTGTCCCACATATTGGTAAACAACAAAAAACTAACGTTTGCAAGATCGTTCTAATCGACAAGAATATCGGTTTGCATTAAACATTTGTCTGTGCTATTATTTTGCACCAGTTTTATACTCTTATCAACTATTTCGTATCATACAAAATATTTTCTCTGAAATTTAATTCGATGTTTAAACTGCCTCACATGCACACACATATATATGAATAGTTCGAATGCAAAACGCGATAAACGCTATTTTCAAAATCACGAAACCGTCCCTACAAAGAGTGTTGCAGTTCAACACTCGACGACACCCCAAAACTATGTGTTACATTATATGATACCTAAATGATTTCCTATTAGTTTTCAATTAAAACCAGCTTTCATTCGATATCTAGATGTTATATATTCGTGTTTCTAATGTTTAAGGTCTCAATTTAAACGAATTGTATGTATCGCGTTTTGCGTTCGAACTCTTCATATATATACATATATATATATATATATATATATATATATATATATATATATATATATATATATATATATATATGTATATTTCGGCAGAAAGTCGTTTATTAGACATATGTCGTTGAAGACCACGGAGTTCTCCCTCTTTATGATCTTTCTGGTCGAGGATTGTTTCCCAAGACCAATACAGACAAACATAGTACTTATATTGGCCATACCACTACTACCCTCTCGCGACGCCTAACGCATCACTTAAATGACACTAGTGCCATCCAGCGACACATTAACACACGAAGCCCTTTAGATTAAAGATGCAACCCACAATTAATAAAATAGCATTCACCACCGGTACTAACGCCGAATCAGTCTTCAACAATTAATACACAATAATAATAATAATAATAATAATAATAATAATAATAATAATAATAATAATAATAACAATAATAATAATAATAATAATAATAATAATAATAATAATAATAATGATAATAATAATCATAGATAAAAAAATAAAAGAAATAAAACTAATTAATAAATAAATAAATTTATAAGTAAATAAAAGAATGAAGATATATATATAATAAAATAATGAAAATATATATATATATATATATATATATATATATATATATATTTATTTATTCTGGTACAGAAAAATTAGTACAACATTCGTACCGTCGGTTTCAAGCACGGAAGGTCTTACCCATCCGGCTCTCTTCAGCTTCTGTTGTCATCAGAAGCTGAAGAGAGCCGGATGGGTAAGACCTTCCGTGCTTGAAACCGACGGTACGAATGTTGTACTAATTTTTCTGTACCAGAGTAAATAAATATTATGCTCTTAATTTTTATCTTTAATTCTTAATTAATCGAGCACTCTGCTGGGATTTTTCCTACCATTTTACAAAGAAGTTATATATATATATATATATATATATATATATATATATATATATATATATATATATATACATATACATACATATGCAAATAATTAGATATACCAAAAATAAAACCATAAATACGACTCTTTACAAACTGAAGACGGCCGGGAGACCGTAAGCGCTCGAAAAATGGCCAAAGATAAACATTAGGCGCCATGATCCATCAATTGATACCAGAAACCCGACGAATCGCTCGCAGAGTCGAGAAACTGACCAGGAAGATCATAAAGATATATATATATATATATATATATATATATATATATATATATACATATGAACTATATAGGATTAAAAGATATAATTTATACTTTTAAATCTTACTTACCATTAAAAAATTTATGTTCGATTTACGATGTAAAACAGTTATATAGACAAATGCAGGAAAATAAATAAAAGATGTAAAAATGCAGACTTTTGGCTTTTTTGTGCAAACTTATCTATTTGTATACCTCTGATTATAAAGATCCATTCTTTAGAAGCTATGGCTTAAGGAACGGAAAATAAATATTCCTTATTTGAATATACCTTATTTTGAACAACTGAAGACTCAATACATTTAGTATTTTAAAATCTCTTATTTCCTTACGTTCATTTCTCTCTCTCTTACTCTCTCTCTCTCTCTCTCTCTCTCTCTCCATATATATATATATATATGTATATATATATATATATATATATATATATATATATATATATATATATATATATATCCGTAGAGTTGTACACTCTTAGTGGTAGATGCCTTTAATTGGTTTAATCTCTCGCTGATTGAGCACGTTGTGTATAGTGGCCGTGTGAAATAAAGCGTCAGAATTTGACTTAGATATATGACTCGTGTTTCAGGTTTTCGAGTCATGCGATGAATAATCATATCTACACTAACGATTTCCAAAAGGATGAAACATAAACGTATGTAGAAAGAACATATATATATATAATTAGATGAAGTGAAAGAATGAAATAAGGTGCGAATTATATTTTACTAGCGGAACCCGTGGCCCGGGGTTGCACGGGAGAAAGTACTTCCTATTTCATGACGTCGAATAAAAAAAAGAAACGGCCTATTGTTCATTTACCGTGTTGGGGAATGTTTTAAATAAAAAAAAAAGTCGTAGCGAAAAAGAAAAAAATGTCTTAGCGTAGATTGGGATCGAACGCTGAAACTGCCGATTATGAAACCTTACTTCTAAACCATTGTCCCAATGTTTCCAGTTTAAAAAGTATGTGTAAATACTCCAATTAAGCTAAGCGTGTTACACGACTGAATATAAAGTTCAACAATGACAGAGTTTACGGCATTTGGTGATGAAGTAAAGGAGTTGGCCAAGATTTCTATAATATACGTCTTGTAGGTGTATGATTTGGAAAATGTAAATATTTCGGGCTCTACCAGTATGTTGGCGCTTATTCAATTAAGTAAGAAGTCGATTCGATAAAGAATTTCTAGAGGCCATCTTGAATGATTAAATCTCGCTGGAACTGTGTTCGTTAATTTCATTCGGTTAATTCCGGAATGAATGTAAATGTAGAAGTTATAGGTAGAATTACAAGTAACGTAATCTGATATTCGCGAATAATCATCGGAGTGTAAGGGAGCGGTTGTTAAGTTTTTGCGTATTGCTTAATATTATGTAGTATAATAATGCCAGATAAATACGAAATAACAATGGGTGTTTTGTTAAAATTATACTGTGTTTATTAGTTCCCGGTGTCGATGAGTGTAGTCACAGTACATAATTGTTAGGGAGAAAAGTTGTTACTACCACCTATATGGAGTTGGTATTTCGGAGAGTCGTGGCGGCCGGGCCGAATGTAATATTCAGTGTTTGTTAGGAATAAAGAATAACAGATATACTAAAACACGCTCGAGTGAATAAGTGTAATGTAATGGTTAGTTTAGTAGCCTGTGATGTATGTGGTTATTTTCCTATTCTCCGAGAAGGTACAGGAGAAAAATTTCTTTACTTTATATATAAGAAGAAGATTACAATTAAAAGTTCAAGCAAAGTAATTGAAAGTCCGTAACTCATGAGTTGTCAAAGAAAATCTTCTCCTCAGAGGACAATTAACACAATGACATTACTGCAGTTAATAAAATTTGATTCGCACCTTATTTTATTCTTTCACTTAATCTAATCCTATTAATGCTCTATCCAGTATATTGAGGCTTCATTTTTATCCGGATGTTCACTAATTAAAGATATTAGCTGCCTCTTATATATTTTGTTGTATTAACTTATATATATATATATATATATATGGGTGTGTGTTTACAGTTATATAACGAAAGAGACAGAGAATGATGAAGTGTGTATGATCGACTGATGAGTTATTTAGTTATATTTTAGTTATTTAGTTATATGAGTTATGCACATGTAAGTAATTATGCAACCTTATTTCTTTGTTTGAATTCTCTCACAAAACATAGATGTAAGATAATACATATTCGTAAAGCATCACAAATTACACACCAATACATATATATATATATATATATATATATATATAGAGAGAGAGAGAGAGAGAGAGAGAGAGAGAACGAGAGAGAGAGAGAGAGATGAGTGAGTGAAATTGTGTCCTTACATCTTCAAACGTCTATATCCATTTTCTTTTTTGAAAGCACGTTTGAATTTCTCAGTTCAGCGGGGTGCACATTTAATTGTCAGATGTATGCTACCGTTCATTACTCTTTTGAAGAATTCTTTATTATTTCACTATCTTGGCGCGTCTGTCTCCTTCTGTGTGTCATAGAGTACATTGCATGAAGATCCAGCACTGAAAAATAAAACATTCGTTAAAGCATAAACATTATCGCGCGAAATAATTTGTTAGAATGTTAAAGCACGCTGGCTTTGTGGTAAATGATATACGCTTTGTGTAAGGCCACCTAGTGTGGCAATATGTTTACATGTACTCGATTGCCGTTTTTATTAATTATGAGTATAGGACCATATCTTTTCTACGGCAAAACACCTTTATACTTTATATTCTGAAGCTGCGCATATATATATATATATATATATATATATATATATATATATATATATATATATATATATATGGGGTAAGGTACACGATAAGTCATGAAAATGAAATGCCGTGGTAGACAAAAATAGTTTCCCTGTCTTCTTCCCTCTTATCGCCTTTACCCCCTCCGCCTACAACCCCCTATGCTTGCTCGGTGGGTGCGAAAATGGAAAAGAATAGGAAAATGGATGAAGGTATAAGAAAAGAATGAGAAACAAAGCGGAATATGTTACCTACTTGTCAAATCATATTTCAATGTAGCTAAGGGTCTTCTCATATGGTTCAATCGGATCATATTTTCCTTCTCCCATGTGTGTGACTTCAAAATAAAAATGTTCTTTTCCAAATCTTTACTTTCTCTTAAGACGTTCGATAATACGAACGAAACCGGTCAAATCTTTTGTTTTTTTGTTTTTCTCATGCATTCTAACCTATTTTCCGTTGTCTTTTTTCAAACATATATATATATATATATATATATATATATATATATATATATATATATATATATATATATATATGTAAATACAGTTTAAAACATGTGTCTTGTTTTGTGATTTCAATTAATGAAGTTAAAATTTCCGTTCAATAAATCACTTTGCTATAATAAATCTTTGCTTATCACCAAATTTGCTAAAGGCTAAGGGGTCACAATCCTTGATTATTAAGAATACGTTGATGAAATGATGAGTATCATTGGGGATACCTCTAAATTATTTAAGTTGGGTTCAGTAGATACACAGGATATTACGTCATCTTTCGAGACAAATTAAAAAAAAGACGTGTGGTTAAATGGGTTAAGCGTGTAGCTCGCTCCACTAACATTTCTTAATTGATCAGACATTCTGATTCTATCCATCGCTGTTTCTATGTTCTACCTAAAAGTAATAAGGACGGAGGGCTGTTAAGACCAATACTATCCATTATAGGTTCTTCACAACATTAGGTCGCCAAGAGGGGAAACGTTTAACGACAAAAGCGATAAGCAAACTTCTATAAACAGAGACGTCCATGTGGGGAAGGCAGCGAACTAGGAAACTATGCAACCAACTGCTTTTCGAACACCCATACAAATAGTTAAAACACGAAACCGTAGCAGTAGTGGAAAACGAAAATCACACCATTATCGAGGACATTGTGATACAAACAGATAGACTTATCCAAGGACCGGAACTAATAATACTTATCAACAATGAAGAATCCTGCCGAATCGTAAACGACAGGGTCCAAATCAAGTACACAGAATGGCGTATCTGATATACGAAACTGAAATAGATATGATCAGATAACACCAATGATCATAGGAGGACTAGGAACAACACCGACAACCCTCGAAACAAAAACAATGAAGAAATTGGAATCAGAAAGCAGGATGAGACGATACAACAGTTGGCAATACTGAAAACAACAGACATCATAAGGAAAATCCTCGAATACGGAAACAAATTAACACAAACTGCGAACACTAACTAGTCACATGCAAGTTGTAGTAGAAATAAAACAAAGATCACGATCACATGAGAGACAGAGAACTAAAACCGCCCCAAAATCAGTTAACAGCCCTCTCAACCTTCCAAAAATGGTGTCGACTTAAGTTGTCGGCACATTAAATAGTCATGTAGGGTACAGAGGATGGAAAGACCGAGAAAAGAGTGTAAGACGAGAGGCTGGCCCCTCAACAACTGGCAACCTCAACGCTGTGTGCCATGGTTTTCTTACTTTGTTAAGGTTTGTGCAGTATTTCGCTCTGGCGACCGCTGTCGGCAGAAGCACTGGCTTACAAGTAGAGAAAAACAAAAGCAACATTGAATCAGAAGGAGAAAAAACACAAACTCATATACATTATGTATTAATCAGTTGTACTCTTGGTGTGTGTGATTCCATCGCGTAATCTGGTGATACCAGATCAGGCTGCCCTGTGGCTCCCTGAGACGAAATTCACCTACATTGACGTTTTTTTTTTGTTTTTTTTTGTAAAACTTAATTATGTTCTACAAAACCTAAAACAAAAACAACAGCCCCTCTCCCTTTCTCCCTCCCCTTTTTTATTTTTATTTTTCCTACCCTACTCCCGGTCCTGGATATGACCTTAAACTACATCCGATGGTGAGATCCGGCTTACGGACTTTGGGGAATGTGGAGCCTCCTCTTAATTACCATTGCTCCCAGGTCCACCCTGACCCGGAGTGGTAGTACCTGTTAGGGTCCCAACTATGGGTTAAATAGAAACAGATATTAAAAGGGGAAAGAAACAAAAAAGAGAAGAACACAAGACCAGATTCGGCATTAAATAACCCAAAAAGGGTTGATATGCCGTAAAACAAAACTACCAAACCAAACCATCGCGTAATATGACCCTCAAACATCTTGATTAAGTTCAAGTATATCCGTTAAGATCCTACTAAGATAATTTGTCTTTCGATGTCATCATCGGTGTTCGGATGATCACCTTCTCTCATCGTTATATCTGCTGAGCTCTTCACCCCGCTCTGCTTATCTGTGACTCCTCAATCTAATAACTTTAAAACGGAAATATCATACCCGGTCTTTTGTCTTAGGCAACGCCACCACTCATCAATATAAACTGACTACTTCCGCGCTTACCCTATCAGCCTATTAACTCTACTTCCGATCGATTTTGTACGCTTTCGGTAATCATTTCTTCTCATTGTCTGAGGTGTTGGCTCTTGAGAGGGGAGTGTTCATAATATCACAGGAACACATTAACCTGACGTACACTAGTGCAGGAAACATTGGGACTTTGAGGAAGCCTTTTTGCAACCAAATATCAAAGAATACCAATCGTCATTTCCTGCGATAAATCAAATGTTGTCGGCTGTTACGAAAACGCAAAGTGATTTGCAATGGTTACCGAAAAAGGTTTACAGCACTGGAAATCTAGGGAACCTTGTTGTCACTTGAACTCCAAGGAAAACCACCGAACGCTGGTGAGTGACCTGTGATAGAACATTTAGTGAGTGAATAATAATAATAATCACAATAATAATATGAAGAAGAGAATAAAGATGAAAATAAACTTGAAGAAGTAGAAAAAGAAAGAAGAAAAAATTCCGGTTCAGAAATAAAGTAGACTTAGTTGCATCAGACGAAAGAAAGTAAAAAAAATATATTTTCTTTTTAAAGTCTTATTTGTTTTCGCTTATCTGATTATCTCGTGAAAGATTGGAGGGAATTCGGGTTAGTTTATTTCTGGTTATCTGCCCTTGGCTAAGCAGCTTTTTTTCCTCCGCCATCTTGGATAGGTACGCTACTACTTTGATCATGCGCACAAGTTTAGGAATAATTGGTAATCCGCATTGCCACATCTTCAGTGGTAAAGCCGAGATCAGTCAGACGAATCTACCCGGCTTGGCTTCTTTGGTCAAGATTAGTGATCTATGTTTGTTATTTTTAAAACATCTTTTGTCGTTGTTGATTTTTCAAAATTTTCTTTAGAGCTATCATTTTCGGTTGTGTAGAATGCGACTTGACTTACTGACCTACTAGAATCATTGTTAGATGTAGGTCGATCGAACTTGTAAGCACTGAAAGTAACTTATTATTGATTCTCTTTCTCAGTGTGTATATATATATATATATATATATATATATATATATATATATATATATATAATAATTCAGGTAAAACATCCACTGGGTAGTAATCCAAAGAATTTCAACCGTGCTTATAAAAAGTGCTCAATATCAAATAGAGCTTTTATATATGATTATTTTTATTTACACATACATGTACAAAATCTGCGACACTGGCATGTCAATGTTATCGATCAACAGTTATTATAAACTGAGATCTCATCAGGAGAGTTAGAATCCGATCTTAACCTTACATCATATTTGTAAAGTGTCGCAGATTCTGTACATGTCTGTGTAAATAAAAATAATTATATATATATATATATATATATATATATATATATATATATATATGGGAAATGAAAAATAAAAACACAAAATATATTTTTTATATATTCATCGACGTTTCGTCTTTATTGTAAGACTTCCTCATGATACCACTGACTTCTCGCAGCCTGGACTCTCCTCCAGCGCTCACATTAGCCAAGGCTACTACTATTCTTTCATCACTCTACCATATCAACCTAACATTTCGATGTACTTGCATGACATTTTTCTTCAAATTATCATCCTGAGAATGTCTTACAATAAAGACGAAACTTCAATGAATATATAAAAAATATGTTTTGTGTTTTTCATTTCCTATATATATATATATATATATATATATATATATATATATATATATATATATATATATATATGTATCTCTTGGTTTTTTACTTTTACATTTCCCATTATGTCGGATGATAATTTTAAGAAAAATGTCATGCAAGTACATCGAAATATTGGGTTCACATGATTGGTTGATGAGAAAAAGTAGTACGTGGCTACTGAGAGCGCTGACCCATCCACATTCATTTTACTCTCTGCCACTGACTCATCCCAGCCCGGACCTTTTTCTTAAAATTATCATCCTGAGGAAGTATTACAGCTAAAGACGAAACGTTGATGGATGTATATAAAAAATATCTCTTGGTTTTTCCTGTTTCATTTCCCATATATATATATATATATATATATATATATTATAAACACATTTAGAAGATTAGTTTTAATCAGTAATAATAGGACGTTGATTAGCACAAAAATACAAACTCTTTTGATGAGAACGTGAGTGCCCTGAACTCTGCATTGGCTGCAAATGTTGTGTAGCTATTTAGTTCATATATCCCTGCGCAAATATTTGATATTAGAGATATCAGCTTATATTGAGATAATAGATCGGATATAATAAGGGATTCCAACAAAGTCAAGGCTGCAAACTTACAGGAACACTAAACACATTAAAATGAAAAAGTTAGGCATACGAGTAGACGTACTATCTAACATACAGATAATACATACAAGCCATATTTTAAGGATAAGCAATATACGTGAAACCAAAGTCAAATCACGGACATGAATCATAAACGATTTTCCTAGTTTTACTGAACTTAGGCTTAACAATAACTCTAGCAACGAAAGTGTATGTAAGAAATCAAGCAACATTTACAACAAAGCTCTAAAAATATTACGTATAACAATATCAAAATTGAATATAAAAAACGGGGTACCAACATTAATAATAAAAATTAAAAAAGAAGAAAGATTAATATAATATGTTTTGCACTACCCTATACTCAGATGCTAACAACTAAACTTGGGCAAACCTCTTAATCTCATCAATAAACATTCCTTCTAATAACCTATTCTAAAAAATATTCAATAAAATAACGAAAACTTACAAAGTATAATTACAGCACATAATAAACAAAATACTAAACAAGAGCAGCAGAAAAATAAAATAATGAAAAAAATGAACAAAACATGATTAATATACAAACAATAAATATAACACTAAGAAAAACAAAAATATAAACACTACTCTAAATGCATATTAGATGACTTACACGCCTATTAAAACCTGCACTGGCGACCTATTACTGGGAACGAAAATAAACATGCGCCCATCAATAATCGATTGGTCAGTACATGTAGACATCTAGCTTACCCGTGTAGATAATATTTCAATAAATAAATTTGTAATTCAAAACGAGAAAAATCCACAAAACATATTAAACTATAGAGGTGAAGAAGCAAACAATTGTATACGCATTCAGATAGAGGGATCAGGTGAAATTTTAAATCACCTCCAAAACAAGGACTTTTAAATCACTTGATACACTACTACCAATACAACTGTGAAATCACCTCTCATATTAACAGGCATGCCGCCATTTCATTTTTGCTCAATCATGCCATGAAAATAATCAACAGGACGTTAAAGCGACCTCCCTCAACAAGACATTGCAATACTATGTACCAAAAAGCTTTTTTAAATCGCCTCTCATAAACATGCATTCCATAATTTTGTTTTATCCCTGTGCCCATAAAAACAGGTTTAGTTTTAAATCACCTTCCACAAAAAGAATTTTATACAGCTTCTATCGATAGAGCTTGTGCATCATATCTCATAGTACCAGACGTGCCCCCATTTTTGTCATCGGGTCTCCCTATATAAATATCAGACGGACTTAATCACTCACGCGGTTCTTCTCGAACCCGCCCCGTCATTCCTTACGAAATCGTTAGCTCTAACTAATGTGCTCGGTATTCTCAACTCGTCGACTTGTTAGTTCGTCTCTGTCGGTGTCTTTATTATATATCTACCGGAAATCGAATACGTCAGAGATCCTTAGTTACTCTCACCTTACTTCAACTGGAAATAATTACTGTGGATAAAATAAAGAAATAGTATCGAAACAGTTAAACAGAGGTGTCACCAAGATCTTAATAATATATCTCTCCAGTGTAAAAAAAAATATCGTTCATTCCAACATCAACAAAATCCAGCACTATTCTCTCCTTTCGTTCGCTTTACGATCCCACGTTCAGAACGATCTCCACGTCCATGACCGAATCTTCATTTTCCCTCTCTTATTAAAAAAAAAAATGCGACGCATGCAAACCAACTTAATTTGCATAAATCTCTCACTCGACACCGCTGTCCGGATCTTCAAATAAAAACCTTATTTGACTTTCTCACGCCTTTCTCCTCCCACTCCTCTTTTTTTTGTCGTCAGCGAGCGTTTTTTGGTTCGCCCCACACACACAGCATACCAGACACTGCCTCTTTAAACGGCGCCGACAAGTGTCTGCATTTACGTAAGTCGGCCACTCTCCGTTACAATTACTTAACTCCGAATTATCTATCTCGACTTTTCCCCGGCTACTAGGTAATGGTGTTAATTCGTATGTACTATGCAAGAGATATGCCACTCACATATTGTAGTATATTAACGCATGTTATTAACTTGTGAGTTACTGGCGTATTTACATCTACTTTTGTATTTCAATTACCCTCAACACAACATTCGTATCATTATTTACTTTCGATTTAGCCGTTTACTTCTGCATTACTTTGTGGTGGTCTCGGCTGTAGAGGGTGGTGACAGTCTATAGTATCACGCTTGTGAATGTATTCAAATTAACAATGACCTTATATTTTTCTCTCAGTGAAGCAAAAAATGGTCCGTCCCGCAGAGAAGCCATCATTTCGCTATATTCAAGATGTAGCGAATAGATATACATCACTATAAGCGTCGGTAGTACGAAATTATATTAAGAGTTACGCTAGATTAAGTACCGGCTTATAACAGTACAACCACGTACAGAGCCATAACCGCTAACACTGTAAATACGAATTTATGGATTTAGATATCATTTTTTTCTTAGAACGTCATATTTGATAAATCCGTAAAATGAAAAGAATACTCACGCTTTGGTGTCACGTGTATTTGGCGCTGAAACAATTGCCACAATATGTTGCCGTCGTTTCGCACGGAAAGAAATGCTACTGTTTTTTAAAGCATTAATTAACATTACGGAAAATGGTCGTTTATGATAACCGTAAGGTTTCTTTTATAGCTAGAAGTTAGTGAATTGCCTCGTCATGTTTCAAATAGTTATAAATAAACTATAAAAATACAGCTCATAGTTTAAGCTCATAGTTACTGTTTGGTCGAATTATGAAGGAATCATGAATTATTTGTTTCTGTAGCAGGTAGAACAATAATTATATTTACAAAGAAGGATGTCATGGTGTCCCAAGTTAATGACCGGTCGTTGAAGCTAGCAGCGTCTTTTATGATGAATAAGTAATGGTTATAAATAAGTTGTTTACTTATTAATGTCGAAGTGGTCATGTTATGTAAGACAATCTGAAAGACTATTATGTTGCTAATATGTAATTATGATTATACTACTTTGAAACACTGGCTCTCGTCGGATTGTCCAATTTAAGAACCGTGATGGTACATCGACATTTTTATATGTGGTCAGTTTGTTCAAGTGTGTTCGTGGCAGTTTAATGTCTTGCTAGGAAATAGTATTTGTGTGACAGTTCGATAAAAAAGAGGTACCGAACGAGTAGATGTTTTTTTACATTAAAAGTCACTGCTTATCAATGCTTAAAGGCCACTCGAGGATAAGGGTTTAGTAAGTGTTTAACTTAGGATAGGGGTTAACATGTGCTACTAGTTTTACATACAAAGGTGATTTATTCGACATATGGCTACATATATTTGCTAATATATAACTAATCTATTAATAGAAGAAGGTAATCCCTTGGAAGTGGTATCGTGACTACATAACCGATACTACACTGTTGTAAGTGGTATGTTATGTTTCTGTGAGTTTATTACAAGAAAGTCGATATTATAACATAACATAACATATATTTGGGAAAAAGGTGTGTGCCTGTAACTCCCGTTGCTTTCCCTCTTGCCCACTATACCAGTTTGTGCACAGGTCTGACTGAATATTGTCTGTGAAGCCAATGTTTGTCCAACTTACACTTAAAGTCGTTTATGTCTGTTGCGTCGATGCCCCAGTCTGGCAGAGAATTCCAATTGTTCACAACCCGTATCCCAAAGGAATACTTTCTGATGTTTAGCCTACTATGCTTCTTTTCCAGTTTTAGGTTGTGACCTCTTGTTCCGGTGGTCTTGCTGAAGGGACACAGTCTCTCCTGGTCCATGTTGTCTTTGCCTGTGAGGATCTTGAACGTCTGGATCATATCTCCACGCTCCCTTCTATAGTACATGGACGGGATCTTCATGTGTCTCAGCCTATCTTCGTATGACAGGTCCACAAGTGTAGGACACAATTTGGTGGCTCGGTGCTGGACTTTTTCGACCTTGTCAATATCACCGACAAACTGATGGACTCATGGTGCATTTCTGTACTCAAGGATAGGGCCCACCATTGAGGTGTAGAGCTTCTTGATCACGGTCTTGTCTCTGCTAACAAACGCTCGTGTTATTGCCCAAAGTGTACGGTTTGCTTTCTTTACAGTTTCATTGACATGATGATTAAATGACAATTTGTTGTCTACGTATACACCCAGGTCTTTTCCAATATCTGAAGCGCCAATTTCTTTACCATTTCCGTCATTGCACGTCATGAGATATATATTGCATTGGTTGTTATGTCGAAAGTGTTCTTACATACAACAGTAATATAGAGTAACAGACGGTGAGCTCTTTACATAAAATTCAAACAGCAGAATTCCAGTATTATGTAATCGCTGTAAGTTAAATAAGGTTTACATGAAATTCAGACAGCAGAAGTCCGGTGTTATGTCTACGCTGTAAGTTAAATAAGGTTTACATGAAATTCAGACAGCAGAATTCCACTGTTATGTCTACGCTGTGAGTTAAATAAGTTTTACATAAAATTAAGACAGTAGAATTCTAGTGTTATGTCTACGCTGTAAGTTAAATAAGGTTTACATGAAATTCACAACGCAGAATTCTAGTGTTATGTCTACGCTGTAAGTTAAATAAGGTTTACATGAAATTCACAACGCAGAATTCCAGTGTTATGTCTACGCTGTAAGTTAAATAAGTTTTACATGAAATTCACAACGCAGAATTCCAGTGTTATGTCTATCATGTAAGTTAAATAAGGTTTACATGAAATTCAGACAGCAAAATTCCAGTGTTATGTCTACGCTGTAAGTTAAATAAGGTTTACATGAAATTCAGACAGCAGAATTCCAGTGGTATGTCTATGCTGTAAGTTAAATAATGTTTTCATGAAATTAAGACAGCAGAATCCCAGTGTTATGTCTACGCTGTAAGTTAAATAAGGTTTACATGAAATTCAGACAGCAAAATACCAGTGGTATGTCTACGCTGTAAGTTAAATAAGGTTTACATGAAATTCAGACAGCAGAATTCCAGTGTTATGTCTACGCTGTAAGTTAAATAAGGTTTACATGAAATTCAGACTGCAAAATTCCAGTGTTATGTCTACGCTGTAAGTTAAATAAGGTTTTAATGAAATTCAGACAGCAACATTCTAGTGTTATGTCTACGCTGTAATTTAAATACGGTTTACATTAAATTCAGACAGCAGAATTCCAGTGTTATGTCTACGCTGTAAGTTAAATAAGGTTTACATGAAATTCAGACAGCAACATTCTAGTGTTATGTCTACGCTGTAAGTTAAATAAGGTTTACATTAAATTCAGACAGCAGAATTCCAGTGTTATGTCTACGCTGTAAGTTAAATAAGGTTTACATGAAATTCAGACAGCAACATTCTAGTGTTATGTCTACGCTGTAAGTTAAATAAGGTTTACATGAAATTCAAACAGCAGAATTCCAGTGTTATGTCTACGCTGTAAGTTTAATAAGGTTTACATGAAATTCAGACAGCAAAATTCCAGGGTTATGTCCACGCTATACGTTAAATAAGGTTTGTGTGGGGAAGTAGTTTTTATATAATACTGTTACATCCTTTTCCACTAACAAGGTAAATCGTCTTTATGTTTACTTATTTGTTTAGCATTTTTGTTGGCATCTGTATTTCACGGCAACTTTTTGTTGTGTTGAGTGTTGATTGTTCTGACGGCTTTCTGATCTGGTATATCTCTAATATTTGAGTCCATGTTATGATTTATTGAGTTGATATGATCATCAGAAAAATACCTGTATATGAACGCATGTTTCTGCCTCCTTTATTTGGACCCTGTTTCGTTTCTTTGAAGATCAGTCTAAGAATGCAAGAATTTTAAGTCTTGGTACTTAACATGTACACAGAACCAATACTAGTTTCTATTGCCTCGTGTGGCGATTTAACAATGGCGCAGGTTTTTCTGAGACCATTCGAAAAGATTCGTATACTGTTTTATAATAGCATCCGTTTTACATGTGAATATTATCAGAGTTTGAAAAACTTTGAGTTAGTATATTCGCGATTATGCTTTTTTCATAATGCAATTGTGGAATAGTTCATCTGGGCTTGCTAATTTGTAGTTGATGGATGTTTCTCGTAGATATCACATCGCTAAATCAGGATCTCGTTCCGTTAGCCTTGTCTTCAGCAATGTCTCTCTGAGAGTGTAGATCCGTTTTTTCCATAAAACCATTTGATTTGGGAAACCTTCTCATGGTCAAATTGCTGTTTTGGAGCCAAACGTTTTTTTAATCTTTGCTAGACTATTGTGGTGCGTTGTTGATTTTAAAAGCCACTCAAAAATAAGAGTTCATGATGAAAAATATTATGAGAATAAAAAATACTTACTAGAATAAAAAACGTTTTATTACTTATAGGGATAGTTTATGAAAACTATTTCCTTTACATTGGAGTTAAGAGAATCTTGGAGTGTGCAAAAAAGATGTTATGTTGTAACGTGTTACACTGGAAGTTCTTGGAAAGAAACTAATTTTATGGAAATTACGCCGCAGCTAAGCACATAGGGGAAGATAAAAATGGTATTTCGGTTTGGGTAGAGAGAGGAGCCTTTCCTGTGAATTTCTTACAAGTAAAAACTAGGCGAACTCTAGTTATTTAAGAGACGCACATCCTATTTATATAGCGATATTATGCCAATTGCGATAACGTACAAGACAGTCGTATCGAACGTATTTCATTTTAGGAAAATGACATTCAGAAGATCTTAGGAAAATACCTATTCTACTTTTCCAGCTAATACCGAACAGCTGCCGTCTAATAATACAAAATGAATAATGATTGACAAAATAAATAAAATATAAGATAATAAAACAATCGAAAGGCCGCTACGACGACCGGTCAATGAAATAGGTCTCCATTCCAAGTCGAGCGGGTACAGGAAATTAACTTCCTATTAAAAGGTGATAAAGTACCATTTCGGCCTTGCAAAATAGGAAGGGAAAATTAACAGCTATTTACGAATCTATAAATCACCAAATCGCAGCAAATTGATGGGCTTTTTTTTCCGCGGAAAAATAAATTGAAACGGCCAAAGTGAATGTTGTTTTGTTTATTCAAAGAGCTGACGAGAGTATGTTGGTCGGATGGCGAATTATTTTTTTTTTACTCAATAAAGACGAAAATCTATCAAGACTTTTAGATGACGATGAATAATTTGTATCATTTGAATAGTTGAAGAGTTCCAACGCAAAACGCGATGAATCTAATTCGTTAAAATTGAGACCGTAAAAACTAAAAACACGAATATATTAAATCTAGACTTCAAATAAAAGCTTATTTTTATTGAAATCAAAAAGAAATTATTTCACTATCATATTATGTAACACATAGTTTTGAGAGTGTCGTTGAGTGTTGAAATGCAACACTTTTTGTACGACAGATTCGGGATTTTAAGAATGGCGTTTGTCGCGTTTTGCATTAAGAGTCTTCAGTTATAACTAGTCTTCTCACCTTTTAGTCCAGTCCGACTAGGCACATTTGAAGAGGGTCGGCGATTTAATCGGCTGAGAATGATATCCAATATGAGATCAGTAATCTGAATAATAACAAGAATACAGAAAGGTAAACATTATAATATTATTTTTAAATATATTTTGTTTTGTATACATATCTTCTCTTTATTTAGTATTACTTTTTAGGTTGTGCCCTCCCTTTTTTCATCATACATATTTTTTCTCAGTGTTTTTTAGAATACTCAACAGCTATTAAATGTCTATATAATCATTCTTTTATTTTTCTGATTTTTTTCCAGGTTAACTTTTTTCGTTTTTCCTTTTTTCCAGCCATCTTTTATTTTCTGTTCGTGTATCTTTTTCTTGCAATTTCTTTCTGTATTCACCAGGTAATTGTTTATTTTCAAATTAAACTTGTTTTCTTCTCAATTCGATTATTTTATTCATGTGATATTTCATCAAATACGAGCTGATACATTACTCGTTCCACGAGAGTCTAATACACACCCACGCATACACCCACACACACCCATATATATATATATATATATATATATATATATATATATATATATATATATATATGTATATATATATGTATATACATACATGTATATATATATATGTATATATAAAATAGCTATACAGATATATATATACTTATCTATCTATCTATATATATATACATATATACAAATATATAATATATATACATATAATATATATACATACATAATATGAATATAATATATATATATATATATATATATATATATATATATATATATATATAACATTAATAAATGAAAATTAATTATTTATTACCCACATAAATCGATGTTTCATTCTTACGCAATCTTCAGTGCAGGAAGTTCATTTCCGACGATTGGCGGGCGCGAACTCCGATCACAGATCACCACTGATTCGCAGTCAAGAGCGTTTTCCCGTTGGCCATCACAGATAAGCTTAGAATAAGAGAGGAATTAAACTTTGTAAATACCAAGTCGGCGGGTATTTTAAAACGAGCAGCTTGTAGTACTGCTTGTTATTAAACTCACTCAGAGTGGCCAGCCTTAGTAAAGGGGGCTTTTAATAATATTCATAAATAAATATTAATTATTTATTACTTACAGACATCGATGTTCATGCTAACGCAATCTTTAGTGCAGGAAGTTAATTTCCGACAGTCGGCTGGCGCGAACTCCGATCACATGTCGCCACGGATTTGCAGTCAAGAGCGTTACCTGTTGGCCACCACAAATTAGCTTAGAATAAGGGAGAAATTAAACTTTGTAAATACCAAGTCGGCGGGTGTTGTCAAACGAGCAGCGAATAGTGATCTACAATAACAAACTGTGTTGGATCTCGAAATGAAGCTAGTAGTACTGGTTGTTAGTAAACTCTGGATACATTAGGATGTAAGTTATTTTATTTATAACTATCATTTTGCCTTTCATCTAACGAGTAAACCATTTGAAAAGATCTCCTTACGGCAACAACATTCTTGCGAGAAGAGATTTATTATGAGAATAACCCACATCCCCAATAATCCCCCTAAAATTACATCAGAATTAATTTTTTAAATATTCAATCCCTCTCCTTCCTGCTCAGCATGATCAGTTACCCTAATCCTAACCTTAACCCTTCCTCCTCAGCATGATAAGTTACCTTAACCTTACCCCTAACCCTTCCTGTACAGCATAGTCAGTTACCCTAACACTTCCTGCTCACCATGATCAGTTACTATAACCCTAACACTTACTGCTCAGCATGATCAGTTACCCTAACCCTAACCCTAACCCTTAATTCCAAGACAGAAAGAATTGTATTATTATATATTTCTGCAGGTATTTAGCGAAAAATGTATTCCTTTGGTGCCCACAATGAAAGTGCTTTAACTCGTTTTTACACGTATGACTCCGAAAATACACCTACCTGTTTTAATAAAAATAAATGATAAGCTTTTTGAGCCAATAAGAGACATGTCTGTCGAATTGTCGAAAGGGGGATTTAGTATCTAACAGTGAAATAAAAACAGGAAGACCTTAACGTAAGCATCTAATATTAACACGGGGATCATCAGCTGTTTACCATCTAACTGTTTCGGAGGTTTAAAGACAGGACAGTTATATGCATGGCTCTCCAATGGTACAGATCAAACTACCATTTCCCCAATCAAGTGTCGAAATAATCTAGCTTAAAATGTGACTTATATATACATAAATAAATAATAATAATAATCAATATAATAATAATAATAATAATAATATACTACCCTTAAGACTACCGTGCGATATGGTAATTTGCATATCAAATAAAATTCTTTATAACAATAGTAATACTAGTAATAATAATAATAATAATAATAATAATAATAATAATAATAATAATAATAATAATAATAATTATAAAATTCTATCTGAACACTACACCCAAGAACCATTCTGCGATATGGTAGCTAGAAATAAAATTATATAGGAATTAAAGTTGCATTAAAAAAAAAAGCTTTAGTACCTTAGGTACCAGAAAGGCAAATAGATGTTTTTTTATGTGTACATTAACGTTTCGTCTTTATTTATAAGACTTTATCAGGATGATAATATAAAGAAAATGTCATGCAAGTACAAACACATATATATATATATATATATATATATGTGTGTGTGTGTGCCTTTCAGCTAAAAATAATCAATTTCAGCGTAAGTTTACAATATAGTTTTTAACGCCACAAAAAATTAAATCAAATATATACATATTCAAATGTCGATAGATAATCACAGTTACTTGAAAGTAAGAGAAAGCTATTGATTGCAAACTCCATACAATTAGAGTTTGGTGATTTTTTTGTAATTTTTCTGAAACGCTAATTGCTAAATGAAATTAGTGCGAAATGAGTCTCTTTTTTTCTGTAATGTTTTTAGCGGAAACTAATTTTAAATTGAAATTCTATTCTCTCTGTTCGTGTCTGGTTCTTTCTATTTCATCGTAAGTAATCGAATATATATATTCCACGCGGCATCGCTAAAACTAGATGGAAACCAAAAAACAACGATGGCAATTTGAATTAAATAGTCGAACAGGATACAGTGTGAAAATAATTGATGTGAAACAAAGAAATACAATTAGTAAACAAATCAAGGCAATTGAACATATAACGAATTGTAATGACTAAAACAATATTGAAAATGTTCTAAATAATTACTAGTTTATACGCGTACCTTTAGCCGTGTTGATACAATACCTGAATATGGTAATTTCCATCCACGTATGATATAACGAGCACCTTCTCTGTTAGTCATTCTGTCTGTCTGTCTGTCTGTCTGTCTGTCTGTCCGTCGAGAATTTTTGTGAATGTAATTTCAAAGTCAGAAATAAACAATAAATAATTTAGTCGCCGAGGCCGCGATTCGAACTCGTAACTAACTGTCTGAGGTATGACGTAAGTGATGAAATACTATCTTATTTTAATAGTTAAAGAAATCGTTTTTTGTTTTTTTTTACTTCTCCCAGTTACAAATAAATGATTGTATAACTTGTTCTTCATATCACCCATTCCCCACATCCCAATTTTTTTTTTTTTGGGGGGGGGGGGGGGGCGGGGAAACAAAACAACATTTTTTCCCTTTTTAAACAAAATGGTAATCGGAGACAATTTTTTTGTCTCACCACCCAAGAACGCGGCAGCCTAGCAAAAATAGACGATCGTTGGCTAGTCTGTATTTATATCATACAGTTTTATTAGAGTTTACAGTATAAACCTTCTAAGACAAAAAAACACATGTGAAGGCAAAAGTAAACATAAACGTGGTAAGTTGCTCTAAGCGAAAAGGTTGTAGTAGTGTTTCGGAGGAATGTTAGTCGGATACTTTTTAAAAAGGCAGTATCGCAAACATACAAATAGGGGTGGGACGTAATGGGTGAAAATTCAGATTCATGCGAGTTGTATTTTTTGTATTCATTTATACATAAATAACACTAAACAATCAAACATTTTGACAATTTTGCAAAATTTAGAAGGTGCAGGCCAATAGTTTTTGGCTCTTTTACATTCATGAAAACTCTTTTACAGCCTGAAAATGGTCCTAAATTAAAGTACTATATCAGATTTAACCATCTATATCCATTCATAGCTTTTGAGGATGTTTTAGGACCTGCAATGTCGCATGAAATCACTTTTTCACCGAAAAATGATGGATTTTGAGTCCCGTGGAGCCCTAACGGCTATTTTTGGCCTGCACCTTCCGAATTTTGCAAAATTTTCAAAATGTTTGATTGTTTAGTGTTATTTATGCATAAATGAACACAAAAAATACTACTCGCATGAATCTGAAATGTTCACCCATTACGTTTCCTTTCGAATATAAAACGGAGAAGTTCATGGTTTAAGTATTTTTTCTAATTCTGATTAAGTTCCAATATCTCCCTTAGGTTAAGCGGGCACTTATATATTTATTACTTTTAAATATGCACTACAAATTAAGCCAACGGAGTATTCCACGTTTTTTGGGTATTACTGCAACCATTAACTGTAGTCGTACCTTCGAGGGGTGTTAGGAAATAACCAACTGGAATTCTGAACATTCTACTGGGTACACTGGGTACACAGAGTACACTGGGGCACCATTATATGATAGAATAGAATATTAGCTTATTGTAAACGTTTGATGTTAACTAACCAACTACAACATATTTTATGCACAATAAAGCTCTCATTTTATTCACGAAGTGAATTTATTCCGTACATATCATTAGCGCTTTCACCATTTTTAATTTAATGCCGGATACAAATGTGTAATGGTGGTAATTAACGTTAACACGTCACGGCTGCTGTTTTACGAAGCATACTGAAGTAAAGTCTCGATCTATTAACTAGTAACGTCCGGTTTCCATCTTTTTTCTGGGCAAACCACGCTCACATTTGAAAATCGGGATAACATATGTAAGTGCATATTAACCCTTATTTCAGAGATGTTCACGGAACGAATTAACAGGACACAATAGTATTAATATATAAATTAATATATGTTATCTTAATAAGTATTACTATTACGTAGTATTGTCTACCGCGAGGGCCAAGTTCGCAACTATTTTTTGTAGAAGACGTAGGAGTATTTTAACGTTTACGACATTTTATTCAATCAAACTAATTGGGCTCCATTTCTTAAGTAGGAACTGCTTTTGTCGGGACCATCCGTATAATAGAAACGAGTTTCTTTAACGATTCTCTTTGTCAGCATCTTAGACGACATCTAGTTACGCTAATAGTATGGCATCAACTGAATTTAACTGAAACTATTTCCTAACACATGCTTAGATAGACTGCCTTGGGCAAATGTTGTTCATATTTGGACTAAGCGCGTTTAGTTTGAGCGATATCACAAAGGCTATCACTCATGTATGCCATCAGTTTCACTTACATGTAACCTCGGCCCAAACGAATCAACTAAAGAAGAAGCTTCCTTACACATGTGCAGCCATTAACACCATCTCAGGACGAAACCATATTCTGACAACAGACTAGACAACAAGAGAATAACTCCAATTTTATCAGAATGTCCCACCTCAGCTCAGAATCATCGTGAGTCCACTGGCAGGAATTTAGCTTCCTTCTATGTATCTTCCTTCCACAAGCGCTCGAGAATTTGAGCACTCTGGCCATTTAAAAATTGCCTTGTCACCCCCGTCGGCAATCCCCGGTAGGGGCGCCTCAGGCGATTAGCAATAAACTAACCCCCTTCTCAAAGGGCGAGAAGGCAGAGCCTGGGAGGGTGCACCTCCTAGAACTGCACAGGACGGACCACCGAGAGATCGGCGCGAATCAAGACCCGAAGGCCCGGACAACAACGGTTATTGGGCGGGGTAAAAAACCCTGGTTCGGAATATTGCGTTTAGAAACTGCTTAGGCTACACAAATACTACGCATACAAATAAGAAGTTAACGCAGTGCAGTACTGACCGTTGTGCCCAACTACTTCAAGACCAGTGCAGCGTAAAAGGTTTTGTAGAGTCAAATTATATCGCAAAGAACTATGTAAAAAAATACGAAACTGGTGTATAACAACAGACTATGAAGTTTTCTATTTGTTAAAGAGAACAGTAAACAGTTTTAGTATCAGAGCCAACTTGTATTACCTATTCGTCAACGAGTTCAAAGGTGTTCTTCATTTGGTAACACAAATAGTCTTTGTGAAAACTAAACCAGACTTCATTATCTATGTTCATTGTCAATTTAGAAATTTTAATTCATGATTTTGTAAAACATTCATGCACGTTCATAATTTTGACAGTTCGCTCGCCTAAGTGATACTTTTTTAAAATTGTGAGACCTTGCACTGTTTAAAAACAGTGCAAGTTTTATTATTTTTTTCCTGTAAAGCTATATATGTTAATAATATATATATATATATATATATATATATATATATATATATATATATTGAAACGGCATTGTTAACAAACCTTAAAACATGGTATTTTTAAGCAGCATTTGTGTGTATAAATATATTCATACATCAAGGGAGGCGCGAGAGCGCTATCTCTTAATAGACTTCACGAATTGCCTATGCTGGAATTCTCAGTTCTTTGATAAATCATAACTCAAAAACCAATAAACCAAATTAGTTAAAACTTTGCACAGAAATGTTATTTGAATAGGTTCTATAAGTGTGTAGAATTTCAGTATAATTAGTCAAGGATACCCAGACATCCAGAAAGTTCAATCATGAAATCATGTTATATGTGTGTACATACGTACGTACGTATGTGCCACCCTGTATCTCATCAACTATTTGATGGATTCAGATAATTTTTGGCAGAGATAAAGGTTCTAGGGTCTAGTTGATGGCATTTTAATTTCAGTTTACCAGAAAATTCAAAAAAAAAAAACCTTGAAAATGACCAGTATTCATGAACTTTATTCTATATCTTATCGACCATTCAATGGATTCAGCTGATATTTGGCAAATATAGAGGTTCTGGTGTCGAGTTGATGGCATTTTAATTTCAGTTTTCCATATACCTTAGTTTTTCAGAAAATTCCAAAAAACCCTAAAAAATGACTAGTCTACATACAGTTTATTCTGTATCTCATCAACTGTTTAATGTCAAACTACCAACTACATCAGTTATGAGAAGGCATTGTATTCAGGCATAGCCTTTACAAAAGTAGTGACTTTCCATGAAAAATGCCAGTATACTGAAATCATATGCCCTTAATAGGGTTAAGATAAACATTCATATACACTAAATGTACAAAACCAAGGAAATTCCCAAATTTTTACACCTTTATTGTCATTAAGGGTATGCGAGCACAACTTGTAGGAATTTTTCTTCAGCGCACCTCACACACTTCATACACTCATGCGTAGAGATTTATACTGTTGTGATGTGAAAATGAAATGGTTTGGTTGATATGTAGTCATACCCTTAATGAGAATAACAGTGTAAACATTTGGGAATTTCCTTGCTTTCGTACAGTTAGTGTATATGAATTTTCATCTTCACCCTATGAAGAGCATATTATTTCAGTATACTGGCATTTTTCATTGAATATATATATATATATATATATATATATATATATATATATATATATATATATATATATGTATGTATTTATGTATATATATACATATGAATATATTTATAGGTACATATATATATGAATATATTTATATATATATATATATATATATATATATATATATATATGTATATATATATATATAGATAGATAGAGAGGGAGAGAGACAAAGAGAGAGGTGATCTGGAAAATATGGCCACTACTAAATTCTATCATGCCTAAAGAAAAGTCTTATACGTATATATATATGTATATATATATATATATATATATATATATATATATATATATATATATATATATATATATATATATATATATATATATATAGAAAGAGAGAGAGAGGGAGAGAGAGAAAGCCAGAGAGGCGGAAATATAGATAGATAGATAGATAGATAGATAGATAGATAAATAGATAGATAGATAGATAGATAGATATATAGATAGATAGATAGATATACTAAATAATAACAAGATTAACATGAGTAGAGACAATCGGATATGTTGTATGTATTAGTTGTTTTTAGAGAAACTTTTTTTCTGCTGTACGCAATCGACCATAAAATGTGACCCTTGGTCGGAACAAAAGCCCCATTTCACTTGGCTTCCGTTTTCCGCTCGCTTTCATCCGACTGGCGATATGGAAGATATTTCCTTTATTCCTTTTGGCAAAAAGCATCAGGTAAACACTAAGAAAACACAACCAAAACAAAAAATACATGTCTGGTTGCAGAAATGGACGTTTCCGACGAAATCCTATTCATCAACATCGGCACTATCCGGGAACGCCTAGAACAGAATTCGGATTCTTACACACATACACACTACATAAAAGTAGTATATCTTATTCACAAAGACAACTTTTCATATGTATGACAGTTATCATATGATTAGATATATATATATATATATATATATACATATATATATATATATGTATATATATATATATATATATATATATATATATATGCATATATATATGTATACGTATATATATGTATATAGTAGAGCTAGGGAGTAAGTTATTAAAACTAAAACCTACAATAGAAATAAAAGGCACCACGGGTTAAAATAAATTCACCCATTATATTGACATAACAAAGAAATAGAGAGATGCCACTCTATAGAAAACAGAACAATAGAATAGGAAATAGGAAGTAAAACTTACCGGGCCTTTGTTCGTGAGAAGCCCAACGATTGATTAAGAGAACAACACAGAATCTAATTGGTTAACTAGCAAGTTGTGTATATAAAAACACCCGGCAAAACTAACTCCATGCATTTTAGCCTAAAGATTCCCTTGGGGATGAAATGCGTGAGCTTCTGTGAAGATTAATTGCAATAAATATATTTTCATGGCTTACTGTATATATATATATATATATATATATATATATATATATATATATATAGAGAGAGAGAGAGAGAGAGAGATAGATAGATAGATAGATAGATAGACAGATAGATAGATAGATAGATAGATAGATAGTGGTAATATAAATATTTTATATGATATCTTTTGTGATAAGGAGTGGCCATCTTTGAAACTTTCTCTATCTCTCTCTTTATCGCATTCTCTCTATATCTATATATCGCTTCCCTCCCTCTTTTTATCTCTCTGTCTTTATTTTCCTCTCTCTATCTCTATCCCTCTCTATTTATCCCCCTATCTATCTCTCTATATCTATATCCCTCTCTCTTATCTCTATCCCCCTCTCTCTCTCTCTCTCTCTCTCTCTGTATGCCTCTCTTTCTTAAACAATAAATAACGAAGAAAAGGAAGAAGGGCAGTGGAAACTTAATTGATGAGGTCAAACACCTGATTTCAATAACAATCTTAAGAATGTATTTATGATAGTAAATTTACAACGGAAATGTTATAATAAGTAAGCTTTAGTCTCTGCCACTTGGTCCTCAAATAATTATCAAATATATTACGTTATTTTGTCTATAATCCATAAAGCATTGTGGATGATATCTTTATCAACGGTCGTTGTTTGTTAGTTTTATTTTCTGGTGTATGAACCTGTTTCGTGTTATTAACTGGCAAATTGGCAGATGATTATGGAAAAGAGGATAATACTGCAGACTGGTGATACGGAATCATGCGTTTGATTCGTTAAACGATTTAATCATTGGTTCTAGTAAAAGTACATATGTAAAAAACAATTTTATTCTGCGTTAGTTTTCATATTTTAATATAAGATGTATTTTTGTGTATAACTCTGAAAATATGTCCCTTTTTTAATGTTAAGCGTTGTTTTGTTTTCAAGTACAAATTATTTGATTTCGGACAGCAAATACTATTTTGAATGTCATATATATCGTTCTACAGAAAAGTAAGTATATTTTCCTTTTGCATATAATACCATTTTATTTATCTTCCTCCCACAAGGTAAGATGTGACACAAGGTCGGGAAAGTGGGATTTGAAAAGCCAGCGCCCAAGAAGATGAACACTCTGGCTACAAAAATGCCTGGGCAGCCCCGTCGGCATTCTCCGGTAGGGGCGCATCAGACAGTAAGCAATAAACTTACTCCTCCTCAAAGAGGGGAAGCAAAGCCTGGGAGGTTGGACCCCCTAGAACTGCACAGGACAGACCCATAGACCGGCGTAAATCAAGCCCCGAAGGCAAATACAATACCAGTCTATGGGGTGCAGTATCCATCGGAACAGATACTACACGTTGATCTTGGCCAAAATGCCAAGAAGTTACATGTTATTTACCTCCCCAGGAGGTTAGGTACAAGGCCAGTTTTATCTTACTCCCACAAGGTAAGATGTGACCAAAGGTTGGGTCGGGAAAGTGGGACTTGAAAAGCCAGCGCCCAAGAAGGTGAGCACTCTGGCCATTAAAACTTAGTCCTCCCCAAAAAGGGGAGACAAAACCTGGGAGGGTGAACCTCTTAGAACTGCACAGGACAGACTCATAGACCGGCGTAAATAAAGACCCGAAGGCCAAGACGATACCAGTTTATGGGGTGTAGTATCCATCGGAACAGATACTACACTTTGATTTTGGACAAAAGGCCATTTTATTTAAGGGAAAATAACGGTTACAGCAAAAATATTTAAAAAAAAAAAACACAATGTCTGGGAATCGTTATAGGAGGGGTGTGTCGCTGGTCCTACAATGTGTCTGTCTATGTGCACTTTACCCTTTGCTAGACTCTCTCACCAAAATACCTCATTCTCTCTGTGGGTTGGACCTACTTAGGTGATCCCCAATTTGTAGGAACAATTTTATTGGAAAAATTCATTGTGTGGGTGTGGGACAATATTTACATTTTTTTTAAATATGAACATGGTTAGTAGTGCTCTCCCAACCCAACCCTCAAAGTTTGGGGGAGTGGACATCTTTGGAGGCTCTCTAGTACCCCCCCCCCAAAAAAAAAAGGCCATGAAGTTAAGGTTTAACTCACATTTACTTGAGTGCAGTACGGTCTGAACGCAGATTCGTATATGATTTTCGCAGATCACTACGAAAGTTTCATGAATAGTTTCAGGTATTGGTGATGTGTAGCTTATATTTGAAATGTCTGATTTATTTGTTAGACAC
>OY744535.1:17767615-17782615 GCA_963556195.1 Sepiola atlantica
TCTTTCTATTCGTCGGACGATAGATCTTGTGCTTTTAATAATGAGATTGTAAGAAATCTCCATATTTAACGCGAACCTTTTCGACCATCATTGGTCGGCTTCAGGCGGATGATTGATAAATGCAAAATAAAAGTGGTGAATCTATTTTAGAGGACGTTTCCATGTGATTAAAAACATAAAATCATTCAACAGCATTTCAAAACGCCTTCGCACCCCTCATAACGAGCATGATTAATGTTGGGCTTTTTTAATTGAATGAACAACGCTTCCATTGTGGGGAGGCGAACACCGCAAAATGATACAGCAAGAATGGATGTGCTACCGGTTAAGATATTTCTAAATATATATATATATATATATATATATATATATATAGTTGCCATTAATATTCGAAATAACTCCCGACAAATATCTTGCCAATATATCTCCATTGAATACAAACATATATTCCCAGTCATCGGCATTAGGCCAAGTTGATAATGGTGATATCTGAAAATATGTTTCTATCCAATTTCTTAATTTAACACATTTCCACATAACTTGCAAAAAGCAGCCGCATTCAGCATCACTACTCAGATTCGAATAAAATAGTTCATCAATTTCACAGATATGATTGCATTACAATAATATCTACAACCAACAGCTACACAAAGAGACGACATTTAACAGCATGCTGATTTGGACATTAAGTATCCAATAACAATATATATAGAAAACGAAAAAAAATACTATAAGAATGATTGACTTTTGTTTGAAAAAGAGCTTTATGCTTGTCACGCCCTAGCAACATGAACAAAAGCCATTAAGATGTACATCACGTCTATGTGATGTGTTGTCATCGTGTAACTATTAGTATTTTCAGATACATTTTATGCAGCAAATGAGTATGAATTAGGTGTGCTCTATTATATTTTTAAATAATAACATATGAATATTGTTTCATTAGTGTTGCTAAACATGTTGCCAAACTACAGAAACATACACACACACACACACACATATATATATATATATATATATATATATATATATATATATATATTAGGCTAATCAATGATCCATAAAATCGCCACAATTACTTCTTCGCCTTTTTTTCTTCTTCTTCTACTTTTTCTTATTTTTCTTCTTATTATTATTATTATCATCATGATTATTATTATTATTATTATTATTATTATTATTATTATTATTATTATTATTATTATTATTATTATTATTATTATTATTATTAAAACGGGGGGTGGCTTATTATTAACAAAGTCACTAATCCTCCCAACTGAGGCAGTTCTCCGAAACCACTTCAATAGTTCGAATTATATCCTCTCCGGGCTGAAAACAATACGAAAAGTTCATGAGAAGATTAATAGTTATTTCAATCTTTTTTTTTAATACTTTTGTAAAACATTTTCTGTAAGGTACTTCTCATAGTCAATTTTAAACACATTTTTTAAGCGTCATTTTAACACATATTTTAAGAGAGTCACTTCAAACACATTTCCCAGATATTTTACATCATAAGAAAGTTACCTTTGCAGTTCTCTTTCGTCGCTGATCGTGAGTTCGTTGGCACCTCATCTGTGTTGTTGGCTCGTGATCGTCGTGGAGTCCCTGTTTTGGGAGCAGATTCTATTTTCAAGCAGAAGACAGAGACACTAGAAGACGGTTTTTCTGAGAGAGATTTATTTTGTTCTTTTTATTTCACACATCATTCCAGTGGAGGGGGGGGGGGGGGTCCCGTCGTCGGTTCATACATTCACATCTTACTGTGGGACGTTAGATGCAGTTAGCTATTTTCAATAAGTTTAGCCCATCTCGCGATTCACACAGACCTCGGACTACAGAGACCAGCTTATACGTCTCTATATTACGGGCTTCCATCGTGAACTGATCCAAAAACTAATTTCTCACACAAAAAGGATATGTGACGTCAGATCCCCCCCCCCCCGACCTCTCAGACGAATGTCACAACAGACTCAAATCGTCTTTGTCTCTGACCTTTGATCGGAGCATTTTCTATCGGTCAAAACATACCTCAAATTTGTTTTGGCTTATAAAATGAGTCACCATGCATCATGGTTTTTTGTTCCAAAAATCACAGATGCCCTTAAATTGTACTTAATCCTATTTCCTTCACAATTCATCTAGTGGATCTACACACTTTAAAATACAAGGCAGTCATAATCCAACATATATAAATTAAATACTCGCGTTGATAACAAATGATATCATAAAGAAATGCTCACAGGCATAAAGTACTGTCAGTAGTGAATTAACATAGAGTAAGAATAGATAAATTCATCTATAGATACGAGATTGATAAGTGACATATTTTGTTAAGTATTAATCGCAGCTTATTAGAACGATATGAACAGATTGTTTGCAAACATACCTCCATCTAAAAACTAAAGTATATTTGAAAAGTTTATTGTAATTTATCTATTTACCTGTTGTCTGTAGAAATTATTCACGATTAAATAGTAAATTTCTTTTGTAAATAGTTCTTTTTATATGTTCACTAAATGGTTGCCTAAACCAAATGTTTTTCAGCGTTTATTCTTTATATTCCTCTTTACGAATTTTTTTTGTTTTGATAAGTATATTTTCTGATGTGTTAATGTTATCTCATATATTTATTTGGTTTCTATGTATTGACATTATTAGTGCGTTTATAATCACTCTTACTGATGAAGTTACCTCATAATTATTGTGTTTCTGTTTCTTCTTAATGTCAAATAGTATGCATAATTACGTTTTATTGCTATTAATAGTTAATAATTATTGTGAGTAATATATATATATATATATATATATATATATATATATCAACATTATAATCCCATTTTGTTCGTGCGTTGCTGATGTTTAATGAGTTACATATAAATCTGTAAATGCAATTTTATACTTAAAGAAAATAGAGTAAAAACAATAAATGATATACATATATGTTCAACTAAAAATGAACCTTTATTATAACGATTTCAGATTATTGTTTTTATGATCTACGGCTCATAATATTGCATACAGCAATGTTTATATTTCTGTCTGTAAATACGCAAAATAAACAGCAAGTCGATTTCATTTAAAGAAATATCGATGATACAGCGATCACAAGGTCAGAGCAATTTACAGTCGCCATTTTATATTCGTAATAACTCGCGTCGAATGTGTTGCCAAAATATCTGGAACCACTTAGGCCAAGTTGGTAATGGCGACGATTGAGAATATATGTTGCATCCAATTATCTTCGCAGATATTGCTGTTTATTTTTTCATCTTGTATTCATTTAAACAAACAAAAATACAAAATGGCTGAAATAAGCAAATGTGCCTATGGTGTCATTTACCAATATATATATATATATATATATATATATATATATATATATATATATATATATGTATATATATATATATATATATATATATATATATATATATATACATATATATATATATATATTGGTAAGTGACACCAATATATATATATATATATATATATATATATATATATATATAATACATATATATATATATATACATATATAAAATACAAAATGGCTGAAATAAGCAAATGTGCCTATGGTATCATTTACCAATATATATATATATATATATATATATATATATATATATATATATATATATATATATTGGTAAGTGATACCAATATATATATATATATATATATATATGTATTATATATATATATGTATATATATGTATTATATATATATATATATATATATATATATATTGGTAAGTGATACCAATATATATATATATATATATATATATATAATACATATATATATACATATATATAATACATATATATACATATATATATATATAATACATATATATATACATATATATAATACATATATATACATATATATATATAATACATATATATATATATATAGATATAATACATATATATATACATATATATATATATGTGTGTGTTGGTTGGGTACGTGTGTGTATATGTGTTTTTGTATGTGTGAGAATGTGGAGATGCACGTATATATATATATATATATATATATATATATATATATATATATATATATATATATATATATATATATATATATGAAAGAAAATATAAAAACACATATATACCATGAAGATGGTTAAATACATAATTATAGTTGTGTATTTATGGAGATATTTAAAAAAAATTATAACATGAAAAATAAAAAAAAATATTGCATATTTAATCTATCTTAAATGTCATATATACATATAGGTGCGTATATAAATAGAGTATCGACATATACGTGTATATATACATATATAAATTAAACAACTTCAAATGTATTGATAAAATGAACTAAAAACAATTTTTTTTCAAAAGTGCTAATTACTAGAGAGAGCTTATATAAATGTATATTATATAAACATTGAAAATCGTCTTCATTAATAAATGCATTTTTCTTTAATGGAGTGCATCGCCTCGAGACAACAATTTCATAATTAAAGAAATGTGCCCCAAATAAATAAATTAGATGTCGAACAGACAGACAGTAAACCTTTATTAATTGCTGAAAGCGCTTATACAGTTACCTGACTTGACATCAAAACTGTTCAAAAGGGTCTGAAGTATTAAGTAGCATATCACATGAATCACAACGATCTAGGTTCAAATACCCCCTAACAGATTTATACTAAACTAAAACTTACATACCAGAGAGAACAAATAGACGAAAGTTACACACATGGATAATAGGAAATACACTTATACATAAAAACTATATATTTATATATGTGTATATTTAGGCATCAAGTTTTCAATCAGGCAAATGTTATTAAATAACATTGAGTGTTTTTGATTGACGAAATTTTGTTTAGATTCTCTCAATTTACAAATAATTTATTTAGTATTTCGGGAAATTTCTGTATATAAGTTTAAATCAGTCTCTTGTTCAACAGTTTGTATTTCCGTCGCGAGTTCTTTCGATTTGATTCAGCAAATCCTAATCATGTGAGGTTAAACTTGAACATTTTACAACTTTTTTATTTATTGTGTAATTTTTACGGCTAGTAATTGACCGATTTACAATGAACGTCTGCAGAGATTAGATTTTCCATGGGAACGTGATTACGTTAGATGCGCATAACAAATAAAATAATGTTGTTTAACGGCTGTGAATTGTTCATGGTAATTACGACGTCAGATTATGAAACATTTTAATTACTAGTGGCAGCAATTTGCATCGAAACAAGCCATCTCACAATTAATACTATAACTTACGAAATTAGGCAGCACACAGTAGTAAAGAGTCTAGCGTAGTATTGATTTACTCCTCTCCAGGAGTTAGGCACAAGGCCAGTTTTTATCTTACTCCCACAAGTAAGATGTGACCCAAGGTCGGGTCGGGAAAGTGGGATTTAAAAATTGCCTGGGCAGCCCCGTCGGCATTCCCCGGTAGGGGCGACTCAGGCAATAAGCAATAAACTTACTCCTCCCCAAAGAGAGGAGGCAAAGCCTGGGAAGGTGGACCTCCCAGAACTGCACAGGACAGACCCATTGACCGGCGTAAATCAAGACCCGAAGGCCAAGACAACACCAGTATGGGGTGCAGTATCCATCGGAACAGATACTACACTTTGATCTTAGCCAAAAGGCCAAGAGCGTAGTAATTACCATTAACAAACTCTTAGTCGTCAAACATCATTTTTTGAGAGGTTGTACGTTTAACTAGATTAATTTCCTGTAAGTTTTGGTCGTAATATATAAATCTATGAATTCATATTACTTTGTGTGTGACAATAAAGAGAAGTAATTATGTATGTGTGTACGCGAACGTCAGCATGGGAAGTAGGCGAATGAAGTATGAGTATCGTTTATTATTTAAAAAAGATGGCAAGCGTACTCTTTCCCCTCTCGCTCTCATAATATGATCTGAGGTTGATCTCGGATTCTAACTCTCCCTGATGAGATCTCAGTTTATAGTAACTGTTGATCGATAACATCGACATGCCAGTGTCGCAGATTTTGTACATGTATGTGTTAATAAAATAAAAATTATCATATATATATATATATATATATATATATATATATATATATATATATATATATTAACTGTTGGGGTGTTAGTTCATAGGTGTTGATACATTGAGGCTACGGTCGTTATAGGATCGTGCTCAATAACAAGTAGAGTTGTATTTTACAGTGTTTTTATTTATAAAACACTTTTGCTACATATTTGCATAAATGTTTCAGTCACGATCTTATTTAAAGTCTAACTTCTTTATGTGGTTGACAAGGAATCATCTATATGTTGTTTACATAAAAATGTATACTGATATATGTATATATATATATATATATATATATATATATATATATATAATAATTCAGGTAAAACATCCACAGGGTAGTAATCAAAAGAATTTCAACCGGGTTTTATTAAAAGTGGTCAATATCAAATAGAGCGTTTATATATGATTATTTTTATTTACACAGACATGTACAAAATCTGCGATACTGACATGTCGATGTTATCGATCAACTGTTATTATAAACTGAGATCTCATAAGGCAGAGTTAGACTCCAATCTTAAATTTAGATCATATCTGGAAAGAATCTTTTTTCTAAATATGATCTAAGGTTAAGATCGGATTCTAACTCTGCCGTATGAGATCTCAGTTTATAATAGCTGTTGATCGATAACATCGACATTCCAGTATCGCAGATTGTGTACATGTCTGTGTAAATAAAAATAATCATATATATATATATATATATATATATATATATATATATATATATATATATATATATATATGTAGTAAATAATTACAATAATTATTATTATATCATCACACAAAGCTACACGTCATGTAAAGTCATACAAAAACATCATATACAGCTATTATTTTTATAAATATTATTATTACAAAGGACTTGTCACTAAAATTGTCCGATAGTATGTTTTCACTTCTTATTTTGATATGGCTCTGACTATCAAAATTATCATTGTTAATAATAATAATAATAATAATAATAATAATAATAATAATAATAATAATAATAATAATAATAATAAAGATGATGATGATGAAATTAATAATAATAATAATTATTATTATTATTATTATTACTATTACAATTAGTTATATTACTTCGTCTGAGTACTTACTCAATTACTCATAATCACTCAATACTAACAGCATTAAGTCGGGAGTCTGAGTTCTAATATGCCTACTCATATTTCTGTGCACTAGGACTATCCCGATGATGCATTCACGTAACGTCAATTTATCAATGAGTTCTCGTTGATAAATATCGTTGGATTTTCATGGAATTTTAGTGGCAATGCCCCTCCCTCAAAATTCCAATACTCTGTGTAGCCTTCAAGTTTTTACTTGCATGGTGCTGTATTAAATCTCTTTTTTTTTATCCACCAAGGAACGTTACACTATGTTGTGTAATACCATTCTATGTTGTTCCAATGCTCAATTTAGGATTTAGTTGTTTTTTTTAAACATAGTTCACCCCAAACAAGGCAGGCTGTCACTGTAGACGTAAGGGACTACTGAGAAAAAAGGGTGAACGTTTGGGGAAAGGGGGGGGGACAACTTAAATTAGGAGCTGCGCAGCAAGATGCCTGTTTACATTAGTTTTTCTGCATGGTAGTACCGTCAGGAAAACAGGGAGCAGGGAAGAAGTTCCAGAATCCAGCAGCACGAAGAAAGAAGCTTTTGAAGTAGAAAGCTCCTCAGCATCTGGGGACCTTCACAGTGAATGGATGGCATTTGGGATTTGTTTATCACTTGTTCTGTTGTCATTAGATAATACTCCCTTGACGTATTCCTTTCATGAGAGTAGTAGAATGTCTGCCATATTGTTATTATACTATACTCTTAGATATTACCTCCTTTTTGTGCGACAACGTCTCCTTTTATTGCGTTGAATGGTGATGAACAAGTAAAAACCCATGCCGGTAGTTAATAATTAAAATAGCTTCCTTAAAGGGGCTGCACACAAGTGACGACGCGCTGATGATTAATGAGCCAAAGCAAAAAAGAAGTTCGTCAAAAAGACAAGATAAAAAAACGATGAGTCGAACTCATAACAATGCGTCTTAATTGTGACGCGAGGAGCGTACAGTGGAATGCGTCGTTGTCAGCGGCCGCCGTTGAGGAATGAGTTTGAGAAGCGCAAACCCAGAGGAATTGATGCCGGAGTCGGAATATGACAATATGAAATGATCAATGGATGATACAAAAGAATAAATTTAAAACATAGTATAATAAGAATGTAATTATAATTATAAGTAAGACGAGAATACGAACGAAATGGAAGTATAAGAATAATAAACGAAATAGAATTAACGAAGAGAAATGTGAACGTGTAAGATTAGAGAAAGAGAATTGAATGACATTAAGAGAAGACGAACTGAAAACGACTTGGAAGAAGTAGAGGGGAACTAAAAGATGAACAAGAATAAGTAGTTAAACAAAGTCGTGGGAGAGACAGAATTATTGAAAAAGACGTGGACGAAGAATTACTGAGAAAACCACGTTGAAAAAGTACTAAAAACGTAGAAAAAGTACTAAAAACGTTGAAAAAGTACTAAGAACGTAGAAAAAGTACTAAAAACGTTAAAAAAATACTAAAAACGTAGAAAAAGTACTAAAAACGTTGAAAAAGTACTAAAAACGTAGAAAAAGTACTAATAACGTTGAAAAAGTACTAAAAACGTAGAAAAAGTACTAAAAACGTTGAAAAAGTACTAAAAACGTAGAAAAAGTACTAAAAACGTGGATAATTTACTGAAAGTGCAAGTATAAAAAATGAGAGTGACGCGAGAAAATTACAGAAGACTTGAAAGAAGAAATAAAAATGATGTTGAAAAAAATACAAAAAAGAACTTTAAAGATATACTGAAAAAATGTGAAAAAGGGCAAGGCAGAATTATTACGATACATGAAAACGGTGTTGTAGAAAAATGTAGACTGGGAGAAGACGTATTAAAAATAATTTTAAAAAAACATGAATCAAAATTTTCTCTGGTACAGTGATGTGTATAACGACTTAGACTGACGTTCTGGTAGTGCTAAGTACGACTCAATAGCTGGACATTCACTCATGCGTGTTTGTTAAATACACGTCTTTCCTTCTTTTAAGTGTGTGGTTTGATGAAGAATCTAATATAAAAAAAAACATATTCAAGCCGGTCAAAAATGTGACGGATAGAATGTAGATTCAAAAGGACATTACGGTGCTTTTCAGATTAGAACCAGAGGTAAAATCGATTTGGCGCCGTTAAGGTAAGGGTTAGCGTCAGGTTTAGGGTCAGAGTTAGCTCGGGTTCTTATTTGGAGAATTACCGAATTTATTTTAGTTGAAATGATTACATTTGTCTCCGAAAATAAGATAAGCGTTTGTGTCGCTTATGACGCGAAATGTTGGCATATACACATCTCTACTAGGCATTCAGTAATATTGTACTAATCAAGATTATTAGTGGATTATACACTGTGTTACTTGTCTCGAGTTCAAACCACTGACGTTCTGACTACATCGTCTTCAAGTCAAATATCACCTAATAATTATGGCGCATTCTTTATAAGAAAAAGTTTACCTATTCCACTCATCGTTTATAATCCTCTACTATAATTATTGATACTTATTGATACTCATGCAGTTTACGGACCGCTTTATAATCGCCACATTCCGGCAGGTACCGTGAACCGCCGGAAGGTGCCGAATGAAAACTTCGTGTTGTTGTATCGAAAACGCTGGCCAATGATAAGATGCTAGGAACAGGCATCGTATGGTAATTTCAAGGAAAAAAATGAATGGAAAAATATGTAAATTTGTTAGAAACTTAAAAACATAAAGAAAACAGTTCAAATAAAACAAACACACTGACCTTATGTTTAGTTTCATTAATAAATATTTATTTTTGCAGCGCAGAAAATATAGTTCAACAACTGAAAGGAAACACCAAACAGTTTTTTATAATTTAATTTTATGATTTTTTTTCCTGCCAAATCTTTTTACAACCATACAGACTAAGTTAAAGTGTTTTTTTTTTTCGTTAGGATTAAGGTGTTGGGTGGTTTTATGTATGAGGTAAGATTAGAATGTTTTCTTAGCAGATTTGTTGAAAGAGTAGATTTCCTGAAGTTTTGTCTCCACATAAATTCACGCCGGAAGCTGTCGATTAGGCTTGTGCTAGTACCGCACTCTTTTTTATTTCTTTGCTTAGCTTCCGTCGACATTAGCGATTAGTCGTAGCCTTCGTAAGTATATGTACGAACTGAAAACTATGGTTTACGGTAAAGTAATTGAACCCTTCTCCTCCGACTAAATGTTGGCCATCGTTTTCGACACAACAAATAGGAAGTTTTCGTTTGGCATCTTCTGGCGGTTTACGTAACTTGCCCTAATGTACCGACGATAACGCGGTCGGTAAACTGCAAATTGTTCATCATCCAACCAACAATCTCATTCACCCTCATCCTCGAGTGACTTTTGGAATTGGTAAATGGTGATTCGTTTATATACTAATAAATAAAATCTAATAAACTACCTTCTATAGTAAAATTAACCTATGTTATCAACTATATTGCACATGCTCTATACATACATACATAATGAAACGAACGAGAGAAATTGCAAAATATACGAAGAGAAAGACAACTCGAATCTCACATCAGTTTTTCTCTCCATTCGAAATTGTTGACATTACACGTGACCCGAGTGTCTTGATGGCGCGGCCTTTGTTCTCCGCTGCAACCGCTTGACATGTTAATGAACGTCCCTACTCTCTGTACACAGACCGCCGGCTACCGTCCATCGACAAATTATATTTGCTTAGCTGAGCGGCCTTTGTTGAAAAAGCGGGCGCGCGAAGCCCCGGCCGCTCGCAGACAATGTCGACCCGTCGAACCGATTCGGTGATGCGTGGGTTTAGATTAATGTTGAATCAGGCTGAGTGTTGATCCAGGAAGATGATAATATCGGATTAGCCAGGGGCTAAAACGTTGTCTTTTAAAAATATTGACGTGCATGGCTTATTGACATATCTACAGTCATACAGATGGATCTGAATAGACTGGCATGCATATATATATATATATATATATATATATATATATATATATATATATATATATATATATATATATATATGTATATAAAGAGGTGTACTAAAAGCGAACTTTTAGGAAAGGTAAAACCCTATTGTGAAGAGTATACAGCTCAATATCCAGGATAGAGCAGGTAGAAATGAAGGACATTTGCTTGCACCTTGGCACAGTTTTGCCCTGCGTTTCTTTCCCTACAACTTTTATTTTATTTTTTCAAATTTTAAATCTTGGCCATTGCCAACTTATCTATCCCAGCGACTTCCTCTGATGATAAGATTTTGATCTTTGAAAAGCCTGGCTTAAGGAAAATTTAACTTGAATAAATTGCCTTTTTGCGGAATATACCTTGCTTTGAACTTTTGAATTGAATTTTGATTTGGCTTTTGCTTTCTCTAATTCCTTTCCATTCTCCTTCATATATATGTATATATATATATATATATATATATATATATATATATATATATATATATATATACATATATATATATATATATATATAGAGAGAGAGAGAGAGATTTATATAAACATGTATATAAATATATGTATTTATATATACTTTGTTACGTGGTGCACAATTATCTATGGCTTGTTTAGTTTAGGAATTGCGTGTGTATGTATGTGTTTGAGAAGTGAGTTAAATTTGCATTGCATTGGTTTTGTTATGTGTACTCTAAAGCAACTCTAATATACAGGGTGAGCCAAAAATAGGTGGAGCGTAAAAACACATTTATTTAGAGATCACTTATACGTACAATTACATGTACTAAAACAATTATATTAATGAAAATGAAATGTTATTTATCAACGCAAGTGTTCAAACTGTTTTCCTTCTTGATTTACACAGCTTTGAAGTCTGCCTTTTACACTTCGACAACAAACGTTTTTTACTGTCCAACTACGTTTGGCTCACCCTGTATATGTATATATGGGAGAGAGGAAAGGGGGCTGAGGGTTTTGTCGTGGTGAGGTGTGGCGTGGATTTTGAGGGGCTGGGGAAAGAAGGGTTAAGGGGGAACTCACCACGACAAAAGCCTCAGTCCCCTTTCCTTTCTCCCACCCTAAGGCAAATTCACTAACACTCTCACCCCTCCCCTTTTTCACTGATGCCTTAATGGTACCCACTCAAAGCTTTCCATATTCATTTCACTCTTTGCCACTACTGACTTCTCGTAGACTGGACACTCGTCCAGCGCTCTTAGTAGCCACGGCAACAACTTTTTCTTATCAACCCATCATGTCACCAAATCTTTTGATGTACTTGCATGACATTTTTCTTCAAATTATGATCCTGAGGAAGTCTTGTAATAAAGACGAAACGTTGATGAATATATTAAAAATATCTCTTGTTTTTTCCTTATTAATTTCCCATTACGTCGGATTACTCGCATCCTTCCTTTCTCATATATATATATATATATATATATATATATATATATATATATATATATATATATATATATATATATAATATTTAAAAGATGTACGTGTCTTCAATTGACCATAATCACGGTTTAACGCTCCCTTGCGATCGTCAGAGGGGTCAACACAACGCACGGGCTTGAGATCCAAATTCTTGACTTAATCAATATATCTCTATTCTTATGAAATGCTGAGTCAATGAACGTTTGCTTTCCTTAGACGATATTTCTATATATTTTACCCACACAAAATATATATTAAAATATATTTTTTGTACTTTTGTAATTTAGTTATGTTTGAATTAAATTATGTATTAATTGTTTTATTAAGGTTTAATATTTACTTAACTTAACAAGCTATCAGTCTATCTATCTGATGTGTATTATTGTCGCCCTATATCTCTATATATATTTATTTAAAGATTTATTTTTTTGAATCTCTGTGGTTTATTACAGCTGTGTTTAGCTAACACAATTGCCTGCTACACGACTGATATAACCTTTTGTCAGAGGAAGACAACTATACCGATTTAAGAGTGTAAAACCACCTGGTCAAGGGAACAACTTCATCAATTGCTTTAGTAAGAAGCTTTTAATATTTTATCTACAGCTATGTTTTAATTAAATTATGTGTTAATTGTTTTATAAAGGTGTAATATTTACTTAACTGAAAAGCTATCAATCTATCTATCTCATGTGTATTTCCTTCGCCCTATATCTCTCTATAAATTTATAGATTTATTTTTAAATCTGTGTGTTAAATACAGCTGTGTTAGGCTAACTAAATTGCCTGCTACACTTTTGTTAGGGGAAGACAAATATACCGATTTAAGAGTGTAAAACCTCATGGTCAAGGGAACAAATTTATCAATATTGCTTTAGTACGAAGCTTTTAATAGTTTATCTACAGTTTTCTCTGTGCCCAAATAAGAAGATTGGAATTACCAACAATTACTAGTGGGTAGCATGTAGTCAGATCGAAGCGTACAACATAAAACATTTGAAATTAAAACGCGACAGACAAAGAATTTATAAGTGTATACGTGACAGACCGATAGTTTAATAAACTTTTTTTTGTTTTAGCGCATTTATATTAGCTGCCATTCATTCAAAACGTTTATCAACGAGGGTGCTATTTTTAACTGCGATGCAATAGACGACCGATAATTATCTTTTAAACGTGCATGACAGACAAACGTGAGTACTATATATTTAAAAAAAAATTTTTTTTATACATGATTCACCCCAAACAAGGCAGGACGCCACTGTAAACGTAAGGGGCTACTGAGAAAACAGAAAAGGGGAGACGGTTTGGGGGTTCAGCTTAAATTGGGATCTGAGCAGCGAGATGTCTGTTTACATTAGTTTTAAATTTCTGCATATCAGTACTGTTGGGGAAACAGGGGACAGGGAGGGAGTTCCAGAGGTCAGCAGCACGAGGAAAGAAGCTATTTGAGTAGAATGCTCTCCGGCATCTGGGGACCTCCACAGTGAATGAATGAGATTTAGTAGAAGGTCGAGTTAGTCTAGTGAATTTACGTCGAGGGGGCACCAGAGTAGCCAACTCATCGGAGCATAATCCATTGAAGTATTTGTAAAACAAACACAAGGATGCCACATTACGGCGATGTGACAGGGGCTGGAGCTTAGCTGACAGTGAGGGACCTATTATGTTGGCGACTCTTTTTTGGACTTTGTCAAGGAGGGAGAGACTAGTAGATGATGCACCAGCCCAGATGTGGCAACAATACTCCATGCATGGGCGAATGGTGGCTTTGTAGAGATACAGGATAATGTCAGGTGTAAGGAGTCCACTAGCACGGTAGAGGGATCCAACCTTCTTTGCGGCAGCCTTGGCAATGTCTTCAATGTATGTGTTCCAATTCATGTTACCTGTGAAGGTTAGGCCAAAAAGTGTGAATGATGAACTCTCAGGTAAAGTGTTATTTGCCATGACAATCATAAGCACGAGGGATCAAGACAATACAATTTCAAATTGACAGGAGAGAAATACATGTACATTTTGTTGGTCGTGTCGTCTGATGCGTATATATCCTAATATACACACTGGTGCTGGTATCTGTATGTACCATTGTTGTCTCAGATTAATTCATAAAAACACAAGGCTTCTTTTAAATGAGGAATTTATTAGCTTGAGTACTTGGTAACAGAATCTTGTTTTAGACATGCCAGGGAAAGAAAACATATACAAAGGTTCTCAAAAGAAAATTAGATATAGAGTGTTTAGCTGCACTTTATTTCATACAATAACATTATTCGTTCATGCCGCATCCTTGGGGGTTTGAGACCAGCGCAAGTTAATCGTAGCCGCAAAGTCAAAGGGCTTGAATTAAAACAGAGGCCAGAATTCCCTTTTTGCGGAAATTGTATTAGCTTCTTTACTTCGTCTTAGACGCTGGACTCATCTTTTGACTGCTGATTCCTCAATGATTCCACCAGTTCTA
>OY744535.1:17787615-17800115 GCA_963556195.1 Sepiola atlantica
ATATGTTGCTAACTCATATTAGTCATGAAAAAATGTCTTCCCTACCTATGTTGTCGGTCTGTGGCTAATAAAATGTATCCGTTAATTACCAAAAATGTTGCTGTATTTTAAAGTGTTCGGACGAATCAATTACACTACTTTTTAGGTGATTTATAGTTTAATGTATTTTTGTGTTACTTTTATATTAAAAATATTTAAAAATTAAAAATATATATAAATATATATACATGTATTTGTTCCTAATAATATAATTAGTTTATGTGTTATGTATATGCATTTATAAATATTCTACATTATTTTATTTAGATAGTTTTGGATTTGCTCTATCAATTTATTTTGATTAATTTTATATGACTTAAAAGAGTCAGGATATATAGCACTAATAAAGACCAACATGAATGTATTCAAAAATAAATAAATATAACACCGTTTATTTACATGGAAATTAGCGATTATAAAGTATGTCAATTTAATTTGTGATGAGAAGCGAAGACACAAATAGCAAGTGCAACAAGCCTTGCAGTTTGTCATGAATCCGAAAAGAAGTCATCTTCTCTAGATAAAAAATCGATAATAAATATATTTTTGTCAGCATAAATGATACCAATAATAACTAACATGATTCTATAATTGTATTTTGGAAATTAACTAAAACACGGGCGAAGCATTACATGTTCCGTCATTTGAAACAGTTGTACACTAGTATATATATATATATATATATATATATATATATATAAAATCAAATATTAACCAAAAGTAAACTTTTAGTAAAATATGACCTATAGTGAAAAGGTTAAGCTCAATATGCGAGATAGATCAATTATAAAGATAGAATAAATAAGAGTGATAAACATGTTCGAATGTCCAAATTTATTTCAAATTTCGATTGTTCAATGCTAGGTGTATATATATGTATATATATATATATATATATATATATATATATATATATATATATTTGTGTTATAATGGGATAATTCCAGGAGGAAATCTGGGTATGAGAGCTCAATGTAGTAAACAGAGCAAGAATAACATAAAATATAATAACACGAAATCACATTATTGCATCGACAATTATGTGATTTCGTGTTATTATATTTTATGTTATATATATATATATATATATATATATATATATATATATATATATATATATATATATAGAGAGAGAGAGAGAGAGAGAGAGAGAGAGAGAGAGAGAGATGGAAAATTAAAAAAAGGAAAACAAAAATATTATTTATTTAGTCTTTGTTTGAATACTTTCTCAGGATTATTGGTCTAAAGAAAATAACACACACAAGGCATAGTTCCCTCAAACTGTATTAGCATTAGTGTATGTTGCAAGCAAAAACTACGTTAAGTGTCTGATATCATCTGAAATGGGACTTACGTTAAATTCTTAGAGCTATGTTTAGTTGCTCTCAACTGTTTTAAATGTCTAGGTGGGAAATAGTGTATTCTGGTAGAGAGGGTAGCTGCAGGAAAGGTAGACGTGAGACAGAAGTACTCATCTCTCCTTCAACAAAAAAATCAGAAATGGCTGTTTGAAAACTTCTATGACTATATCAATCCCAAAATGTGCCCCACAAACTCGATTGATTGAAACCCCACGGACAATTATGTCGGATGCGCAATTTAAAATGCCACAAACCTCCGCGCTTTAATCACCAATCAAGAGCTGTTCAGTTTTTTTTCTACAAAAACACCGTAATATTTAAGCACCCTGTCTCCAGGCCGTGATAGTTTCCCATGTCGGCTTCTTTAAGTGAGCTTTATTTTACAATAGGTCCTTGAAGGGAGGTACTTTGAATTCTGACAATACATCAATAATTGGCCCAGATACGTCGATTTTTATTTCCTTTTCAAACTGTGTAATATTTGTGTTGAACACCCTGATTTGTGATTCTATCATCGATTTATTTTATGGTCTATTATGAAAGATTTTATTGCTACACCGCGGATTTATTTGTGTGTTTGATAAAGAGGAGTGATGTTCAAAGCAATAAACGCCCTGGACGAAGTTCGTCGATTGAAGTCTGAAATACGTTTTTCGCAGAAGTTTATTGCGAACGACATCAACAGGAACCGGAAGACGAAGAAGCAGAGGCAGCATATTTAATTGCAAACGCGAAAGTGTTTGTAATTATTTCCCTGCCTTGAATCAATGGTGCTTAAGTGTTGCGTTTACATGTCGTTACAGCGACACATCTCGAGCAGATAAAATCCAATAATGAGTTGGTCCGTTTCTTTTCCTCTACTTATGTGTGTATGTATTCAGGTCCCTATCTATCTCTATCTCGCAATGTACCCATTTATCGATCTATCGATCTTTAAACTATATATTATGACTGTATCTTGCTATTTATTGAGCTATATAACTAAATGTCTTGTACAACCTAGCATATTGGTGTGTATATATCCTGTAGAAGTTACTATCTATCCATTTATTGAAATAGTCTCAGTATCAATCAATCTATCCATCTATCTATCTATCTATCCATCTATCTATCTATCCATCTATCTATCTATCTATCTATCTACCTATCTATCTATCTATCTATCTATCTATCTATCTATCTATCTATTGATCTATCTATCTATCTATCTATATATATATATATATATATATATATATATATATATATATATATATACTTAACGATAAGTGAAGTATCGTAAAGTGATCTATCGTGATAAAGTAAAGCTCAATACGTTGAGTATAGCAATACATTTTAACGAAGTAAAGATTAAGATAAATAATTGCATAAAATTACATAAAATTGCATGAAATTTATACACATTTTATTACATCGAAAGTTCAGATGCAAGGAGTTACACTTATCCTTAAACCATGCTTTTACAAAGATAAAACTCTTCTCGTCAGAGGATAAAATTCGGTAATGTGGTATTTATAATAAATAAATATTATCTTGGTATCAATTTAAACATATATATATATATATATATATATATATATATATATATATATATATATATATATGTTTATTATAAATATTTTTCTTTCATTTTACTTCAGTCGAAGTTCTCACAAATCAAGGAGCCTTTTCCTGGAGCTAACACCTGCTATCTATATGAGATACATAGATATTTCATTAAAGTCCCCCTTTACCTGATCTTCAGTAAGTAAAGAATTAAGAGCATTACATTTCCTAACCCTAATTGACCAGTTGATTATTTTAGAGTATACATTTATATTGGTATCTTGCTCTTACCGGATTCCATGACAAGAACTCATCTAGTCTGGTAGATTATTCAGCTAAGTGATTTTACTTGAGGTAACATCACTAAGAGAATGGGCACCATTTCTCGTATAGGCGTGTAGCCAAATCGAAATCTTATTTTAGCATCTAATCCTATGTTATTTTTAATATTTGGTCCTGGTTTACTTGTAGGGTGAAGTATCTTCATGCGAGGTTTTCCTGACACACCCTTTTACAGAGAGACTAAAGGGGTGTCTAGTAGGTAATTCCAACTAAATATCGGTATGTCTATCTATATGCGTATTTAATAAAAAACAACAATGATTTGAGTAATGTATACTTCATCTCTTTTATATGATCTGTCTTTCTATAACTCTTTCTCTTTCTCTCTCTCCTTCTCTCTCTCTCTCTCTCTCTCTCTCTCTCTATATATATATATATATATATATATATATATATATATATATATATATATATATATATATTAAATTCCCGGAACAGTTTTTCATGGTAAACAACTGATGATCCCTTAAAATAGTGTTAGAAACAAACTAATATAATATCTGTAAAAAATAAATTGACTTACATGAGTGAATTTCTACTGATAGACTTGGGACTATAAGTTTTTTTTTCTTTTAATATAGTTTTAATGGTTGAGAAACTTCCGAGACATATATATATATATATATATATATATATATATATATATATATATATATATATATACACATAGTATTCGCACTAATATTCATATTGATAGTAAGTAACGTCTCAGTCGCTGAAAGTAAAAAATAAACAAACAGATAAGCTGAAAAACAACAACAAAATGGGACAAAAACGTATCAAAAGACAAAAGAAAAAAGTAAGGAAATGTTTCATTATAGAAACAAACAGAAGACCTTTGACCGAATTAATTTTAGACGGAATGTCTCTAAGACTTGCTATTTTATTTCTCCTTTCCCGCAAACATTTTTTAATGATTTCTTCCACAATTTGTTTTAGTAGCTACATGTTTGTGTGACCGGGCGGATATATAGTTATTACTACATATCTACAAATAAATATAAACAGAAAAACGGAAGTTGTACTCCCAGATAATAATATATGATAATTATAGACTTCGAATATGAAAAAAGAAAAAATGATATTAAACACTTGGATAAAAGGGAAAATAGAGGTGGACGTAACACACAAATAAACGGTTTGTTAAAAGACTTATTTATATAGATATACAGGGTGGGCAAAAATAAGGGTCCTATTTTTAAAAATTCATAACTTTTTTATTTATTGATTTTTTTAATTTTTTTTTTAGAATAAGTAAAGGACCCCTTCCGAAGCCAGCATGAGCCGTATTAGCCCTAAGGAACGTACCCTCATTTAGAAAACATTATGTTTGCTTACAAAACTCAAAACAGTGTAAAAAACAATACTTTAGTTTTTGTAAGTTTTAAGAAGTGTTTTTTGGCTAAAATTTGTTTATTTCAAAAAATCTCGGAAGGGTCAGTCTACACACACATAAAGTTTGGTGAGTTTAACTTTTATTTTGTGGAAGTTATTCAAATTCAAGTTATTCAAATTTAAAGATAGGACCCTTATTTTGGCCCACCCTTTGGGATAAAAGTCGATGATGAACGATTTAAATGAAAACAACAACGAGACCCGCACATGAAAGTCGCGACTTGTCCCTACAGTTGAAAACAGCTCTATTCGTATAAAAATAATGAGTACGGATTGTATTTTCTTTTTTTATACGAGTACTGAAGATATCCACTCCAAGAAATTTGATACGGAAACATGTTATAAATATATTTGTGGTAGCCTAAAACAATTGTATACTAGTAATAAAAAACAGATTTTTTAGTAAGATAGTGTCCATCTGTGTTTACCTGCATTTGATCTGTTTTAAAATGAATTAACATATTCTTATACAATGTATTATTCGTAGAATTTGGTGTATTTGGACAACTGTTCTCATCTTGGGAGTTTTTATCACAACGTTTCGGCCGATGTAATCTCCGATCTTCTTCGGCTGTATGAAGCGGTGTGATAAAAACACAGAAGATGAGAATAGTAGTCCGAATATACCAAATTCTACGAACTATCCACCCTCATCTAAAAAATTCCGAAGCAAAATTTATTATATCATAGAATGGAGAATATTCGACTAACTTTATGAATAGTTTTATTTTATACTAGCGGAACCCGTCGTCCGGCGTTGCACGGGAGAAAGTACTACCTATTGCATGACGTCGAATAAAAAAGCAACGGCCTATTGTTTTTTCCAGCCCGTCTACCGTGTTGGCGAATGTTTTAAATTTAAAGAAAAAAGAAAAAGTGGTAGAGTAGAATGGGATCGAACGCGAAAACTGACGATCATGAAACCTACCTTCTTACCGATTGCGCCACTGTTTCGGGTTACAAATACATGTGAAACTAGGCCAATCAAACTAAGCTTGATGATTGACATGCGTGTTAAATTAATACCAGGCAAATAATAAATAAGAACCGGTGTTTTGTGAAAATTAAACTGTGCTTATTAGTTCCCGGTGTCGATGAGTAGAGTGACAGTACAGAATTGTTAGGGGGAAAAGTTTTTGCTACCACCTATATGGAGTTGGTTTTTCGGAGAGACGTAGATGGTGAGCCAAATATAATATTCAGTGTTAGCTAGAAAAAAATAATAAAAAATTTACTAAAACACGCTCGAGTGAATAAGTGCAGTATAGTGGTGAGTTTTGTAGCCTGTGATGCATGTGGTTATTTTCCTATACTCCGAAAAGGTACTGGGGAAAAAACGTCTCTACTTTATATATTAGATAAAAGTATCTGTTTTTCCATAGGTTTTCATCAGTCTCAGCTATGCCAGGAAATTTGTAGGAAATTACTGAGGAGCAGGTACAGTTTATGCTAGTATACAGTAAATCCATTCTTGTCACTAAAGACGAGACATTGATGTAAACGATTAACACAGAATTCGATTACGGGATGCGGTCATTTGACTTTGCCTCAAATGACAAATCTAGGTGGCATACTAAATAAACTAAGCAGATTAATAGACCCTAACTAAATAGGTTTATATATAGCTGATGTGTAATAACACTCTTTAATAGCAATAGGATCCTAGTGTCGAGTATCCTAAAATCTAACAAAAGAATTCAAGTACATAGACTCTATTACTCTAAACTGGTATTAAAAAATTTTTTAGACATATTTCTGAAACGTAAAGTTATGCATACAATCCCTTTAAAATGAATACTGCGCATCAATATATATCAACAATTAATCTAACAACCCATAACGCATAATAAAGTAGATACCAAAAATCATAAACACTAGGATAAGTAAACTGTGCTCAGATAATACATATTCGACACTAGTGAATCAATATACGAAGACTCACTATCAATAAGTGGCTCCATTGCAAGACGAGTATTGATTTACTCCTCTCCAGGAGTTAGGCACAAGGCCAGTTTTTATCTTACTCCCACAAGTAAGATGTGACCCAAGGTCGGGTCGGGAAAGTGGGATTTAAAAATTGCCTGGGCAGCCCCGTCGGCATTCCCCGGTAGGGGCGCCTCAGGTGGACCTCCCAGAACTGCACATACCCATTGACCGGCGTAAATCAAGACCCGAAGGCAAAGACAACACCAGTATGGGGTGCAGTATCCATCGGAACAGATACTACACTTTGATCTTAGCCAAAAGGCCAAGAACAACTCCATTTTACAAACTATACTATATAAACATGGGTCGTGCCTTCTGTAAACTAATAGAGACATATTTCAACACTAACCCTAACCTTAACCAAAACTGATTAGCTGGTTTAAAATTGAATGCATGCTCTACCCAGATTAGCGCATAAATCAACGAAGATTTTTTTGTTCAGTGAACATCCGGATTTTTGATTGGCCGATACCTTCAGAATAGTGCCCCAACTTCAGCATTGAACACTGCAGTAAAATCAGATTTTTCTCCAACAATGCTTGAGGTAATGGCAATGTATTCAATATCAGTGCATGGGTTCATATGTTTTTGAAACGTTTCTTAACGATATGTTAAAACACTTTAAATTGTATTTCTAACGAATTTTAATTTGATTTGACACATTATAGTCGTTAAAATCAAATGTTAAATATTAGGCGAGTAAACTCACAAACATAAATTCGTTAGTTACAAAAACACAGGAAATGAATGCTCAGTCATGGTCGACTTGCTGAACTCGATGTTAGGATTAGTAGATTGCGGGAATTGATAGAAACGGATGTGACGTAACCTGCCTCAAAGAGAGTGTGAGAGAAGAGTAATATTCAGTTTCATGGACTCACTAGACATTTGAACATTTTAATTTAAATGCGCCGATAATATATGATTAAATAGGAATTATAGATTTCAGAAATATTTTAACACAAACCATCAACAAAACAGCAGTTTTAATACAAAAAACAGTAAAGATAAGCTATTCATGTACTAATAAAATAAGTAGTATAATAAACACACACAACTAAAAATTACTGAACAAAGCAGACACTAAATAACACCAACAGCATTCAAAATACAATTGTATAACAAACAATGACTGTTAACTAAAGGACACTGCAATATGAATGACGTAGAATACATACAACGCTACACTCTTTCTGAATAAAGACAGCAACGACAAATATGTACATCGGTATATCCGCGAGCATTTGTAAACAACGCTATTATAACCATAAACATTTTTTTATTAAAGCAAATATGTACAATAACATACCACATTGTCAGAACATTTTTAGTTACTGAAAGAAATAAATCCGTATCGATTTTGTTCAGATCCAATACCGTAGAGGTTTCTAATAGAAATGCAATAAATGCTTATACAATATACGTACATAACGTACTTAACCCAATTAATGAAACGCTGTTTAAATGTAGACACAAATGCATATTTAAAATAACTAACCGTTAAAGGCACGTAGTACTCTTCATAGTGTATTTTAACTAGAATCTATCATATGCAATACATAAGATTAGACTAAATAACTAGAGCGTTGCATTAGATCGAATAATTCCAGTATAGATTATAAGACTTAACATTTAGTCAGCTTCGGGCTAAAACCTAAGTGTAGTATCTGTTCGATCCCGAATGAATGGTAGAGATTTCTTTCTAGACTGAGGAAATGTTTCTTGTTTGTTTTTTTACATTATTTACCTTAACTTTAACTATTGTGTTCAATTATTATGTTTACTAACTAAGGTTCTCACACATGCCGTCGTCAGTGTGTTAACTGATAATCACCAGTGGTGCTCCCTGGAGACTGAGTGACAACAGATCTCCAAGATTTACAGCACTCTCCATTTCTCTCGATAACTACTGCAACTGAATTTGCATTATCACAACATCCGATTTCCATCGATTACCAGTTGAAAACGGTCATTGGTCTTCTCTGAGCTTTGGATGGCAATAAGCCTCTCCGAGGTTCAAGTGCGCTCCGCACTATTCCAGCGGAGGACTGGTTAGTGATCTCCATCCTCTGTCTATTTATCCTCCTTGACCCTTCACGACTGTTTTGCGTTGTATCAGTTGCCATCACTTTTTTGTTGAGGTAGTTTATTAAATGTATTATTATTATTATTATTATTATTATTATTATGATTATTATTATTATTATTATAATTATTATTATTATTATCATTATTATTATTATTATTATTATTATTATTATCATCATTATTATAATTATCATTATTATTATTATTATCATTATTATTATTATTATAATTATTATTATTATTATTATAATTATTATAATTATTATCATTATTATTATTATCATTATTATTATTATTATTATTATAATTATTATTATTCTCATTATTATTATTATTATAATTATTATTCTCATTATTATTATTATTATAATTATCATTATTATCATTATTATTATTATTATTATTATTATTATCACTACTACTACTACTACTACTACTACTACTTTATTTTAAGAATCATTATTTTATTTTTGTTACAATGAATTTTCTCACATTTAATGCGGAGCTTGTGTCGATTCTGACATGGTAGCAATGCTTGTAAACTGGTACATGATACAACGATATCTACATTCATGTGTGTTTATACCAATAGATAGTATGTGTTCATGCAATATTATCTCGCTTTATTCATCTGATCATCTAATTTAGAGCTTAAATGCATTAGTCACAAACAGTCGTTTTTTTTTTCAAAATAAGTATTTAACTGATAATATATTCTATCATTAACTAAAATACATCCCAATGATAATAGACATTGATAGGTGGACTTTTTCATTGTATATTCAAGTTGAGCATTTAAATTTAAAAAAATGAAATATATATTATAATAACATTATATGTATATTATCGCCCTGTTGGCCAAGTTAATTGAAAACAGTTAATGTCAGATGCTTTATAGTTGATAGGGACAAGAAGATGGATCGGAATTCTAGGTGTGATTCCGATTTCTTTACAAACCAAAGGCCATAAAATCAAACAAGATCGTAGAAACCAAATTATCTACCCTGCCGGCAGTGTAAAAAAGATTTCCCACGAGATGCACATCGATACTTCTGCAGATGTGTGTAGTCAATTAGTATTCACGTCTAGAAAGCCCGATTATAAGTGAAACAAATTATTTTGTAAGACTAAAATAGTGTCTTTATTTGTTTCAATTCTAACTTTACTTTATATATATATATATATATATATATATATATATATAAATAAATAGATATATGCATTCTTCAATTTGTAATGCTGCACCTGAAATCCGTGGTTCGTGTCTGGTCACCGACACCACAACGAGCGTCCCAAAACTGTTGTAGTATTTGTAGATTAGTTAGGAGACTCATATTTCTGCTTGCGAGCAAACAAGGATCATGTTTTACATACAAGACCTTGTATTCTTAAATAGTCACTTTTTAAATAACTGACTCAATAGACGTCGCTTAACTTCAGTGTGGCAATATATATATATATATATATATATATATATATATATATATATATATATGGGAAAATGAAATCCTGATGAAGTCTTATAAATAAAGACGAAACGTTGATGTACACATAAAAAACATCCATTTTTTGGTTTTCCTTTTTCATTTTCCCATCACGTCGAATTACCTTCATCCTTCTTTTCCCATATATATATATATATATATATATATATATATATATATATATATATATATATATATATATATATTAGAGAGATAGAGAGAGATAGAGAGACAGACAGACATACAGACAGACAGAGTCTAACGAAGCTTCGAGTCATTTAAAAAAAAACAAGAAGATGCAGTTTAAATTCTCAGAGATACTAACTAAATTCGAAAAATTGCTGACTTAGCACTTGTATACTGCATACATAACATTATATATTTCACAAATGCCGACTTTTGAAAAGCCGGTGTAAACGCATCATCCTTCCACGATTGTGCGAGCGTCCGAGTAATTTAAGAGAGGTAGTCGATGCTGATCATTATATTTATCCAAACCGACGGTCGATGCGACTAAATTGCAGGAGGCATACAGTTACACTGCGTAATTTGATTACATACCGATTATGCGTAGGGGGTGGGTAAGATCGCAGCACGTGCTCGTGGTCTAGCGGTTTTGATTTGGGCAGCGTAAGTTAACCCTGCGTCCCCGGCTCGGCATGGATAATGCGCCGCGCAACGATTGAGATTAGGTAACGTTAGAATTGGAGTAATTGCATTCCAAATGTATTAACTGGCATTCGTGATGTTACAAGGTCAGTGTCAGTAAAGATCACGCATGTTCGGCTTTCGGTCAGTATCTACTGACTACGGACAATACGAAGGCGGGAATAAATACTACGTTTTTCATAATTGCTTTTCATTCATTCTTTTTTTGTTTGTATGAATTATTTCAGCATTCGATGTTCACACTTAATGCCATTCTATTACACGTGTATGCTTACGTATTTAATTTATATTGAAAATAAAAATCTATGTCTTATTTGTATCAGTCGTTCATTCTAAAAGAGGGAGAGCTTCAAAGACACAAGAAAGACAACATTAAAATTATAACTGAGTATTCTGTCTCGCTCACTCGTTCATTCTAAAAGAGGAACGGTTTCAAAGACACAAGAAAGACAACATTAAAATTATAACTGAGTATTCTGTCTCGCTCCCTCGTTCATTCTAAAAGAGGAAGAGTTTCAAAGACACAAGAAAGACAGTCCAAATAGTTCGATTCGAACAATAAGGTTTTTAATTTGCCAGGCTGGTGGGAACATATTGTAACTATTGTACTTACATTTAACAACATTAAAATTATAACTGAGTATTACTGTTCGCAATATATTATTATCTCACTCTCATATATATATATATATATATATATATATATATATATATATATATATATATATATATATATATATATATATATATATATATATATATATATATATATGTATATTTTGTTTATTACTTATGTACGCATACGTTTCGTCCTTATAATCGGAACTCATAAGAATAGAGCTATGACTATGCACTACTGGTAATGTGATTCGAAACCCCGGATTCCGAGTATTTTACAACACAACTCCTGGCATCCAGAACCACTCGGCCAACGCTGAATAGCGAATAATCAGTGATAATTTTAACACTTTATCCAGCGTTCAACTTAATGAAAGGAACTATGCATTTATAGTGTTAATACTTACAGTGCCAATCTAGACGGGTTTTCCAGCTACAAAAAAATAAATATTTGTTTTGTTCATTATCTATGTACGTATACGTTTTGTCATTTATAATCAGGACTCATAAGCATAGAGATAATTTAAAACTCAAATCCTTACATCTAGAACCACTCGGCCAACTGCTAGTAGCTACAATATATATATATATATATATATATATATATATATATATATATATATGAAGGAGAATGGAAAGGAATTAGAGAAAGCAAAAGCCAAATCAAAATTCAATTCAAAAGTTCAAAGCAAGGTACATTCCGCAAAAAGGCAATTTATTCAAGTTAAATTTTCCTTAAGCCAGGCTTTTCAAAGATCAAAATCTTATCATCAGAGGAAGTCGCTGGGATAGATAAGTTGGCAATGGCCAAGATTTAAAATTTGAAAAAATGAAATAAAATAAAAGTTGTAGGGAAAGAAACGTAGGGCAAAACTGTGCCAGAGGAATTTTGATTTGGCTTTTGCTTTCTCTAATTCCTTTCCATTCTCCTTCATTTCTACCTGCTCTATCCTGGATATTGAGCTGTATACTC
>OY744535.1:17805115-17815115 GCA_963556195.1 Sepiola atlantica
ACGTTTTAAATTGTATATAAAGTCTGGCAACGCATGATATAACTCGAAAAATGTGAGCCCCTTGCTTCACTAATTGAGCTGATTTTATGTGTTTTGAATCCGGAATAATTGGCACTAGAACGTTAATTGAATTTCTTCATAGAAAAAAGATCAAACATAAATTTTTCTTGTTTGCTATCCCCCATCTCTCTTTCTCTCTCTCTCTCTCTCTCTCTCTCTCTCTCTCTCTATATATATATATATATATATATATATATATATATATATATATATATATATATGGGAAGAGAAGGATGAAAGTAATCCGACGTGATGGGAAAATGAAAAAGGAAAACCAAAAAATGGATGTTTTTTATGTGTACATCAACGTTTCGTCTTTATTTATAAGACTTCATCAGGATGACAAAATAATAAGACCATAACTTTCGCCCATCCACCAAAATCACAGCCCCCCCTTCCTCTCTACCCATCCTCTCATACACAAACATTCCAACCTACTTTTTCCCCTTCAATCTTGAACCGCAGCCATCTGGTCAAACACCCCCTCCCCCCCTTTTCCTCACCTCCCTCTCTGCCATCCACTTTACCCCTGCTCATCCCCCACCTCTTTCTCTTACCACCAGCTACAGTAGTCCTGGCTCACCCCATCCTTCCATTTTTTTCCCCACTCATTTCTTTTCTACATTCATGTCTATTTCTCCTACAAATACTGACGTCAACCCAGTAGTTGGCCACTATTTCATTCTATTTTTCCCAATATGTCTACCCTACATGTATCTGTGCTTGCATGACATTCTTTCTCTATTTTGTCATCCTGATGAAGTCTTATAAATAAAGACGAAACGTTAATGTAGACATAAAAAACATCCATTTTTTGGTTTTCCTTTTTCATTTTCCCATATATATATATATATATATATATATATATATATATATATATATATATATATATATGTATATATATATATATATAAAGTGGTGTACTAAAAGCGAACTTTTAGGAAAAGTGAAACCTATTGTGAAGAGTATATAGCTCAATATCCAGGATAGAGCAGGTAGAATGAAGAAGAATGGAAAGGAATTAGAGAAGCAAAAGTCAAATCATAATTCAAATCAATTGCTCAGAGCAAGGTACATTCCGCAAAAAAGGCAATTTATTCAAGTTAAATTTTCTTTAAGCCAAGGAATAAGCCAAGGAATAAATTGCCTTTTTTGCGGAATATACCTTGCTCTGAGCAATTGAATTGAATTATGATTTGACTTTTGCTTCTCTAATTCCTTTCCATTCTTCTTCATATATATATATATATATATATATATATATATATATATGTTACTCCACCTTCTCTCTCTCTCTCTCTCTCTTTCACTCCACATCCTTTCTCTCCCACTCTCTAGCTATGAAAACAATGATGTTGGTGCATGCACAATAAATGTTTCATATACACCTATTATGAAAATCCATATTGTAACATTGCATTCCACCTTATACTATATCAGCAGGTCTATTCATCGTCACCAGAGGTAATACAACATACACAAATTTTAAAGGTTTCACATATTTCTATTTAAAACTGTCATTACTCCATCCGTATGCTTTCACTGACGCAATGCTTCATCAAATCATTATTTCGGAGTTTAACCCTTTTTCAAACAACTAGTTTTAAGTGGTTTATCCGCCGACGCATCCCAATCTATTTCCATCATCTTGTTTTCTTTCTCGTTTCTTCTTTGTTCATCTTCATTTATACATCCTATATATTAGTATTTCATCTTGTCGTTGTAATCTATTAAACTTTTTCCTGTGATTATCTCGCTTACACAATAGCTGCCATACATTCACCCAGGTAATTTTAGTTCTTCGCTTTCCTAATCATTGTTTCTTCGTATTTCTTTATCTACCCTCCAATTTACTTTCGATCGCCACACACACACAAACCTTCAGTTCTTTCTTCATCTCTAGTATACCATCTCTCCTCCTACTTACACTAGTCCATAACACAACAACACCACACTCTCTTTCCTTTTACTTACACGCAGCCTTGCTCGCTCATATCCCATAATCTAATATATAAAGTAGAGACGTTGTTTCCCCTGTACCTTCTCGAAGTATAGTAAAATAACCACATGCATCACAGGCTACTAAACTCACCACTATACTACACTTATTCACTCGAGCGTGTTTTAGTAAATTTGTTATTATTTTTTTCTACCTAACACTAAATATTACATTTGGCCTACCATCAACGTCTCTCCGAAATAACAACTCCATATAGGTGGTAGCAAAAACTTTTCTCCCTAACAATTGTGTACTCTGACTACACTCATCGACACCGGGAAGTAATAAACACAGTTTAATTTTCACAAACCACCGGTTGTCATTCATTATTTGCCTGGTATTAATTTAACACGCATGCCAATAATGAAAGTAAGGTTAATTGACCTATTTACACATGTATTTGTGAGCCGAAACCTTAACGCACTCGGTAAGAAGGTAGTTTCATTATCGCGCGTTTTAGCGTTCGATCCCGGTCTACTCTGCCACTTCTTTCTATTTTTTTAAATTTAAAACATTCGCCAACACGGTAGACGGGGCAGAAAAAACAGTAGGCCGTTTCTTTTTTATTCGACGTCATGCAATAGGTAGTACTTTCTCCCGTGCAACGCCGGGCGACGGGTTCCGCTAGTAATATATATTTCTTTAATCTATTATTTTAATTTTTATTTTACGTTTTTATTTTACGTTTAGATCTGATGCATTCCATTCTATCATACGGACTAATATCGTAGTAACTGTTATTCTAAACATCACTGGCGTTTACATTACTACGAAAACATCCTCTCTGATGTGTATTTCAACGTCGATTTGAAGTCTTTATTGTTACTCTCGTTTTTTCTGCTGCTTATATCTAAACGATGTTTACTTTTCGACGTATCAATCATTTTGGAGTTATTTAATGATGATTTTTATTTACTTTTTTTCACCTCTAATGAATCACATTGACACTGAGACATAGGGGACTACAGTGAATGTTTTCTTTATTTTAACGTAGTTTACCCCAAACAAAGCAGGCCGCCACTGTAGACGTAAGGGTCTACTAAGAAGAAAGAAAATAGGGAAAAGGTTCGGAGGGTCAACCTAAATTGGGATCTGCGCAGCGAGATATCTGTTTACATTAATTTAAAATTTCTGCATGTTAGTACTGTCAGTGAAACAGGGGGCAAGGAGGGAGTTCCAGAGGCCAGCAGCACGAGAAAAGAAGCTATTTGAGTTAAAAGCTCTCCGGCATCTGGGGACCTCCACTATGAATGGATGGGATTTAGTTGATTGTCGAGTTCGTCTAGTGAATTTACGTCGAGAGGACACAAGAGTAGCCAATTCATCGGAGCATAATCCATTTAAGTATTTGTAAAACTAGCACAAGGATGCTACATAGAATTGGCTGTAATACCTATACAGGGGTCCGTAAGTGTGGAGTTTTGCAACGAGATGTTTGTTAACATCACATTTATGTTTCTGAATGTTATTGCAGTCAAGGAAACAGAGGGCAAGCAGCGAGTTCTTAATGTTAGCATTTTGAAAAAAGACGCCATTAAGCTAAAAAAACCTTCTTGGAATCTGGAGACCTCTACGGTTACAGAATAAGGATTTTACTGAATATCCGGTCGGTCGTATGTATATACGTCGAGCGGGCATCAGAGCGCCAAGTTCGTCGGCGCGCATTCCATTACGTAGATGTAAAACAACCACATGGAGTGTAATATTGCAATCATGGGACAGGGGCACTGCTTAGTAGACAGTGTAAAATCATTGATATGAGACGGTGTTACCTTTGCCATGTCTGAAGGGGAGAGGCATCTAGTTGATGCACCAGGTCAGATATTATAACGATGTTCCACGCATGGGCGAATAATGGCTTTGTAGAGCTATAGGATACTGACAGGTGCGAAGAAGCTTTCTAGAACGGTAAAATTGATGCCTGTCTGGAATGAAAAGAAAACCGATCGTCATCACATACTCTTTCAAATGAATGGTCGTAAAGAGTGTCAACTATTGATAACGAAATATTAACAATGCATAATAATACAGGTGTACGTTTGCTTGTAGTACGTTACAAGTATTTACGTCTATTTAAAAACAATAGATCATACAATACCCAAAAATGAAATCGTGATTGCTGATATATGGTGTATTGATTTACTCCTCTCCAGGAGTTAGGCACAAGGCCAGTTTTTATCTTACTCCCACAAGTAAGATGTGACCCAAGGTCGGGTCGGGAAAGTGGGGTTTAAAAATTGCCTGGGCAGCCCCGTCGGCATTCCCCGGTAGGGGCGCCTCAGGCAGTAACTTACTCCTCCCCAAAGAGGGGAGGCGAAGACTGGGAGGGTGAACCTCCTAGAACTGCACAGGACAGACCCATAGACCGGCGTAAATCAAGCCCCGAAGGCCAAGACAATACCAGTCTATGGGGTGCAGTATCCATCGGAACAGATACTACACTTTGATCTTAGCCAAAAGGCCAAGGAGCTGGTCTACTATGACTACATTATTACGATTTAATACCACATTGTTCCGAAACTGAATAAAACTATCGTCCTGTTAACCTAAACAGTTTTACGTAAAAAAGTAAAGTTGTAGAATATAATGAAGAGCAATCTGTAGGCTATCTTTTCATACCGAGATGTAGGGGAGGGCGTTACATTTTTCCATGTTTACTCTACGTACTCTACATACTGATGCTACTTACTTTATAATGCCGAGTGTTTATCAAGTGAGGATTTAGTTTCATATTTAAGTCTTTGTTATGACTCACTCGTGTAGTTTACTCTGTTATTCCGGGTCCTTACCAAACAGTTTAAATAGTATGTCAACTGGTCCGTTTTTAATAACAATTAGTTTAATTATGTTCCCAATTTTAATTTTAATACATAGCTAAGTGAGCATTATTTTAATAAATACCTTTTAATGTGACAATAGTAATATTTGTTAAAAAAACATGTTTACCTGACAACTATGTGTATGCGATTTTTTTCTTAAAAAATAAAATAATTGTTAGAATAAATAAATACACTTCGAAAGTAAAGCTTTTGTTTGAGTATTTACCATATTTAGCTTATTATTGTTTTTTGTTTTTACGGTAGGTAGGCAACTGTAAAATTTACACAGGATCTTGCTGATCCAATATTAACTGACTAGAGTTAAAACATATTGTAACAATTATGAGAACACCTCGTTGTATTGCGATTAGTTTTCATCATATTTTCGCATTTTCCCAACATTTTTGGATCCTAAATTACTATCTTCTCTGAAATGATATGTATTTCGACCGATTACTACGGTAATTGTAATACTTAGATTTGCATTTAAATTGTATCTTTTTCTCGATAAAATAAACATGTATTCGAATCCTATATATATTAATTTACAAACGTCGTCTGAATGAACACACTAGCCACGCACAAACATTAGATTAAAAAAGCAATAAACATTTGTGCATACGCATATGTACACTGACAAAATGCGGCACACACAACGACTTATTATCTCATATCGACACACGCATATACAGACGAACCGGAAACAAACGTATACGAAAATTTACTTCTAGCACTCGTAACTTTTCCCACTTGAACGCTCTACAATTTGAGAAGTCAACAATTTCAAATGATTAATTACTCACATAAAATAACGTTCAACTAATTTTAAGTGTATATATATATATATATATATATATATATATATATATATATATATATATATATAAATATATATATATATATTTATATATATATATACATATATATATATATATATATATATATTTATATATATATACACATATATATATATATATACATATATATATATATATATATATATATATTTATATATATATACACATATATATATATATATTTATATATATATACATATATATATATATATATATATATATATAGTGTTAGTTAAATATGCTTGACCTCTTTTATTCTACATTTATATTTTATCCATGAATACATTATTTTTTTACAATTTATCGTCAGCTTCCAGCTAAGCAGATTTTCAAAGAGGCTACACTTCATCCAATCTACGATCATCGCTCTTACATTTTTTAGCTGATGTGTAGTTGATAGTTCTCTTTCTTTATATATCTTTACAATTAATGTAGAACTTGGGAATTCATAGGGACTTAAAATTCATGCGCAACAAATAAAGGTGCTATGTTACAATACATTTTGATTGGCTAAAAATGGTATACACATTATTTTCGCTATCTACACAATTATAGCTGATAGAACAAAAAATGTCTGCCACTGTAGATGAAATAAACTGTGTTGTTTTAAAATTCATGTATATTTCAGAACCAGACATGAAGACATTTGAGTTCAAGAAGAGGCACCTGAAGAAGGTCGAGGGGTATATCGGCCATTACTTTATGAGAATAACATCTAGGACGAGAATAGTAGATGTGTATAATCCAAATATTTCAAATAATCAACTCTCATCTAAAATATTCTAAAACGCAAAAAAGAGATAATACTCGTTTTATTTCAAAAGGTTTCGTTAAAACGTATTCGGATTTATTTACCTTGGAGACGAATGCCACACGTTCGCGTATTGCAACGCTAAGTTAAATAAATATCTTATTATTGGTGATTCTGTAATACATTTCTGTGATTTTGAAAGCAATTTTCTTTTTCTAACTTGTTTTTCCTGAAATTATAATCAAAAGCTGGAGGATATAGATAAAAACAAACAACAAGAATAGTATCTCAATATTCCTCTCGAATTTCAGCTAATTAAAATTGTTAACTGCAAGCTAAACATTTATTAAATCCTTTCATGAAAAGAAAAAAAATAATTAAATGACTACTTTTAAAAAGAAGAGAGACGAGAGGAAATCATAAGACTTCCGATTGCCGCTTCGTTCTTGTATCAACTTCTTTGTTAAGTCGAGAGTTTTCATCCGGTATTAAGGACGACGGATGAGGGCGGCTGTCCATTATTCTTTCGTAATAAACTGACGCGGTTACTACGCAACAGCCCGCGGGTGTGGGATAAGAGGTATCAATGTTTTGTGGGTATGGGTTGAAGTTGGCATTCGGAAGCATGAAACTGACGATGACTTTGCGAACGCTATTTCTCACCCGGCGAGGCCATTTGAGTGAAACCAAAATGCTCGGACGGATTCTGCTTGCACGAAGCAACTAATCACGCCATTGTCTCTCAGGTGTACGGCATAAAAAAAAGGAGGAGGAAGATGGCTCGCGGTAATACGGAATCACGTGGGCAATGTGTAATTAAGAATATTTCTCATTGGTCAGAAGCTGACATGTTGCCTTTCTTCTTTTTTCTGTTTTGCCTTTTTTTTACCTGGTTTTATCGTTTTCGATTCCCGCCTTCTTTTTAAAGAAATGGCATGTAGTAATGTTTCTTTTTCTCTCTTTAAATATTTGCGTTTTTTTAATTTTCAGGCGCCTCGATAAAGAACGTAGTCATTTTTACATAATACAAGTTCTGGTAAAATTACACACTGACATCTCCTCTATTAGTGTGGCTTCGTACTACTACAATGTAAGAGATAATATACATTTTGGAGTAAGTAATCCCAAGTCCACTCTCAGGTTAAGTAAGTGTACCTAAAAAGGGTAGGGTAAGTGTTAGGGTTCGGGATACATTTTATCGTCGGGTTAGGGTTTAAAGTTAGGCTTAGGGTTAGGGATAAATGTTATGGTCAGGTTTGGGTTAGGGTATGATTAGGGTTAGGCCCTCATGTATTAAATACAACCTATACTTTGCAAACTATTTATTTAGAAAGTGTACGTCTACGAACCAAAGCTATCTACATGCATCCGCCCATGTATGTAGTATGGTTGTGACATTTAGGCTGGTGCATCATCTACTCGTCTCTCCCTCCTTGACAAAATTCAAAAAAAAGTCGCCAACCTAATACGTCCATCACTGTCAACCAAGCTCAAGCCCAAGCCCCTGTCCTATCACCGCAATGTAGCATCATTGTGCTTGTTTTACAAGCACTTCAATGGATTATGCACCGATGAACTGGCTACTCTGGTGCCCCCTCGACGTAAATTCACTAGACCAACTCGACAATCAACTAAATCTCATCCATTAACTGTGCAGGTCCCCATATGCTGGAGAGCCTTCTACTCTAATAGCTTCTTTCCTCGTGCTGCTGGTCTCTGCAACTCCCTCCCTGTCCCCTGTTTCCCCGACAGTACCGGCACGAAGAGGTTTAAAACTGTAAAAAAAGTGTAACAGCTTTTTGATATATACTTTTTAGTTATCTGTTAATGCTTATTGTAAGGGTGTGTTTTTCTTTGTGTTTGACTAAAAATTGATATTATCTTATAAATAAAAACCCAACAATCCACCGACGAAAAGCTTTGTGAATATAATTTATATTTTTTTACTTAATTACCTTGACGTTGGCACTGGTCTTCAGAATTTCTATTATAATTCATAAAAAAAATATGGTGGTATTGCTGATGTTTCTTATTCAGATTTCACAGAGTTGGTGCTTAATATTTAATCATTCTTAGATTTTATTTTTCAGAAAAATTTTTTAAAAAAATGTTATAGTTGGTGTGATGTTTCACATGAGTCGGGTAAAAAAAGATGAGGCTGTCTGAAGATATCGGCTTCCTGAAACAAAATGCAGCAAATATTGATGTTTTATTCTGTTTTAATTTTGCAAGAATGTAAAATTAAATCATGTTCTGCAAAACCAGAAACTAAAACCAAAACTGTCCTTCTCTTCTCTCCCTGGTTCCCTCCTCCATTCCAACTTCATCCATCTCTCACCGTTCCACCCTTTCACTCAACCAAACACCATGAGTGAATACTTGAACATATAAAAAACTAGAAACATAAAGACTTTCACCAAAATGACCGGCTTCGTCATTAAATAACCCGAGGAGAGTTGATATGCAGTGAAACAAAACACACAAACCCAACATGCACGTGTCTAGTTTTATACATGTATTGTAGAGACCAGCCCACGTCTGAGTTCTCGTATCAAACAAGTACTAACCTGAAAGAAAATGTGTAGATAAGAGAAGATTACTATTAAACGAAAATAGAGTAACGAACGTAACAACGCACGGATTTAAATGTCGATTTGCACATTCGACAGGCACGTATTAAAAAAGATCAAGAACATCAGAATAGGTCTGTTTCTCTCCGATCAGCAGACAGATCGGACATCGATATCCGTGTTTCCCAAATTCGAATTAAAACCGGACACATACCAACTAAAACAAGCCGCGCGTGCGTGGCCCCCTCTGTATGTGACTCGATGTGACGAGTGTAAAATGCAATACATTTGGGCAATTTGGGGCATTTTTGACCCCCCTTTGACCCCCTGGGGCCGCGAACTAGAATGTTTCTGAGGTCAAGGATGCTAATTTTATATCCAGAACAATTGCTTCTACATTTTGGCCACGTTTCAGAAAAATAGAATGAATGGATCAAACGTTATCGGAGAAAAGGGTCATGCTTTTGCCATTTTGGGGGGTTTGACCCCCTGGGGGCGCGAACCTGAATTGTGATAAGGGTGATAGTTTTTTGCGGGGTGAGGGGCAACTTAAATTGGGAGCTGCGCAGCGAGATGTCTGTTTACATTAGTTTTAAATTTCTGCATGTAAGTAATGTCAGGAAAACAGGGAGCAGGTAGGGAGTTCCAGAGTCCAGCAGCACGAGAAAAGAAGCCTTTGGAGTATAAAGTTCTCTACAGTGAATGGATGGGATTTGGCAGATTGTCGGGTTGGTCTAGTGAATTTACGTCGTGGGGGAACCAGAGCAGCAAGTTCATCATAGCACAATCCATTGAAGTACTTGTAAAACATGCACAAGGATGCACCATTGAGGGCTTGGTGAATAGTGAGGGACCTATCAAGTTGGCGATGGAAATAATATATAGCATTATTTGTAATGAAATAGTACGAAACTTTACATACGAAGGCCCTTTGGTTATTTATC
>OY744535.1:17820115-17835115 GCA_963556195.1 Sepiola atlantica
ATTGTGTCAAACCGTCCATTCAATCTACTATTAAAAAAGTGTCTTCTACATAAGTGTTTATATGGAATTTATATAGTATTTATTAGTAAACCCTTTCTAACAATATTGAGACAAGCTTACCTTCCCAGAAATTCATCACTCAAGTAGTAAGCCGCTAGTTAAAATGCGAAACTAAGGAGGTTATATTCACGGCGAAATATATCCTCCATATTTAGCCAGATTACGATTTCGAAATATAGAATGGGCATTATATATTTATTTATTTATTTAATTTCTTAAAGTGTTCCAAGGATTCAAAAGTAGTTTTACGGGGATCTGTACCTTAAACATTAATTTTTACTATGTATTATTTCTAAATCGTACTATCAAGTGAATTGCTAAGACAAATATACGAATGTAAACAATTAGAGTCTTACATTAATATTTCATCTATTATTTAGTTGTTTTTCTTCCTTCTTTTAAGTATCATTATGCTTATTAATATACATTCACAAATATGCTTAGTATCCATCAATAAATTCATACCAACCACACATATATACACACACACAACATAAGTATATATATATATATATATATATATATATATATATATATACATACATGCATGTATACACCTACACATACGCTCACACACATATCGAAATATTTCTTCAGTATATGTACGATAAAAAACAAGTATTTCTTTTACTTCTAAAACTAAAAAATTAAGTGCAAATAGGCTAAAAATAATGTCAAAAAACCCCATTCACTCTAAACAATTAACGTGATTAAAATAGGTATTAGATCATTCCTGTTTATTTTTCTACGATGAAGCTTTTTTTTTTAATCTAATATTAGGTTGTACCTACTCGTACACTTATCTATCAACATGCCTACCTGCATACATACAGTAAGAGATACGAACGCAAATAAAAACGTACAATCAACATCTACAAAAACTCCACAAACAACCACTACACAAATGATTGTGTTTCAACAGATTACAAGCCTCTAAATATTTGTGTTAAGTAATATGATATCAAAATCGTTTCCTATAAAATGAAAAGTTAACATCAAAGTTCAGTTATAATATGTTTGTACCTTTCCATTGCTTAAGGTTTCAATATAAGTGAATCAGAACTATTATGCTCAACATCCAAACCCCCGACAGACATATATATGCACACATAGATACATACACACACAATATATATGTATATATCCGAATAAACAAACACGCATGTCTAAATCTGACCTTTTGGATGAAACGGCGGTACATTGCTGAAATATGTAATATACAGTATCTGAATAAATTATATATATATATATATATATATATATATATATATATAGGATCTGTGTGGTAAAAACTTTCCTAACGTTCTTAAGTATCTCAGTAATTGATCCGTCAAAACAACAGAGCATCAAAACGAGATTCAATTTCACATACATCTGTCCTTTCAATGCCCAAATGGTCACTGTGGAAACTAAGCCTCATGTCACTGCTCAAACAGAGACCTCTAAATTTTTTTTCACACCAGCTACTCCAGTGTCTGCACTGCCCCACACTTCATAAACCTCCGACTTTGCCCCAACTCCAGTATTCCCATTGACAGCCCCCACTCCAGGACCTTCATCTTCTTCCTCCACTCCAACACCCTAATCCTCAGCCCTTACGCCAAGACCTTTATCTTCTTCCTCATCCTCAGCCATGCCTGTTTCCTCGTTGACTTCCTTATCTTTATGTGATTCATTTCTCGAACAAATGACACCTCACTTTCAATCTGCAGCGAGAGGGGGATCAACGAGAGTGCAACGATTTCGATTTAGGGAGAGCCTCACAGCAGATGAAAGTTTCACCAGCCTCATGGAGACATCTGCTGTTAAGGAAGTAGCTACATCACTAAGAGGACGTGGTCCGGGAAAATAAACGGGGACACAAGTACAAGGGGCAACATTGCACCACGATCAAAAAGACCATTGTCAACAGTGGGGAATTCTTACTATGAGGAATGTTGAAGATATGGCAGAGGGGATGGCATTAACTGTTATTCCTTGTATAACATACAGTGCCCCAGCATCAACATTTTATTTGAAGACCCCTAACCTATGAATGACTGTGTGATATTTGCACACAGTAGTCCCGGATCTTAATGCCCCAGTACTTGATGCCACCCTCGAGATGGTGTCTATTACCCATGTTGACTGAAATTCGTGGAAAGCTAACCATGAGTTTTGAATCAATTCAATAAATATAGTTTCCTCTCTGATGAACACATGGTAACTGGAATTTTTTTTAAACAAATACATCACAAATACATTTAGCCCATGATAATCAAAAGAAACTTTGGAAATCATCTTTTTTGCAGGAAACGTAGTGCTTAATACTCCAGTTTACCCTATATGTATCTGTTTCTCTCTTTTCATATATATATATATATATATATATATATATATATATATATATATATATATGCAAAGAGAGAGAGAGAGCGTGATATATATGATATGAAGATACGATGTATATATATATGAGGCGCGCAATAATTTTGTAAAAAAATAACTCTATTAGCAATACATTACTAAACAACAGCAACGTAGATTTTGACAACATTTCAAAGGTTCCCCATTGAGTTTAAGATGATTTCGTATGAATGTCATCTAAGTTTGAATCTCGTTTAAGATTTTATTTCCGATTATAGTCTTCGATTGTATAGATGTTTTCAAAAGATAAAAGCAATGATTCCGGAAAAGGAATAAAAGATGTTCATTTTAATCACGAACTTAAGGTTATTCAACTCTTGCACATTTTACCATGCTTCTATTAAATTCCATATGAACTAATATATATATATATATATATATATATATATATATATATATATATATATATATATATATATATAAATATATATATATATAAATATATATATATATATATATAAATATATATATATATATATATAAATATATATATATATATATATAAATACATAAATATATATATATAAATATATATATATATATAAATACATAAATATATATATATATATATATATATATATATATAAATATATATATATATATAAATAAATAAATATATATATATATATATATATAAATATATATATATATATATATATTTATGTTGGTATATAAGAATTAGTAAACATTCGTATCGTCGGTTTCAAGCTTCAGCTTCTGTTGTCATCTGTTTCGGAAATGTGAAGTCACGTGTCACTCTCGTTTGGACGTGTTATTTGCTTAGAGTGTGGTGTATGTGTTTCTAAATTTAGTGTACGGAAGGTTTAATAAGATTTGAAAAAAAGGGGGAGGGTGAAAAGTACAGTTGAGATTAAAACCGGAGGAGATTTAAAGAGATATAAAAAAAATAAAAAAATAAAAAGATAAAAAAATATTTCTATATAATTCCCGTGAGTCAATATTATGGGTATTGTATATTTGGCCGTTACTGTTTCAGGGTTTTATGATGTGACTTCTAAAGGAATTAGGCAGAGAAAATGGGTTTAAGGATTAAAGAGGTTAAAAGGAACAACATTAATTACATTCGTGTTTAAATCCGGGATTAAAGGACTTTAAATAAATCCCGAATATATATATATATATATATATATATATATATATATATATATTGTATAAAATTATATTTGGCACACTTAATATACACCGAAACTTTAAATAAATTTTGCTGACTGATTTCTTTCGGAAATGACACAGAAACGTTTCTGTGTAGCTTACTCGCCATCCGAATATTTTTATACTACAAAACTCTTGTCACTTTTGAGCATTTTTTCATGAACTAATTACATAAAATACATATATGCGATATAATATCTCGTGATATAAATATATCTATGAAATATTAACAATGTATAGAGAGATAGAGAGATAGATATAAAACAGACATGTTTCATTATAAATAGGGAGAACGATTGATGGTTGTAAAGTGGATAACGACACGGACTGACGAATACAGTCGGTTTTATAATATCAGTTTCACTTCGGGATTTTTTTTATTTACTCCTCCCCAGGAGTTAGGCACAAGGCCAGTTTTATCTTACTCCCACAAGTAAGATGTGACCCAAGATCGGGTCGTGAAAGTGGGGGTTGAAAACCAGTGCTCGAGAGGTGAGCACTCTGGCCATTTAAAAATTGCCTGGACCGCCCCGTCGGCATTCCCGGTAGGGCGCATCAGACAGTAAGTAATAAACTTACTCCTCCCCAAAGAGGGGAGGCGAAGCCTGGGAGGGTGGACCTCCTAGAACTGCACAGGACAGGCGTGCAGTATCCATCAGAACAGATACTACACTTTGATCTTAGCCAAAAGGCCAAGAAGGAGTGTTTGGGATTTTATTTACTCCTCCCCAGGAGTTAGGCACAAGGCCAGTTTTATCTTACTCCCACAAGTAAGATGTGACCCAAGATCGGGTCGAGAAAGTGGGGTTTGAAAAGCCAGCGCTCGAGAGGTGAGCACTCTGGCCATTTAAAAATTGCCTGGGCAGCCCCGTCGGCATTCCCGGTAGGGCGCCTCAAGCAGTAAGCAATAAACTTACTCCTCCCCAAAGAGGGGAGGAACATCCTGGGAGGGTGGACCTCCTAGAACTGTACAGGACAGGCGTGCAGTATCCATCGGAACAGATACTACACTTTGATCTTAGCCAAAAAGCCGATTGTCCTTCCTGTGAGAATGCCAACACACGACTCAAACCGGTCAACAAAACTGAATCATGTTGATTTACACGAATTTTCTATACTATAGATAGGAATCAAGCAACAGGCGAAGTAAGAAAAACATCCTTAACACATAATTATTATTCTAGAGATTTCATATTTCGTTTCAATTACGAAATATTGTCTAGAGTAAGCCTTTACGAATCAGAAAAATAGAGGATTTTAAAGAAGTAGTTTATTTTTTACTCTTTTTGTTTTACTTTTTTATGTATTTATTACATTCTTCCCATCCATAAAATCACATTCTGTCAGATGAAATGTATCATCTAAACTATGGTATTTGTCTCGATTAAGACCCACGGTAAAATCGGCTTGGAGTCGGTATTTTCCGGATTTTCACGTAGACGACCGTAAAATGCCGAATTAAAAGTCGGTTGACTGCGTCCGAAAAATTCAACACTAGGCTGGATGTACAACTTGAAAAACTGTTTTTTCTTCACACGTAAATTCTTTAAAAAAAACTATAACTGAATAATTGTTTAAACGATGTTAGGTTTAGGGTTAGGGTAAGGGTTTTGTTTAGGGGTATGGGTTAAGGTTAGAAAATATTTTTTTTTGCACGAAAGATTTTTTTTTAACTAAACAAGTGTAAAACGGTGTCGGGGTTAGGTTTAGGTTTTGTTAAAATTCATTATCGCTTTGATCATTTTTTATTTACAATTAGTTAATTTCACGATTCAATCGATTAAAATGCTAACGTGTCGTAAATATATAACGTCACGCCAATGCTATAATTATTTTAGATAATGTTTTTAGCGTTTTTAAAAGAAAGTCCAAATAGTTCAGTTTTTAGAACCTCAGTTTAAGATCTACAGGTTTCTGTTTCGGTCTTGGCATCCGTTTATTTGTTGGGAATTAATTATTTATTATGAATGCCTAATTTCCGTTTCTGAAAGTAATTTAGATCTCTGATATCTCGATATGAGACATATTTCGCAATGTATTTATTACGTTTTTAAAAAAAAGTGTAACCGACGGAAGATTGTGACTAATTGACGGGCAGAGGGACAACATCTCTACGCATATACGATAATTTCGGTTGAAATAATTTTAAAAGAATATTTTATTGTAGAAATATGTATTTAAACATGTGTGATTTCAGATTGATCAAAGAGTATTTTTAAATGATTTACACACTGATCCTTTCTTTTTCTTAAAGCAGCTTTCATTGTAGGCGAAGTGAGCTGTTCTACTTCCGATGAAATAAACTTTCTAGAGGAAAATTAATATCACAGTCGAATGCATATCCCTGCCACGGGTCATTGTGACGTTAGGTTTTGCAGTTTGTGCAGATAGGTGTCAGCTCCCTCCCTCATACAGCGCCTCTGCATTCTTAAATTGTCACTCATCTTGGGGTGATCAATCCCATCATCGCTAAACTTTAACCTTAGTCTATTTATCTTCCTCCCACAAGGAAAGATGTGACACAAGCTCGGGAAAGTGGGGAAAAAACAGCGCTCGAGAATTTGAGCACTTTGGTTGTTTAAAAATTGCCTGGGCAGCCTCGTCGGCATTCACCGGTAGGGGCGCCTCGGGCGATTAACAATAAACTAACCCCCTCTCAAAAGGTGAGAAGGCAAAGCCTGGGAGGGTGCAACTCCTAGTACTGCACAGGACGGACAACCGATAGACCGGTGTAAATCCAGACCCGAAGGCCCGGACAATACCGGTTTATTAGGCGGGGTAAAAATAAAACCCTGGTTCAACCTGATCATCCGCTTTGTCAGTAATATAAGTTATAGATTTTGAAGAGGAAGACGCGAGAGGAGTAAGGATGTCGGGAGTAACCCAAAGTAAACATTTACCACTCACTAGTTCTTCATGTCATTCCGCTTTTGCTCCGTTCCACCTTATTTTCATATATATTGTGGTGGTCTTTTCCTTAATTCATCTACAGAAACTGACTGGACGCCTCGTTCCCGGATCTAAATAACTGAATTAGGACAACATCTTAAAGTTTTTTTGTTTTTTTCAGACAAAATTAACGGTAAGGTTTTACATAGTGGACTTATGGTACAATGCTCCTCAGCTCGACACTGTCTTTGTTGCTGTTAGCTTAGTAATTGTTCTGTTAAGTCCTAGGAAGACAGTCTTTCTAATGTTTACCCTCTTCCTGAGAAAGGATTGATTTGTTACTAATCGCGCGAGGCGCCCCTCCCTCCACACGAGGGATGTTGACGGAGTTGCTCAAGCATGTTTGTAAAGCAGAGTGCGCTTATTCTCATCCGCTGGCTTCTCAAATTTACACCTGACCGTGCAAGGAAGTAAATAATATGTTACACATCTGTACTATCTATGCCAGAAAACCGCACACATTGCATAACTACGAAAGCAATATTGTTTGGTTTTTTTTTCATTGTGAATATTAACCCAATACGAGCAGAAGTGGAAATCTAGCTGCATGATCTTTAAGCATATTTTCAGGAACATTTTTTTTTCGTAACCATGCAGTTTTATGTATGAATGGGTTTTCTCATTCATAGAGCATGCTCCGGATTACTTTGAAGTATTTAGGAAGAAAACTTCCTTTCATTTATTACATAGTCGTGAAACTTGTAAACTTCCTAGCGTACAAGTCTACTTTACAACAAAATGCTATTTCTGTCCATATTTGTTTTGGATTATTTACAGCAAAGCATATTCCGTTTTGCAAACGTTAAATCATGTTTTCACTTGTAGCCGCTTCACAAATCCTGCTTGCTATAGTCATGAATTCAGATTCCTAAGCGCCCCGGTGACGTGTTTATTGATTTTATCCTTTACAGAGAATAACACACATAAAATCAGCGAGTTATATCGCCAACACCCGTGTTACATTCTGCGTTGCTGGGACACATCACTCTGGGCGAAGGAGGAAAACACGACACTGATTGATGCTTTATTAGCGAATTCTTTTTTATTCATCGAAACGCGTTACTAAAGCCTGAGGTGGCAATGTGAAGTCTCGTACAAATACAGGTCACGAGTAATGTTTGGTAATCTTTTTCTTGTCAGCACTTGATACATTCTTCGGCTCTACACGTGGGCATACTGTGTGGCATTAGTATTGTGTCGTATCCGGGTTTCGATATAGAATACATGACTATAACTTACTTACAATTTTCTATGATATTAACCGAATAACAAAAGAACAGTTTATATATCATTTCTAATGACTGTTTTTATTTACTAATGAGATCTCGCTTATCAAAGCCAAACGCAATCCGAGTATAACGGTTAATGCAATGGATAGATAGTAAGTTTAAAGATGAAGACTATTATAAGAGGATTTAAAATGATTAATCAAAAGAAAAAGGTCGTTTTCTGGCCAATATTAGATGTGAAAACGGTCATGGTATAGTTTTCCAGGGGGAAGTACCGTTACAATAAATTGCACAGTTTTAAATCCTTTTTCGCCTTTAAATAATCAATTATATTCCAAGTTGTAATTCATTGTAATATATCACAGTACGACCATTTGTTTAGTCAAACATTTTTTCTTAAATAAAAATATTACTATGGATGGGGGAAGGTAAAAAAATTGGGGCGGACGCATAATGGCTAACAATTTAAAAAATCTAAAAATGAAAAAAAAAGTATTTTTTAATAAATGACCCTTTCTATTCACAATCCCCCTCTCTCGCTCTCTCGCTCTCTCGCTCTCTCTCTCTCTCTCCTTATATTTCTCCCTCTTTTTAGGGTGCGCTTTCTTTTTATTTCTCTACTTCATGCTATGGAGTAAGTAGTGTTAACGCACGTGTGACATTCCGTATTGTTTATAATGCTCTATTGCAATCTTCCGTTTTCTAATTAGTTATATTAGTCTATTTAGAAAGATAGAGGCAGACCAAATCATAGTAAAAAGAGTAGGGGAGAATGTATAAAATAATACCTTTCGGTCATAAACACTTACAGTGGGAGAGGGTGAAAGTAATGGACAGAACTTCAGGTGGCACTAGGTGACTGAGTCAGAAAATAGCAAATTATGACTAATTAGAAGAATATAAACTTTTTTTTTTACTACAACTCAATCTCAATACTAACGAATATTTTAACATGTATTTTGTGTCATTAAAAGAGAACTAGAGAAAAAAAACGCTAATTAAGTCAGCTTTCATAATATAGTAATCCATTACAAGACTGTTCCGGAGTATCACAGCTGTTGGTTGCTAGACTGGGGGAAGTTTTTAAGCCGGGGAAAGTTCTGTTGATTGTCGGTACCTCACCCATTTCGCCGTCAGGCACGAGCGAAATCTCGATGTTTTATTAAACCTGCGAAGAGTGCTCATTTATTTTGTATAAAAAGCTTTGCATTTTTGCTAATAGTATTTTGCGATAACACTTATTATAGAGTTTAAGACACGCAGGTTAGCATGTGCAGTCATCCACAGGCATACTACATTTCTGTATCACTGTACTTGAGTGCCTAGACAGGCTCACACTGAGAGGCGCGGCATATGTTTTGTTAATAGTCTGTAATTCTAACTATCGTTCTGTCACACAGCGCAACTAGCCGTAGATGCTTCATCCTAAACTCCGTCATAAAGATACAGTTGTGTTTATATGCATGTAGATATCTATTTTTATGCATATAAATATCTATTTTGTCATCTCGTCACGAGTAAATGTGCGTTTTGTTATAGTAATAGAAACCCTAACAAAAACCGCTGCGTCTGAAATTAATTCGGAAATAAATTCTTCAATCTCTGAGAAGAAAAGTCAACGATGTGTGTTTATCATTTTATATATAATCACAAACAGTAATACAATTTATATATTACAAAATTATTAACTGATGTATTTCTCTGATTTTATATGAATAATTTACATGTATATTTAGATTAATAACGAGTGCGAACACTAGCAAAACATAATATATATATATATATATATATATATATATATATATAGGTATACCTTTCGATTCATACAAACATTATTGTTTACATAGGTGCATACATGTTTCGGTTGTACTCTTCACAGAGGGTCAACATCTTCAGATGAAAGAAGACAGAAGTAGAGCTTGATTGGGAAAACAGTCCCTTTAAATAAATCTTTTTTAGGGTTAGGCTTTTCTTTATGAATCAGTATCGGATAACATACTTTACTTGTACACTCTTTCAATTAGTTTCTATCATTTTTATAATTTGTATTACGTCCCTTCTTATCTATTTACAAACCTATTCAAGCATAAATATCCGATCTTTATATAAAATAGACACATGTGCACAAATTAATAGATACACACGCACATATATAAATAAACATATACATATATAGATATATATAGATATATAAAATAAAATGTGTAAAAAATAAAAGATAACAGACACAAATATATACACACATATCCATACACGGATGTAACGCAGTCTCCACGAAATCCCTTTTTCCATCTTTAAATCTTTAATCACCGGACAATTTATCAATGGACATTCATGAACTGGACGGATTCCATATCTTGATAACCTTTTTACACACCCACTCTTACTTTCCATTACTTTATATTGTTTCTTAAATTTTTCAAATTTTGAATTTTGGCTATTCCCCTGACAACTTATCCATCTATGTAATTCCTCTGATAAGAAGATTTTTTAATCTTTGAAAATACTGGCTCATGTAAGAAAAATAAATATGTTTTTATCGAGTACACCTTGCAATGAACAATCGAAGATCAAATAATTTTGTCATTTGTACATGTTTATCTCTCTTCTTTCATTTATCTTTATGATCGCTCTATCTCGTATATTGAGCTTAAACCTTTTCACTATAGGTTTTTAATTTAAAAAATTATATTTTCCCCTAATAAAGGCAGGACGATATTGTAGGCGTAAGGGTCTACTTGGCATAATGGTTTAGGGTGCCATTATCAGTTGGGAGCTTTGCAGCGAGTTGTCTGTTTACATTAGTTTTAAACCTCTTCATGTCGGTACTGTCGGGTAAAGAGGGGACAGGGAGGGAGTTTCAGAGGCCAGCAACAAGAAGAAAGAAGCTATTAAAGTAAAAATATCTCTCAGGCATCTGGGGACCTCCACAGTGAATTGATGGGATGTAGCTGATTGTCGAGTTGGTCTAGTGGATTTATGTTGAGGTGGCACCAGAGTAGCCAGTTCATCGGCGCAGGTTCAATTCTCTAAAAGTATACTCTTAGTTTCACATTTTATATATATATATATATATATATATATATATATATATATATATATATATGTGTGCATTGTTATATGTATGAAGTTATGATGTCGGTTACGTTAATTGCAAACAATGACAAACTACAAGTAACACATATCGATTCAAACATATTCAAAGAACTACTTCAAAAGAACAACTATCGAACGCCGGGTAATGGTAAAGAAAATGCTTCCTGACGCGATCTATTGTCTCAAAAGCTTAGAAAACGTCGCCTGCAGAAGCTAACATAAAAAGTGTTCACCTCCGGCGGATTTCCGTGCTGCAAGCGAAACAAAGTAAATAAAATCATTGTGAATACAGAAAAACAACAGATACGGCTAATTCAGAATGTATTAGCATGTTATATACCTCGATTCCATTGAAGATACTTTCAACAAAACGTATCTAATGGTAGAGCATGGAGCCTTAGAAATAAGGGCACAATAGGTAATCTATTTCATTCAACGCTTATGGTGGTCGCAAATTTCAACGAGGCGATTCTCCAATCATAATTGAAATAAACATAACAATACTTTTGTAAGCATTTCCATGCAAAACAATCATCTTTTTAATTAAATTGGAATCAATTAGAAAATATTTTTTTACGTCTGTCTCTCTTGAAGTGTACTTTAGTCAGACCGAAAATGTCACATTCTACGATGCGCCATGTTTGTCACGTGAAATTGCGGTGTAGACATTGAATGTCTCTCTCGTTAATAAATACTGGCAAACATAAGCGAAAAAAAAATACCATATATAATTTTTAAAATAAAAAAGTAAAACATCAATCCACGCATTGAGAATATAATCCTGAACGAAAACAATAAGCATTTATTATTTTAATTTGAAGCAGTATTATTGAATAATACACCTTTATGCATTTTATTAAATAAAGCGTGTGTAGTTGTGTGTTAATTTCCATTTTTTATCTATTGTTTTTTAATACCTTTTAAGCATTCCGCGTTTTGAAGGTTGTCGTTAACGTTTGACTAAGTGTATAGATAGATTTACGGTTAAATTACAGCATACCCCAAAAGAATAGATACGGGGGAATTTAAAATGAAAACATGCCAAAACAATTCCTGTTTTCGATAACTCGTTAAACGTGACTTACTACAAAAATGTTGTTTCCTATATAATTATAACCTGTTACATTTAGTTACTTGGTAAGACACATAATGATTTCTCCACCCTAAACCTAACCCTAACCCTAACCCTAACCGAGTCATCATGTTTACTGCGCAATGATTGACCCATTTACGGCTTGCAACACAGACAACATAAATATATTCTTAATAAATTTTAGCTCGATTTGACGACGTTGAAATAAAAAACACGTAAAAGTGTAACGATAAATATGTTAAAGGGATGATTAAATTACTAGATCAATTAAATGATTCAACCATTTTTAAACAACTTTTACATTGATCTAATGTAAGTTTTATTTTTATTTTAAGTCTGGGGTGAAAGTCAGTATTAGAATGGTATTAATTAAAAAAAAGCCTTCTTCGAGGAGAAAAAACATGTATTTTGACTAGTGAGACGTGAGACTCAAATACATCATTGTGAAAAGAGAGACGATTAGTTTTAAAAACCTTAACATAAAGGGTCACGCTTTTCTCATTGCAATACGTGCACCCAGTCGTAAATACACTCGACCAACCCGACATCAGCTAAATCCTATCCATTCACTGTGGAGAGCCCCAGATTCTTCTACTCAAATAGGTACTATTCTTTTGTCCTGCCGGCGTTTGGAACTCCCTCCGTTCTCCCTGTTTCTTCGACTATACCGACATGCAGCAATTTAAAACTGATATGAACAGAAATCCCGCTGCACTGCTCCGAATTTAGGATGCCCCTCAAAATTACACACGTATTCTCAGTAGCCCCGTTACGTTGACAGTTGTAACTTGCCTTGTTTGGGGTGCACTATATTAAAAAAAAAACAACAGGAATAACTTCATGGCCAATGCTCTTCGAAGCGCTGTCATTAAGAATTTTTGAATATGTTTAATGAAAATGTGTGCTTTTCCCGTCAAGAACAACTTTTTTATAGAATTATCAGAGGAAATTGATTTGATGGAGGAGAAGAAATTTAAAAATATGTTATAGCAAGCAGACTTGTCGAACAAACGTTTATCGAAGACCTGTAATATATCAAAAGCTACTGCCCTAGGAGCGAATGCTTCGTCTAAAAATTCACTGATTCTATCCGATAGGACAGTAAGCACGCCAGTTGGTAATCGTGCAGGACGAAATCCGTATTGCTCTTCACTTAAAAATATTATTTTTTCTGAGGTGGGTAACAATTTCTTGACTCAATTCAAGCAACTTACTCATGATACTTAGGAGACGGATCGGCCTCTACTTGGATGCAGAGGAACCATCTCCAGTTAAATACCAGGCAGAACAACGAAGTCTTCGATGAAATATTAAAATTATTTCTTCGTTATTCAATGTATTACAAAGAATATCTATGTTGTGTTGCAGTTTCTTATAATTGGGGCCAGAATGTTGTTGGGACCGATTACCTTGTTTGCATGGATTTTCTTAATAAGTTTGGACGACATTTAGTGATGAGGATCTATTTTCTTCTTCGCATCACTTTCTTCACAGAATAGAGTTCGCTCATCTCTCTACTTTTTCCAACAGAAATCATTCTCTGAGACTCATGTAACAGTTCTGTGTCAGCCCGTAATTAAAATACATGTACAAAAAAGGCCTTGCACCAGGACATACACCCCATTTACCATGTTAAATGTAAATAAAAAAAAACACAGACATCATGTATATTTCTAAAAGTATTACTATATTATAATAAAGCAAATATATCACTGAACCAACCATGATCTTTGTTTGGAACAACGAACGGCGAAACTCAACGAATTCCGTGAACAAGCAATATAGAGTTCAAATTATTAGCGTACTTTTTAACGAACAATAAACGTGTAAAATTGGTGTTGCTATTGGCTCGATTAGGCTTGGATTTATACCGCATCATACACAAACAAATTGATGCAGCGATGTGTGAGCAGTGCATGCGTATTAATGACAGACTATGCCAAGACTATCTGAATGCACTTATCTTGGATTATTTGATGTTTTCGTAATGGCCGTTGATAAATAAACACGCACGGATGGTTGTTTTATATAGATAGATCTCTTTTCCCGCGAAACGCACATAATAACCACAAAATTGAGGTCTGAGCTAAACGGCCCTTAGTTATTTTGTGTAGATCGATGACAACCTGCAACTTTTACTAATCAGCATTTCCAAAAGCGGTTGACAAGAAAGAATAGACGCGCTCTTTTGTATGCTTACTTATGGTATATTCGAACCTTTCACCAATGGGCAACAACTAATGAGAGTTTTATGATGTTACGTTTTATATGTGGATATCACCTGTGGGTCAGACGCTTTTGAATTCAACAAAAATATCCGGTGATTTTGTCTATCGCTGGCGTTGGATAATTAAAGCCTTCACTTCCTCGTTACGAAGAAAGACTCGGGGCGCGAGAGCGTTGAAAGTTCAACAGGGGCCAGCTACGAACAAAGTTCTTAATCTAATCATCATGGTAATCGAAGAGAAAACGTGGTATTGTAGACGAATGGAATTTAGGGTATCGTCCGGGATAAATGAGCGCGAGTCTATAATTAGTCTTCAGACTTTACAAGAGCTGGTATTTTAAAATGTTTCCTCTGGTTTCATATGTGATTGTAAATTTAAGGTTCTTGTGTTTTTATGTAGCTAGTTTCCTTTATTTTTAATTTTTTAATTGGTTTCGGAATATATTATTTTAGTGTTATTAACTAGAATAACTAAGAGTTACTGCCCCTTATTTACCTCTTAAACAGTAAAAGACAAAGAAATCTTTTTTTCGGACTTTTAAGCAAGAAGCACCAGAATTTCTCTTAAATCAGAGGGAGCGCAATTATGTGTTTGTAGATGTTGGTAAATTGAGGTAGAGTTTACAAGATGCATGGTGAGACGGCGGGATAGGGTAGTGCTTTTAAAAACTTATGTAGTTATTAGCTTTATTATTAGTATTATGAGATTTACATTCTCCAAAGAGCAGTAAAACTTATGAATTTTAAAATTCACTTCTTTCTCCAGC
>OY744535.1:17840115-17847615 GCA_963556195.1 Sepiola atlantica
TCATCGAATGAAGAGAAGAATCGAATACGTTCCTTACGCCTACATGTGTCCGCATCCTATGCTAAATATCCGACGAAACAAGATGTGTTCGCATTATTAGATATATGCCCAATCTCTGTGAGTGGAGCATTTGTAAGCGATATTTGCGATGGCAATCACCGATAATGAACACTGCATAACATAATAGAGCAGTCTCGGCTGCTGAGATAATCTTATTATTAATATCTAGAGCTCTAACTACGGCCGTCAGCTTGTGTTGATATCGTAATAGATAACACATCATCGTGTTTTAAAACAAGTTGACTTTCGATTTCACTGTGAAGCACTTGCTTGTCTAGCGGGATACAGTTTCACGGTCTACATGTAAAAGACCATGTATATATATATATATATATATATATATATATATATTGTGTGTATTTAGGCAGCAAGTTTTCATTTAGGCAAACGTTGTTGAATAGCACGGAGTGTTTCTGCTTTGTGATCTTTTTTTTAATGTTTTTCATCTTCCGAATGGTAAACTTCGTAATTCGATCAAACTGGGGTATGAAGTTTCCGTAGTTTTGTTGTTCCATCTTCCTTGCGAGTACTTTCGATTTGATATCCTCAAATCATCTTCAGGCGTGTTAGTGTGAAAAAAGAATATGTATTTATAGAGTGTAAAGTGAGGAAAAGAGTATGTCTTTACTTTTTATTTTATTTATTTATTCTATTCATTCATTTATCTTTTATTTTTATTACTTTATTTATTTATATTTATTTTTTTTATTTCATTTTTATTTTTAATTCATACAACTTAAAAAAAGGAGCGTCTAAAGTATTGAAAAGTTACAAGGGCATGATTATGTTCGAAGGGGTGTGAAGTTAGAGTGTGATTTCTTAAGCGCAAAAAAAAAAAATAATTCGACCATGTTTTAAGAGCGTTTAAAATTCAAACGTGTAGTTGCTTAATGGTTAGGAATTTAATAACGTTGATTACTAAGCTAGACACTTCAAAATGTTGTGACTAGTCTCATAAACAATGTTATTGATTGTAAGGCGTTTCGTTTTTATGTAAAGGGCCTCAAGAATCTTCAGCCTTTTAATGTTGGTATCGTGGTGTAATATATTTGTATTAGTGACTAAGATTTCTCTGTATTAACAAGGGAGACAGTCATGCTTTTTTAAGTGTTGGCAAATGGAGCTAGTTTCGGAAAGATGTAAGGTGAGTCATACACCAGTTTGATCGAGGTACGAAGTTAACCATTCGGAAGATGGAAAAATTTTTTAAAAAGATCACAAAGCAGAAACACTCCGTGCTATTCAACAACGTTTGCCTAAATATATATATATATATATATATATATATATATATATATATATATATATATATATATATATATATATATATATATATATATATATTAAACTAAAAGTATACTTTTTGTAGATAGAACCTATAGTGAAATGGTTTAAGATAAATATACGAGATAGAGCAATTACAAAGATAAATGAAAGAAGAGGGATAAACATGCATGTACTAATGACACATCTATTTCAACTTCGATTGTTCAATGGCGTACTCGATACGTTTATTATTCTTGCCTAAGCCATTGATTGAACTAAACATATTTCTCTTGGAGTTACTTCATTTTCGAACGTTTTCAACGCTGCCTGCAGATAAAACCTTTATTTTCCATCTGTAAATCTCCTTTCACTGGACACCTTATCAACGGACATTTACCAACTGGACAGCACCCATATTTTTTACACACACACTCTCACTCTCCATTACTTAATATTTTTTAAATTTTGAATTTTGGCTTTTTCACTGCAAACTTATCTATCTATGTAATTTCTCTGATGATAAGATTTTAATTTTTGAAAAGCATTGGCTCCAGGAAAGAATAATAAACATGTTTTTACCGAGTACACCTTGCATTGAACAATCAAAGTTGAGATAGATTTGTCATTCATACATATTTATCCATATTCTTTCGTTTATATTTATATATATATATATATATATATATATATATATATATATATATATATATATATATATATATATATATATATATATATATGAAGTTTACGAGGTTTATTTAAACATACTATTATTCGGATTTATGAAATAAGTTTGTACACGCCTTTTCCCTCATGTTTCAGTAATAGTGAAATTATTGGTACGATGAGATTACAATTTCTGTAAAATTCATGATTGGATATAACGTTATCATAGTACTCGTTATGGTTTCTTTACCAAACAGATGGAATAATCAACCACACGTATATATATATATATATATATATATATATATATATATATATATATATATATAGAGAGAGAGAGAGAGAGAGAGAGAGAGAGAGAGAGAGAGTGAGCGAGAGAGAGAGAGACATGGATAAATAGATATATATATATATATATATATATATATAGAGAGAGAGAGATAGATATACATATATATATATATATATATGTGTGTGTGTGTATATATATAGAAAGGTATATATATATATATATATATATATATATATATACATTTATATATTTATATAAATGAATAGAAAATCAAAATTAACTTGCTTACTTAGAGTATAAATACACAAGTATAAACCCAACACTGACGATAATGGTGGCTACGTCAAGTTTATAACACAATTTGCATGTTAGTTTAATTTATTCAATCTTAGGTCATTGTGTGTCTTGTATATGAAAACAATTGTTGCTATTTATTTGTTTTATGATATTCTTTTTTAATTTTATTGTTTCACTTATATATTGGTTTAATCTTAATTAAAATTTAAATGATGCTATTAAGCTGGTCATAAATGTTAATTTCAGAAAAAGTGTCAAGTAGTTATACTAGTTACACATATATGGGAAAGGTGTGGACGTTGATCGAGAGTAGAAATGAAACCTGACGCCTGATTTGATAAATGACGAGTAGAGTGGGTATGAATATGGGGGGGTGTATCGAGAATATACAATATATATATATATATATATATATATATATATATATATATATATATATATATATATATATATGTATTTAGACTTTTCACTTAGAAAATAGTTTATTCAGTGAAGACCGGGAGTAGGCAAATAAAAATAAGCTCGATGATACTCGATTAAAGGGTACAGAGCATTTATATGTGATTTTTGAAGGCTTATCAAAGCATTCCGTTCAGGGGATCATTCATCACCACAAAATAGTTTTTCTTTCAAAGATTATTTATTTATCATGTATATCCATATATATACTCTTTAATTTGGATATATATGATAAATAAATAAACTTTGAAAGAAAAAGTATTTTTTGATGATCAAGGATCTGAACGGTATGCTTTGGTAATCCTTCAAAAAATCACACACACACACACATACACACACACACACACATATATATATATATATATATACATATATATATATATATATATATATATATATATATATATATATATATATATATATATGAAGAAGAATGGAAAGGAATTAGAGAAGCAAAAGCCAAATCATAATTCAATTCAATTGCTAAGAGCAAGGTATATTCCGCAAAAAAGGCAATTTATTCAAGTTAAATTTTCCTTAAGCCAGGCTTTTCAAAGATCAAAATCTTATCATCAGAGGAAGTCGCTGGGATAGATAAGTTGGCAAAGGCCAAGATTTAAAATTTGAAAAAATAAAATAAAAGTTCTAGGGGGAAGAAACACTTCTCTAATTCCTTTCCATTCTTCTTCATTCTATCCGCTCTATCCTGGATATTGAGCTGTATACTCTTCACAATAGGTTTCACTTTTCTTAAAAGTTCGCTTTTAGTACACCACTTTATATATATATATATATATATATATATATATATATATATATATATATATATATTTATATAAATCGACCTAAATCCGAAAATCCTGTCTACAAGTTTCCTACGTTTAAATAATTACTTTCCTGTCATAACAGGACAACCAATACTATCTAAGCGTGTCTGCATATATTTAATTTATATCTGTAATAAGTGTCGGTGGTTAGATTAATATTATACTATTATCACATGATGTAACATTGTTGCTCAGTCATAATATATGTCAAACTAAGGACAGTTAACAGTGGATTTCTAAAAAACGCTTTTTTAATGATGGCCTATTTTAGCGATTTACGGAACCTCATAGCTGACACAATCATGATACACTTATATTGAGCCAACCGATAAATTTGAAAAGCACCTATCTATTTCGCAATCATTTATCTAATAAATGAATTAAGTTTATTGATTTCTATTTCAGTTATTAAGCAATTTTAGGTTAAGTAATTTTCAAAAGTATGTCTTAGTGTAGGTTTTGAGGGTATTCTGATCATTGAATTATTTGAAACTAAGTCTCACAAGAAAGCGCTGAATATAACACAAAGTATAGCGATGAAATTTAAATCATTGATGGCTGCATATACATAAACCCGTAAGATTCATTTGTGGTCGTACTGAGAAGTAGGTAAACATATAGCTCATACGTGTGTACAGGTGTGTGTATGTGTGTTTATATATATATATATTTATATATATACATATATATATATATATATATATATATATATATATATATATATATATATATATGAATGATAAGATGCGTGAGCATGTGTTTATACATATATGTTTATGTATGCTTGTGTGTATATGTATGTACAAATAGGTATGTGTAATATTCTGGAGCGTGAAATGTGGAGGATATAGTTTTAGGTGTGGTAATTGAATTGGATTTTTAGATATATTCTCATTTTAATTTTTTATTCTCTTATTTTTAGCTTTTTTCATTTACATATATTGCTTTTGGAGGTCTTCGTTAATGGCGTATATTTTTCGGCATATATATGTAGGTACGAATATATTTATATATATACATTAGTGTACATGTATTATATATATATATATATATATATATATATATATATATATATACATATATATATATATATATATAGAGAGAGAGAGAGAGAGAGATAGAGAGGGGGAGTATTAGAAGGCTATCACAATGCATTTTATTTTACCTTTTAGTTTAGGTTGATGCATAGGGCTGATGTATGTTTATATACAGCCAATAATGCTTGTATAAATCAAAAAAAGGTATACTATATATATATATATATATATATATATATATATATATATATATATATATATATAATTAATTAAAAGATGAAAACAAAAACTTGCAAAATTACAAAATCTACTACGCCTTCAGTGGTTCAATACAATATATTGCTTTTCGTTCCTAACACCATAGCTTTTCAGAGAATTATCATAAGAATACCATTCTTTGAAAAGCCATGGTTTTAGGAAGAAACCATAAATCTCTTGTGAGAACAACTGAACACGTAATAGATTTTGTATTTTTGCAATTTGTATTCTCATCTTTAAAATTGTTAACACAATTGCTTGATCACGTATATAGAGCATCAGTTTATAATTTAAAGTATACACTATATCTTTATGTTCCTATTTTCCTAGTCTCTCTCTCTCTCTCTCTCTCTCTCTCTCTCTCTCTCTCTCTCTTTGTGTCTACACACTTTTGAGTTTCCCGATTATATCATACGCTGGACGAAGCAGGTTGTGGTAGGCCTGTAGCGCTTTATGTATCCAACGCTTTGGACAAGGTCTGCCATAAAGGGCTTCTCATGAGAATTCACCCATATTACTGGACGAATATTTAATATAATTTGATCTTCCATATATGTGAGATGTCCTCTATTGTTGTTTATCAAAATAACATGAAATTAATACAGGTTTACCAAAGGGATCGATCCTTGGACATTCATAGTTCCAAATTTTCATAAACAACCTTCTTGATAAGATTGTGTCTGAGATGGGTATATTTGCTTACAACACTACTCTCTACTCCCGTTATGTGGGTAAACGGGACGTGCACATATCAGACGCAATGGCTAAATACTTAGAAAGTGACCTTCAGGCTGTAGTTGAAATGGGACATAAATACATAGTAACATTTAATGCTGCTAAGGCAAAGCTTTTTTCTCCAACAACTACAAGAAATCTTTTCAACCACCGATTAAGATGCCAACTATCACTCTATCTGAGAGTTCAACTTTCAAACGCTTCGGTCTAACATTCACAGGTTACATGAATTGGCACAACTACAAGACGACCTGACAGTATCGTGTATCTCTACAAAGCTACCATCCGCCTATGCATGGAGTAGTGTTGTTACATCTGGGCTGGTGCACCATCCTCTAGTCTATCCCTCTAAGACAACGTTCAAAATAGAGTCTGTAATCCGATAGGCCCCTCACTATTCACCAACTTGTTCTTCATCATTTATACTTTCTTGTTTTTTTTCTTTTTAATTTATATTTGTCAGGATTCATATTGCTTTTTGTCAATGCATATTACTTTGTTTCTTAATTCTTTAAACAAATAATCAGAATAGTTACTTAATTTCACATAGGGTTAATATGTTCTTCCTTGCGATGGTTGTGCATAGATACAATGTTTTAAAACCATTACCACCAACACAAACAAAAACAATCGCCTCTACGTAGTCTGTTTTCGTAGTTACGAAATGATGCAGACATTTTAATCTTTATTGTAACGTATCAATTTTATACTTAGAGTATAAAATAATTGTATGAGTTTAAGAAATGGAAAGTTGTTTCGCATGGGTTCTTGACTTTTTTCCGGGTAACACCTTGTAACGGTCGCTCTAGTAATTAAAATGTTTACACAATTCAAAATATAATAAACTATTTTATAAGTGTACCAATATAAATAGTAAAATAGTCACATTTAGAATAAATCGATTTTAGGTGATTGCTAATGCCAGGATAACCTGTTACGTTTTTCCAAAGATCATAACCCTAACCCTAAACATAAACCCTAACCATAACACTAAACCCTAACCCTTACGCTAACCCTAAGACTAATCCTAAACCCTAACCCTAACTCTTACCCTAACCCTAACCTACCCCCAAACCCTTACCTTAGCCCTAACCCTAAACCCAACCCTAAACCTTACCTACCCCTAACCCTTATCCTAAACCCTAACCCTTACCCTAACACTAAATCCTAACCCTAAGACTAATCCTATTCCTAAACACTAACCCTAACCCTAACCCTAACCCTAACCTAAACCTAAACCTTAAAACCAAATCATAACCCTAACCCTAACCCTAATCCTTACCATTACCCTTTTTCTAAACCCTAACCGTAACCCTAACTCTAACCCTTACTCTAAACCCTAACCCTAACCCTAACCCTAAACCCTAACCCTAACACGAACTCTAACCCTAACCCTAATCCTTACCCTTACCCTTACCCTAAACCCTAACCCTTACCCTAACCCTACCCCTAACCCTTACCCTAACCCTTACTCTTACCCCTAACCCTAACCTTAACCTTAAACCTAACCCTAACCCTACACCTTACTATAACCCTAGCCTTAAACCCTAACCCTAAACCTTAACCCTAACCCTTACCCTAAACCCTAACCCTAACCATGACT
>OY744535.1:17855115-17867615 GCA_963556195.1 Sepiola atlantica
TCCCTTATTGTATGTATGCATGTATATATATATATATATATATATATATATATATATATTGCGTTTCGATCCCGGCTTGAGACACTAACTGGTCTAGCCGCACTGATGAGCTGTGAAACAGCGACACAGGCTGTATGTGGATGACTATATATATATATATATATATATATATATATATATATATATATATATATATATATATATATATATATTATGAAGAGTTGGGATGAAAAACGCTATAAATCCAATTTGTTTAAATCGAGATATTTTACAAATAAAGGACGAATATATTAAATGTACTCTTCGACTAAAAGTTTAGTTTATTTGAAAACAACTAGAAATGATGCCGCTACTAGATTATGTAAACATTTATTTTAGGGTGTCGTCGAGTGTTGAAATGTAATACGTTTCATAGTGATGGTACCGTAATTTTTTAAATAGCGTTTATCGCGTTTTGCATTCAAACTTTTCATATATATATATATATATATATATATATATATATATATATATATATATATATATGGACTAAAATAAGATGTTATCCTTACACCAGTGCTCGATGAAAACGCGTGCTCTGCAAGAAGTCGGCTTTATGTAGTGAACATATTAGATCGTGTTTTTTAAAATAGAATGTCTGTTACCTCCGAAAGATTTCATTGATTTTATCCAGCTTACTTATTGACATTTTATCATAATTTAAAGAAATGTGGCTGCTATTTCGCTCACTATCTTCGCAATTCTAACACTTTTATCGTGTAAATCGTGTACCTACTTTCAAAGGAAATGATTTTCCTATATTAAGTGGAAAATAATGAGCTCTCTTTATTCACCTGGGCCGCTTCATAGCTTAACGTTCAAAATACTTCTAACAAATATGTTCCTTTGATTCAACAAACATTTAATACTTTGTAAAGAAAAATTAAAAAAATTAAAATTAACATTTAATACCTTGTAAAAAAAAATTAAAATTAACATTTAATACCTTGTAAAAAAAAATTTAAAAAATTAAAATTAACATTTAATACCTTGTAAAAAAAAATTTTTTTAATTAAAATTAACATTTAATACCTTGTAAACAAAATTTTTTTTAATTAAAATTAACATTTAATACCTTGTAAAAAAAAATTTTTTTAATTAAAATTAACATTTAATACTTTGTAAAAAAAAATTACAAAATTAAAATTAACATTTAATACCTTGTAAAAAAAATTTTAAAAATTAAAAATAACATTTAATACCTTGTAAAAAAAAGTTTAAAAATTAAAATTAACATTTAATACTTTGTAAAAAAAATTTTTTTTAATTAAAATTAACATTTAATACTTTGTAAAAAAAAATTACAAAATTAAAATTAACATTTAATACCTTGTAAAAAAATTTTTTTAAATTAAAAATAACATTTAATACCTTGTAAAAAAAATTAAAAAAATTAAAATTAACATTTAATACCTTGTAAAAAAAAATTAAAATATTAAAATAAAAATTAGCTATATCTCAAACAGATATATGGATTTCGATTGCATAAATCTTAGTCTTAAGATGTAATTATGGCGGTAGATGATGAAGTGGTGAAATCCCATGTAAAAGTTCTATGCCCCAAAACTAAATGCTGATGAGAACCCTTCATGATAGTTGGAATACATTCTCCAAAACACTTTCAAACCAAATCTGTCGTCCCAAATCTAGATTTCATGAATTTGATAGAAATCTTTCTATACTATTATATCTTTGAAGCAGTTGATACTAGTTTCAATGGTGACTTGTTTTCAAAACTTCTATGAAAGCTAATGGTTGCTAAGTGGTTAACGACACGGACTGACAGCCTGGTTTGGCCAGGTTCGAATCCAGTTAGTTCCACAGAAAAACTTCACTTACGATGTTGACAACATTTATGTGATTTTTCATGTAAGTACTCGATGTTTTTTCCAGAAACAATTTTAACTAGATAGATATCGAAGAAACAAATGTTAACAATTGAATAATCGGATTCATACGAAATGAATGAATGAATATATCGATTTCGGTTTTAGCAATTAAAATAGTGGTTTTTCTGCGAGATAGTGATGACTCACGCAGGTGTGTACACTATTGGCTATTTAGTCTTTGTTGGAATAGTTTTGACAGTAGATAACTCTTAATAACACTGATTAACGAATCATATATATAAGAAGCAACAAAGAAAACATTGTTTCTGAAAATGGTATGCAAGCACATTTTTGTGATCAAAGAGTGGATGTTGCCTCAATAAGGCATTGAGTATCCCCTAATTGAGTATACACTCTCTGATTGAAATATAAATTTAGGAGTGTTGAAAGTGGACCTTTGGTTTATTTACAGCAACCTCGTAACTCTCGCTTCCCTTATTTCCTCCCTGTCCACACATTCCATGAGCGAGGTTTCTGACAACATTGTGTGGGTCGGAATTCATCCATCTAACCTTTATCGTTGGTTAGTTTATGCTCGGAGGAATTTCAATAAAAACATTTAAAAAGTAGAAATCCAAGGTCTTGGTGAACATAGAATCTACCTTCATTAAGACAATTGATTTATCAGAGGATCCCACACAAGGTAAACTAGTGTGTGAACACACTTAAGGCTAAGTATACAGCAAACGATCAAGAAGGCTTAGAGATGTCTCTGTACTAAATACGCGAGTTAGTTTCTCAACAATATTAATTAGCTAGTCTGCAAGAAAAAGCTCGTGACATGACCGTCCTGCCTCCTATAGTTTCGGAGAATTGAATGACAATTTTACGGTGTGAACATTATAGTGACCACACACATATATGTTAGCGAAAGTGTAAACAGACATCATATATTTAAAAAATACATGTTAACATAGTTCACCCCGAACAAGGCAGGACGCCACTGTAGACGTAAGGGGCTACTGAGAAAAAAGGGAGAAGGCGGGGGGGGGGTCAACCTAAATTGGGATCTGCGCAGAGAGATGTCTGTTTACATTAGTTTTAAATTTCTGCATGTCAGTACTGTCGGGGAAACATAGAGAATGGAGGGAGTTCCAGTAGCCAGCAGCATTATGAAAGAAACTATTGGAGTAGAAAGCTCTCCGGCATCTGGGGGCCTCCAAAGTGAATGGATGGGATTTAGCTGATAATCGAGTTCGTCTTGTGAATTTACTTCAAGGGGGCACCAGAGTAGCCAGTTCATCGGAGCATAATCCATTGAAGTATTTGTAAAAGAAGCACAAGGATGCTATATTGCGGCGATGGAACAGGGGATGGAGCTTGGTTGACGGTGAGGGACCTATTAGGTTCTGCCTATTCGTTCAATGATAAGAAATTCCTCATTATGGCGACAATTAGTGGCAAGGAAATACGGGACAAACGTATATTGAGGCACGATTTGCACGTCCATGAGAAATATTAAAAGTCGAGTTTTACGGTCATATTCGAATGATATAAAATCTTATTTAGATATTCGAGGGGAATTGATAAGACTTATAGGTATTAATTAAATGATAATAACCCTAATCATAATAATAATAATAATAATAATAATAATAATAATTGTTTTTTTAATTTTTACTTTTGTTATTTTTATCATTAGTTATAGTAGTATCAGTAGTAGCAGCAATAGTAGAATCAGTACCCAGTAACACACATCTGGCAGATTGTCTATCATATATATATATATATATATATATATATATATATATATATATATATATATATATATATATAGTACAATATGTGTAATTTTTGAGTCTGTGTGTACCTATTGTTCTAAGTATTATTAGTTTTATAATTAAAAAAGCTGAAATTGTCTTGGCAGTTCTATCGTGATATGTATCACCAATCATCTCAAATACGTGTTTTGCAAAATCCAGTGCACGTATTTCAGAACCCTTTATACATATGTGATCAACATATAGACATAGAAACATACAACAATCTCAATCATAATAGATCTATTATTATTATTATTATTATTATTATTATTATTATTATTATCATTATTATTATTATTATTATCATTATTATTATTATTATTATTATTCTTATTATTATTATTCTTTGTACTCACTAGGGGTTCTCACACAGATCATCGTCAGTGATTGCTCACCGAAAACACCCAATGGTATTTCCTTGAGTCTGAGTGACAACAAAGCCTCCCCAGTATTATTCCCCTCTTTTCGATAACCACTACAAATAACCTTGCGGTATCGCAACATCCTCTTACCATTGATTTCCTGCTGGTAGGAACCATTGGTCTTCTCTGGGATTTGGGTGGCAATAAGCCTCCCCAAAGTCCCAGCATTATTCGCACTTTTCCAGTAGACGTCTGGTTTGTGCTGTATTCCTCGGTGTTCTCATCCTCCTCGACCCTCTACAAATTATTATCATTATTATTATTATCATCATTATTTGTACTCACTAGTTCTCACACAGGTCATTAGTGATTGCTCAACGATAACCTATTCCCTCAAGTCTGAGTGACAAGTCTTATTATTACTATTAATAATAATAATAATAATAACAATAATAATAATAATAATAATAATAATAATAATAACAATAACAATAATAATAATAATAATAATAATAACAATAGTAATATCATTAAATGTTTAATAATTCTTATTATTATTATTAGTATTATTATTATTTGTAATAGTAGCGGTCGTGGTGTTAGTAGTAGCATATTTACTAGTAGTCTATCAATATAAGTCGACCTTTAAAATGTCATGAAGTCTATAAAAAAGTACGCGTGAAATGAGTTCTGATTAAAGACATACAAATATACGTTGCCGCAAATTGCATTCAGGTTAATTGTAGTTGTAATAAAAACGAATTCGTTTTGGTTGATTTTTTCTCCGGCTGTCTGAGTCGTGACTTTTGGATACAAAAGTGTTTTTTATCAAATACTGGTGGAGAGTCTTATTAATAAAAAACACATTAAGTGAAGAAAACGTGGATATTGTGCGATTTGTTTTTTATAGAAAGGTGCAGTGCGTTTTCATTTTGTTTACATAGATGATGAAATAAAAACTAAATACAATCGTTTCTCGTTATCTTCGACTACTTTATTAAAATAATGAGTCACCACTTATCAAGTTTGTAATCTACTCGATGATAATTGGATAGAAGTTTAGTCTAATGATGAAGAATATTATGTAAGGATTGGGAATCATCAAATGAATGAACACCATTTCATTACTTTATGACATAGGTTTATTGATATTTGATTTTAAGACGACCATGTTGAAGCTTGCGGGGAAGCAGTGCAGTCATAACGTCTCCTTGACATGGAAAGTTCTAGGAAATAAACTGTGTTCATGGAAATTCTATTTGATGTCAAGCACATGAAGAAAAACGCGAAAGTCTCTTTTCAGTTTTCATAGAAATACTAGTTGTTGCTGTTAATGTTTTACAAAATAAGATCAGCGATTGAAGCTTATTTGATAACTTTTCATTAAAATAACGATAGAGTAGAGAAAGACTAGGTGTAGAGAATAGACACTATCATTTCCCACTCGATTGTAGATATTTCACGCTGTCAAATCGAGTACGAGCGATTTTAGTCTTAGATTAGATTTAACAATAAACCCTTACCCAAACGCAAACCCAAACCCTAACCTTAACCCAACTCCTAACCCTAACTCAACCCCTTTCCCTAACCCTAACCCTTACCCTAACACTTACTCTACCCCTAACCCTAACCCTTCCCCTCCCCTCACTCAAACCCTTCCCTGACCCTCACCCTAACCCTTACCCTTACCCTAACCCAAACCCAAACCCTAACCCTAACCCTAACCCTAACCATAACCATAACCCTAACCCTAACTTCAACCACCCAGATCTGGCCAGAGTCATTTTTCTTATGAAAGAATTTCGTTTAAAATATGAATAACAAAAGAACAGACCGATAGTTTAAAAAGAACGCGAACATATTCCTTGTCCATGTTGTCAGTAAGTCGATAAGCTAGGGCAACCAAATTATGGTAGTTTACAAGAACCCCGTGATCGCGAATTACGTGATAAGCATTACGACAGAGCTGCCGCCGGATGATCGAATCACATTTTATTTTACAAGATGTTTGTTTCAATTCCTGCAGAAAACAAGGTCCTTTAGACAAGCCGACTCCTAGAGTAGAGGAAACAGTCGGTGTGACCCCCGTGTGTCCATTTGTAAAATAATTTATCACAAATTAAAAACGCGAATTTTATTTAAAAAATATCTTTTGTAAGTATTTACCAAGAGAAACGAGAAACGGAAATGTATTATTCCTTATCATCTGACGCTTGGGATTAACATTACAAACTATAACATCTAGGCTTCATTATGTTTACACAGAGAAAGAGTTGTTTATGCTTTCACACCTCCTGTCAAACAGGTAGTAAGAGAGACGTAGAGGTTAGTTGAAAGAGCTGTATCATTTGTAGCACACAGCAAAATGGAAAATTTCTCACGCAAATTATTCGAGAATAAACAGGCTGAAAGCATCTAATGAAAATTAAAATATGAGTAATAATTGGTTAGAACATAATTATACTTGGGTGACAATATTATGGAATTATTTTTTTTTAATATAGAAAGTAAAGAATAATTATCCCCCGTGAACAAAAAGAACACATAATTTATATAAAACAAATTAGAATGAAATTCCCTACCGAACTCGTCTAGTTTAAACGTGGGCCAACGATTTTAGGCGATTGTGCAGTATAAGTAACAAAAAGGAATGAAAAAATAGACAACAAATAATTGTTACTTACCGATGGAAAATTGTATATTCAATCGACCTGTTAATTTTAATTTTTTTGATACTATAAATTTCGTTATTTCAAAATGTTTTTCGTTGCTTTCACTTAACCGATTTTGTCAAAGAAAATGGCCGTCGATTTTTTTCTTTTTAGACTGTCGTTTATTTCAGGCTTAAAATATTTTTAAAAAAAACCCACCTTAATCCGACTAGAATGACGGCTGTACTTAGGATTATTAGTACTGTGAGCCTGTTAAACTTTAAAAAATATATTTCACGCCTGAAATAGGCGACAACCTAAAATAGAAAAATTCGACCGCCATTTTCTTTGACAAAATCGGTTAAGTGAAAGAACCAAAAGTAGAAAAATACCACGGTGTTATTTATTTATAAGTATCCAATGTTAACATAATGAACACATTACAAAAATAAACTGCTAGCCATAACAATAGAAACACATTAATTGTGAACTTTCGACGAAAACCAAAGTGGAACTTTTGGGGACTTAATGTTTTAATCGTAGTCAAACTATCTATCTATCTCTAACTCTTTCTCTCTCTTCTTCATTCGCTCTCTCTCTCTCTTTCTACCTATCTCTCTCACACATATATATATATATATATATATATATATATATATATATATATATATATATATATATATATAGTGTTTAAGTGAATTTTAAAAAAAAACTCTAAGCAAGAGAGCTCAATGTAGAAAACAGAGCAAGAATAAAATATAGAAATAAAAATTCACATACACATTGCAACTGTCAGCATTTATAATTTATTTCGAAATAAATTATAAATTATGAATACAGACAGTTGCAATGTGTATCTAAATGTTTTCTTTCTATATTATATATAATATATATATATATCATATATATATCATATATATATATATATATATATATATATATATATATATATATATATATATATATATATATATATATATATATATATATATCGGGGTTGCGTAGCCATAAGGAGTAAGCTCTTGATTCTAGGCTGAATCTACGAACTGCGTTCGAACCAATGCGACAGCTTTTAAAAAAACTCCTTCACTGATTAGGGTAGAACACCCAAAACGACGTCGTCTCTAAGTATAAAAACACTTTAATATTAAAAAATATATCTTATTGTTCATGCCTTTTTAAGATTTAATAGTCTTTATAGTAGATCCCTGTTTGCAATTACAAGAGTGTTGCCATCCTAGCGATGATGCAAAGTCCCGCTCGGGCGTCGAACACTATCGACTACAAGACGCTTGCCCCCGCCTCTCGGATAGGTGAATGTTAATTTCAATTACTGTTTCTGGCGATTTCTTGCGGCAGTGGTGGCATAGACGTTAGGCTCGTGATTTTAGGCTGAATCTACGAACTGTGTTCGAGCCCATGCGACCGCTTGCGACCACCACTGTTGCACAATTCATATAAAAGAAAACATATTTACAGCATATATATATATATATGTATATATATATATATATATATATGTTTGCGCCCGCCGACCGTCGAGAATTAACTTCCTGCACTGAAGATTGCGTAAGCATGAAACATCGATGTCTGTATGTAATAAATAATTAATATTCATTTATGAATATTATTATAAAGCCCCCTTTACTATGGCCGGGCACTCAAGAGAGAGTTTAATAACAAGCAATACCACTAGCTTCATTGATCCAACTCGGTTTGTTGTTGTTGATCACTATTTACTGCTCGTTGTAAATACCCGCCGACTTCTACCTTCCAATCAAATTAACGGTGGCCGACGGGTAAGACTCTTGACTGCAAATCAGTGGCGATTTGTGATCGGAGTTTGCGCCCGCCGACCGTCGGGTATTTACTTCCTGCACTGAAGAAAGCGTAGGTAATAAATAATTGATATTTATTTATGAATATTATATATATATATATATATATATATATATATATAATATATATATATATATATATATATATATATATATATATGTGTGTGTGTGTGTGTGTGCGTGTTTCATATCAGTTCAAATTTTTAGTTTAAGTTTAATCATTACAAAATATATCATTCAATGAAAATCAATTAAGATATATATTAAAAATACTTTAGATATTATTCAATAGGAATTTAATAGCAAATTCATGAATAACAGAAAATTGCATAACAATTTTCCAAAATTATTTCCGTTATTTTTCTCAAACCTTGAATGCCGTACATTTGCACACCTTCACATTTGCCGGAAAGTTTTTCAAAAACAGTTAAAATAAGATTTTACAGGATAGTATCATTTCGAACATTTTAGCTTGGAAATAAATGTATAGATTTAGCGCTCAAAAATTGTTGGCTACAGAAGGGTTTTTCTACCAGAAATATTTTTAATAAAAATTAAATAAAAATCACGCAGAAATAAAACCTTAAATCTTTAATACAATTATTAGAAACTATTGTTAAAATAAATATGTATGCATTTTAAAAAAGATTAAAAGAACTTTAAAAGTAACATAGAAATTACTTACATAAAACGCAGTCATAACATGAAAACAACATAAACAAATTATAACAGGCACGCAATGAAAAAGAAACAAAACTAAAATACATTACTGATCAATGCTACTTGAATGTCAATAGAAAGGGAACAACTGTTTGTATTAAGAAACACATTTCTCAAAGGAAAACAATCGAGAAAAGTACATTTTAGAATTAGCGCAATTAGAAAACATAGCTATTACATGGGGCCCCTCTCTATCTCTCTATCTGTGTCTCCTTCTTTCTCCATCTTTCTCTCTGTCTGTGTGTCTGTCTGTCTTTCTCTCTCGCTCTCTCCCAAACCAAGTACTAACATTTAAATAGCCTACAAACAACTTTTGGAAACATATCTGATAAACAAACACCCAACATAAAGTCGAAAATAACGCAGATAAAACATCACTATTTCATGGGACCCTCTCTCTACCTTTCTCTCTGTCTCTCCCTCTCTCTATAGCACACTCTCACTCTCTCTCTATCTCTCAAACCAAGTAATAAAATTGAAATAGCCTTAAACTACTTTTGCAAAACATAACTTATAAACAAAACCCCAACATTGAGTCGAAAATAATGCAAATATTTGTACCAATGCATTCATTACTTACATTGTTAATATTATTATTTTTAAAAAAATCAATGACGCTATTTTATCATTATTACTTTATTCTAAATTCAGGATTTCCAATGAATCCTTTTCTCATAGATAACTAATAACACTGATTTTGTAAATTCTTTTATTACAATTTTATAGTTGCTAACTAAACAAGTGAAATACGAGAAACATTTTCTGATAACACTATCTCTAAAGGAACTTTAAATTAATCTGTTTAATATAATTGAACACTGACAAATTTTAAGGCTGTTCATTTGTTTGCATGTAAGTGTATACGATGATGTAAACATTTCGAGTCGTTTTGTTAGGAAGCTTAACTTGAAAACAAACTGTACGTTTCTTTTATCACCTAAAAAATGCGGTAACTTTTTTGGTCAGATCACAAGGATAAACATCTTTACGATACCTTTTTTTCTGGGGTATCTTGTGTTGGACTTGAAGTGTGATATCATAAACAAGAGACTAAGGTTGTAGTATATAGACACTTCCGGGCATGTATGAGACATTGTAAATATAAACAATTATTAAGAGCCAAGGAGAGATCTAATAAATTCCTTATCTGCTATTTTTAAGCGTTATACCGTATATATATATATATATATATATATATATATATATATATATATATATTTATTATTTCATGTACACCCATGAAATGTTATACTTTTATGTATCAATTATCTAGTATTTACCTAAACAGTTCTCAATATATGAGTAGAGCTAGGTGAGAGGTTATGAAAATATATTTATAGCGATAAAGCTACACAGAGGCTTCCGTTTTTCTATACCAGTAAAATATCATCGTCAGACTAAATGCATGGAATAAAAAAAATAAACAAATGAATAAATAAAAAGCTACACATAAAACTAAAATAGAAATACAAGCAAGAACGTGTTTAAATACGGACACCCACTATTTCGACACAAAAACAGGGATAGACACCACTATAGAAACAGAGAAATAGAATAGGAAGTAAAATAAACCGAACCTTTGTTTGTGAGAAGACAACCGATTGGCTAAGAGAAAAAAAGCATCTGATTGGTTAATTAGTTTGACTAAACACCACGTATATATATATATATATATATATATATATATATATATATATATATATATATATATATATATATATATATATATATAAACACCCGGCAACATAAACTCCATATATTTTAGCCTGATGATTACCTCCGGGGATGAAACGTGGAAGACACTGTGTAGCTTAATTATCATGAATATATTTTCATACCTTACATATATATATATATATATATATATATATATATATATATATATATATATATATATATATATATATAAATATAGCGATGATTGTCAATTAAAAGGCACTGATAGTAAATGCTACTACATATATCATAATAATTAATATATATGTGTATATATATGTGTGTGCGTATGTGTGTGTGAATACAGACACATATGGATATATATATATATATATATATATATATATATATATATATATATATATATATATGGTAAGTTATGTAAATATATTCATGGCCATTAAGCTATACTGAGGTGGTTCATGACGAAAGGAATCGTCAGGCTAAAATACATGGAGTTAGTTTTGCCGGGTGTTTTTATATACACGTCTAGCTAGATAACCAACTAGATTTTGTACTGTTCTCTTAGCCAATCGTTGGGCTTCTCACGAACAAAAGTTTGGTTGATTGTACTTCCAATGTCATATTCTATTATTCTGTTTTCTATAGTGTGACTCATCCATGTTTCTTTTTTATTGTTCTTTTAGCTAATCGTTGGGCTACTCAGAACAGTTGGTTCAGTTTATTTAACGTACTCACAAAAATTGGTTCATTTTTTTTTAAGTTCTATTTTTTCTTATATGTTTCTGTTTTCTATAGAGTTGATTTTCTCTGTTTCTTTGTATTGTCGAAATAATGGGTGACGTTACTTTAACACATTCTTGCTTGTATTTCTATTTATATTTTTCTAATCGTTGGGCTACTCACAAAAATTGGTTCATTTTTTAAAAAAGTTTTATTTTCTGTTTTATTGTTCTGTTTTCTATGAGGTGGATTTTCTCTATTTGCTCGTATTTCTATTTTAGGTTTTTGTTTTAATGTTTTTAGGTGTTAGTTTTGTTTAGTTTTTATGCATGTCTTCGTTAATTAATTAATTTATTTATTACGTATTGTTAACCCAACGTAATTCTTTTCTGTGCACACAGTTTTTTTTCTATTTCACTTTTACAGTTTTAAAAAACCCTAAAACCTATTAAACTGTAGAAGTGAAAAAGAAAACAACTGTCTGCACAGAGTAAAATATTTAGGACATATTCATGAAAAATAATTTTAATTTTATAAAGCACTCAATCTTTTATTGCAAATTAGAGTGGCCAGGTAAACCATATAACATGACGGTCTCAAGGAAATTAACACAATGGTAATTTAATCTTTCAGTACAGGTCTTTAAATGTTTCTTTGACCAGTATTAAATTGTATTCTAGGCGATAGATATAGTAGTTTAGGGGTGGATTTAATTTTAAATCCTGTTTCGAAGTCTGAATATCTGATTATGTCAAGATCAGATTTGTTCGAATTGTAGGATTAGTAATTTATAACTTCTATTGTTTCTTTCTTATCTACTTATGCTTACAATGTGTCG
>OY744535.1:17870115-17872615 GCA_963556195.1 Sepiola atlantica
CTGATTTTTAGAAAATGTCTATGATAAGAAATTGAGCGAATATTGTTTAATTTGTTTCTAACATCTTTTGAGTTGATGTAATGCACATTTTATATGCAAATTACAATGTTCAAATAAGACGTTGTGCCAACATCTTTGCCCATAAAAAGAGGCTTAAATGTGGCTGACATTACCGATTGAAAATTATTTACGAAAAGTGGTGTTATTCTATCTTTACCCATTCTGTTAAATATAGAAAACCAATATTACGGTTTAAGCGTCTCACCGCCTCTTCGTTTCAAATTCTTTGAACATGACGGGTAAAGACTGTTTTTTGAAGAAATTTCATCATTTTACCATTTCAGACAGTGCTGACGAAGACGGACTTGTCGATTCAACCTTTTTCCTGTCAGAAACCACTGGTCCCCATGTCTGATTAAAATGTTTATTTATAAATAAACAATATTACGCTCTATATTTAATTTAATTGAGCACTCTGCTTGTATTTCCCTTTTATCCTTTTTTGAGTATACCCTTATACTTTATATATATATATATATATATATATACATATACACGTACCTAATTTATATATATATATATATATATATATATATATATATATGTATATATATATAGATATATATATATATATATATATATATAATTTTTTAATTATGTGTATGTGTTGATATATTTATGTATGTAGTTATGGAAAGTAGTTGATCGTGCTATGGTTGCATATATATATATATATATATATATATATATATATATATATATATATATGTAGAGAGAAAGGATCCATATATATAGCAGTATGAAAATATTATGAAAATTTAATAAATATATATATATATATAGGTATATGTATATGTACATACAAACACACACACACCTACACACAATATATATATATATATATATATTTATAGAGAGAACAAAAAACGCATCTGTTCCCTACGTAAACTATTTTGATTGCACGAAATATTTCCCCTCGAATGATGAATGTTAATGGTCGATATATAAATTAAAGCTTCTTTCCTAAAAATAGTGTGGATAGGAGAAAAATGTAAAACAGGTCTCTGCGCAAACTACATCAAAGTGTAAATAGTCTAGACACAATAACATTGCTAATGTCGCTTGAGACCAGAGACAATCTTATGATAAATGCACAGAGTAATTTTGCTCAAAGCAGATGAAAGCATCGACAACGACCAGTTTTGATGTGTGATCTCCAGGGAATCGGAGCAGTGATTTTACTTCTGACAGTGTAGACAATACAGACTGCCTTTCAGAAAGGACATTCTTACTTTGGAACTTGTTACTTTAATGGACAGTGCACATTTGAAACATATATCGTATAAAATGTCTGTACATGCCTTTCTCTCTGTCTATCAATCTATTCGGGAATACAATTGAAAACGAAATACTAGACCAAGATTAACACCCTGTGAATATGTACTATATTTGTAATACTTATATATCTATCTATCCATCTCTCTTTTCTTTTCTCTCTCTCTCTTGCTCTCTCTCTCTGTCTCTCTCCATCCCCCTTTCTCTCTCTCTCTTTTTCTCTTTCGCTCTCTCGCTCTCTCTCTCTCTCGCTCTCTTTCTCTCTCTCTCTCTCTCTCTCTCTCTCTCTCTATATATATATATATATATATATATATATATAATTAACTTGTTACAAATATCCAGGGGGTATAAATCCGAAGGAAGTTGAAACCGGGTTTATGAGAGTGCTCAATGAAAATTCAGAGCAAAATATATTTTTTGTTGGTGATTTTATTATTCCATTAATTGCGACAATATATATGTTGTTTCGTTAGCATTCATAATGAAGGCCAGCTCTTCAAGCTTTAAACGGAATCACTGCCTAAAACCTTTAGTTAAACCTCAACCGGAAATTGAAGATGCATAACAGGGAGGGGGACGAGGATGGGGCATAGCCTATAGCGAGGACAGGAAAGGGGGGGAGAGTCCTCAACAGCTGATATTTTAAAAAGTTGAGTGGGGTGATATCTAGTGTCTGGGCCATCGTGACCTCAATTTTAACCGGGGCAAAGGGCCGGGTGGATTTAATTTAATAATGAGAATGAAATTATAAAATTATAACTGTCATTTCTGTTGTAATAGGTGATTATTGTGTAGATAAAAATATTTTTGATAATTTTAATTTAGGGTATTAATTGCTACTTTTGCATTCTATTTCAATGTAATTATTTATGGATTTTACAATGAGCTCAGTACCAGTAATGAATTTAGTTGTGATAATATTTGTTAATTGTAATTATATTATACTAAAATTAATACTAGTGTAATTACTATATAAAAGAAGTTTGATGGGGTTACTATCTTTAGTATTAATAAAAACAATTATAATAACAATAATAATAATAAAGCCAATAGTACCTACGATAGTCGCAGTGACAATAGTGTCAATAATAATAATAATAATAATAATAATAATAATAATAATAATAATAATACTAATAATAATAATAATGATAGTAGTAGT
>OY744535.1:17875115-17895115 GCA_963556195.1 Sepiola atlantica
ATAAAAATCGTACATATTTCGTGACATCGATATCGAAGGTTCCTTCTAAGTTAGCCATGCTGATTACGGCTGTGGTACATTGACCTCTGTATAGATAGATAAATAGATAATTAGGTAGGTAGATAGATAGGTAGGTAGATAGATATGTCTAAAAATAAATAGATAGCTAAATAGATAAATAGATAGATAGATAGATAGATATGTAGGGGGTGGATGGACAGATTATATATATAGATAAGGGATTGATAGATGTTTTGATTGATATCTAGATAGACAAGTATATATATATATATATATATATATATATGTGTGTGTGTGTGTGTGTAGATATATAAGTAGATAGATAAGTAGATAGCTAGCTATATTGGTAGATAACTAGATAGCGAGATGTCTAGTTAGCTTGCTCGGATAGATTGTTATATAGTCATATATAACTATAAATATATATATAGAGATAGATAGATATATAGATAGATAGATAGATAGATAGATACAAATATATCGATGTAATTACATTTGCGCCCAAACACACGGATTTCGTGACGAACGAGCAATGCAACGAATAAGATTTGATTGATTGCTTTCGAAAGGAAACTCCGATGCATTTGTTAAAATTCTCCACGAGTTTGCACAGTGGAGTCGTGGCAGTGTCGATGGACAAAGGCAGAACGATCAACTGAAGTCCACGAAGGCAAAGATCAAAATAATGGAATCCATTAGTTGATTTTTTTTTCGCTTTTTAGTTTTAGAGTTCTTCCTTCCATTCTTGTTCGAATTATGTATTTATTTGGTACGTTGTACTCGGGCGAATAATTTTTATTTCCATGCCTACCTTCTATTAAATCAAATAGTAAATACTGATAGACCAATGAAACCCATCGATATTTCACTACGACGAAATAAAGAAGGTAACTAGATCTAGGTTAAATTTGTATTTGAATTGAACATTTTTTGTTGTTTTCCTGTCCGTCTGTCTGCCTCATATTTTAATCTCATGACTACTTGGCAGGATTGCATCTAATTGAAAAGTCCATTTCAAACGTTTTCATATAAAAGTGTAGTATCTGTTCCGATGGATACTGCACCCGTATAGCCTGGTATTGTCTTGGCCTTCGGGGCTTGATTAACGCCGGTCTATGGGTCTGTATTGTGCAGTTCTAGGAGGTCCACCCTCCCAGGCTTTGCCTACTCTCTTTGGGGGGGGAGTAAGTTTATTGCTTACTGCCTGAGGCGCCCCTAACGGGGAATACCGACGGGGCTGCCCAGGCAATTTTTAATGGCCAGAGTTCTCACCTTCTCGGGCACTGGCTTTTCAAGTCACACTTTCCCGACCTGACCTTGGGTCACATCTTACCTTGTGGGAGTAAGATAAAACTGGCCTTATGCCAAACCCCCTGAAGAGGAGGTAAATAAATACTCTTATAATTACTACTGCAGCTAATATTATACTATCTCATCTACAATTACCGTTGGGAATTTCCAAAAAGTAATACCAAATTATAAGTTCCAAGTAATTGTGATAAACCCTTTTTAATTACTAATGAGTTACCACTTAACACAGCACAACTCAACTCGCGAAAAATGATTCGTGAGATTGATGGATTATTAGTTAGATGATAAGGAATCGAAGTAATGAATGGATTGGACAAAATTAAAAAAATTATGAGGGCGGTTTGATTACAAATATTTGTTTACATAAGATTTGAAGACTACCGTCTTGTAGTGTTAACATGTAGTAGGCTGTTTTTTTTGTGATTCATAATAATGGCAGACGTTGCAAGTTTTTGATGCACGGTCAAATGCAGAGCGGGCACTTAAAAGTAAAATATATTTTGTTTTATTTTGGTCCACCAAGAAGATTATTTCTCTTTGAAATAATGTAAGTATCTTGTAAAGACAGGGATCTATGCTGGAATATTCACAGACGATCTCCCTAATAATCCACGGTTTGATTATTATAACTCATCTTTAATCCCAAGTGGCGAGTGGTTTGGTTGTCCAGTAAAAACAAGTGAGAAAACCCGTCAGGAAGAAAGATGGCGATGGAGGAAGCCTACCCTTTGGGCATGAGAAGACAGTCGGTTGGAGTTGAACTTTCGAGGTGGCAGTTAATTTTCAGTTTATATTGCATTATTCGTTCCTTAGTCGAGCCCCGAAAGATGACGTGTATGTTCAGGTCATCTCGCTATCTGTCATGGAATAACCATGTCAACCATGACGACGTTCCCAATGCAAAAGTCTTGATGAATAAATTACAACTAAACATTTTCTTGTTGTTTCTTTCACTTTAAGCTTCTAAGTATTAGTGGCTTCTAATATATCAATGGTTTGATATATTTCCTTTTGTATTTCCTTTACTGAAAGAAAATAAATGTTGGCTTGCATGCAAACACTTATCCTATAACACAATACTCAATAAGTCACAGGCAAAACTAACACAATAACAATATTGAACAAAATTCGAGTTATTCATAATTATAGTATTATTCTAGTGTAATGAACTTATTCTAACGTTTCTCTACACATTAGATGTAACTAGCGGGAAATGTAAAGAATACAATAAAATGCGTCGACCGCGCGCAACTATGTCACAACCGATAGTGTCACTGTAAAAAAAGCAAATGTCGGGTTGGACTTTCGGAAAATCTATGTTTACCTCGGAGTATATACAATACAAATTAACACTGTGTAGAAGATATTTTTTATCGAATGCAAACCAACAATCATGACAGCACAATAAAATCATACCTCACACCCCCTGCTCTTCCTGTGACTGAGGCACTTCATCCTTGATCGTCTCCGTGGGGAGTGCGTTCTTACTGGAATTAATGTCTCACAACAACCAAAGAATATTCTGAATTTGGAGAAGGGTCATTTATTAAGCTGTTGACATCGCCTTCTCTTCTGCTAATGGCAAAGGGGGAAGACATTCTGGGGTTACAGACATCTGGGGCCCCTGACACTTAAGTTTATAATCGATTCTTAAGTCATTTCTTTACACGTGCTGTCCTCTCATGAGCTTACCAACAAACTCGCTACCTCTCTCACTCAATCTCTCTATTTTTTATCCCGGGTTTAAATTTGCAGTGGGTGCTACAGAATCTGAAGCGACCCGAACAAAACAGACTTTTGCCGAACGAAAGTCAAAACTTGTATTAGTATAACTGTACTAAAATCGACCCTCCACAAAAAAAGTTCGGTTCAACTTGCATAGAAGTACCATTTTTTTTTCAAATAAATAAACGTATAAGTATTCGTATATTTTTATTATGTTTTCGTTTACTTTTTAATCGAATTGTGAGTAAATAAAAAAAAAAACACAGTTCGGTTCAAATTTTACCGAACGAAATTTAAAACTTATATTAGCATAACTGTTGGCTTATTTGAATGTTTCCTTAAGTTCGTTACCCTAGAAAAATCAGTTCGGATTAAATTGTGTAAAAATATCTTTCTTTAGTAAATAAATAAAACATATCAGTGTTTTTATTTTTTGATTATAGTTTTGTTTAGTTTTTTATCGAATAGTCAGTGTTGAATCATGACGGGCCTTGTATTTTAAACGGGTAGATTAGCTAGTGTGAATTATGAACTGTGTGAGGGAGATGGGGTTGAAGGCAAAATTAGGTACATTCTGATTTGGGAATAACAGCTATGTCTCATAGTGACTCATTTTATAAACCATAACACATGTTGATGTATGCTGCCCGAGAGGAAATGCTCGGAGAAAAGGTCAGACACAAAGGCGATTTGAGTCTGTTATGACATTAGTTTTAGGGGCCGGGTGGCTCTGACGTACCAGATCCTTTGTGTGAGAAACTAGTTATCAGTCAGTCTGCCATGGGAGCTCGAAGCGACAAGATCATTGGGAGAGAAGGCGGGCGAAGTTGTCCCAAAGATGAAGTCAAATAATTTAAGACGGCGTCTCTAAAAATGAGTCAGAAATCAACATATCCCTCCATCTAGTTAGCAGTTTAGTAAGGTAACTAAAAATAAGTGATGGCAATCGAAGACGGCGACTCTCTCCCAAGCGTTACTTAGAGCAAATAAAACCCACTCTCTGATCCTCTCGAAATGTCTTCAGAGCCATTTTTGTCGAACCAAAGAGTGTTGATTTTCAGAACATAAAGATCCAACCATTAGAATCACGGACAGACAAATGATCGAACAGAGAAAACCACGGCACAACGTTACACCAGTCGACCACTAGACGACAAAGAGTGAAATTACAGCCAGACGAAATTAGGTAAAATATAAAACGCATTAAGCGTTTGAGAAAATTGTTAAAAAAAGGAGTTAATATGTTTGTAATAACTTTTGGTCATCGCATAAATGTACACTAAAAAAAAATCCCCGTTAAAAAAGACCTCCCACCCGATAATATCGGCTACGCGGTAACGATAAGCGAGTAAAAGTCTATATAAAAGAATGGACAGTTTAATTGTTTAATGTCGACAGTTTAAAGGCTTAAAAATCGCCTGTTTAAAAATAACTATAGAATTGCCTTACGAAATTAACTAAAAAAAGTCGGAGGCCGCTATAAATCCTCTCGTCAGATGTCGTGCTGTTTCGATTGCGAGAGGGTTAATTATAATGATTATGTAACATAAGTATAAGAAAAACAGAATTGTTATTATCCCGCCAATTAAATAAGTTCGGGTCAAATATTGTTCAAATACCAAGATTTATTTTTTGTGGTAAATAGAACGTATAATTATTTGTATACTAGCGGAACCCGTCGCCCGGCGTTGCACGGGAGAAAGTACCACCTATTGCATGACGTCGAATAAAAAAAGAAACGGCCTATTGTTTTTCCTCCAACCCCCTCTACCTTGTTGGCGAATGTTTTAAATTTAAAGAAAAAGGAGGTAGAGTGGAATGGGATCGAACGCTAAAACTGACGGTCATGAAACCTACCTTCTTACCGATTGCGCCACTGTTTCGGTTTACAATAATTGTGAAAATAGGCCAATTAACCAAAGCTTGATTATTGGCATGCGTGTTAAATTAATACCAGGCAAATAATAAATAAGAACCGGTGTTTTGTGAAAATTAAACTGTGTTTATTAGTTCCCGGTGTCGATGAGTGTAGTCACAGTACAGAATTGTTAGGGAGAAAAGATTTTGCTACCACCTATATGGAGTTGTTTTTTTGGAGAGTCGTAGATAGTGGGCCAAATGTAATATTTAGTGTTAGCTGGGGAAAAATAATAACACTTTTACTAAAACACACTAGAGTGAATAACTGTAATATAATGGTGAGTTTAGTTGCCTGTGATGCATGTAGTTATTTTCCTATTCTCCGAGAAGTTACAGGGGAAAAATCGTCACTACTTTATATATAAGAACAAGAAGAAGATTTTTGTTCTGTTTGTGTTTAGGTCGTAAACGGATTGTTATGAAAAACCAACATAGGAACAGCTATGCTCAAACTCTGTAGAAATACGAAGAATATATTTTTTAGTATAATTAAATGAAACGCAGAATTATTTTATGTGTTGGTTATTAAGTATTGGTTATGTTTAATTTTGAAGTGAGTTAGTGTAATACTCGTTTGAATATAGATATATTTGAAGGAAAACGAACTTGATATTATTGATATTAGAAGTTAGTAAACTGTAAGTCTTCATGTAGGCCACTCCTACTAACCCTATAATAATAACGTGTGCGAGTGGCAAAAGTAAAAGAAGTGAATGTTGCTTAATCATCGCTTATTGTCTGATTAGCGAATTCTGAAACGCGTGTTTTTTGGTATTACTTCATTGTGAAATAAAAAGACCGCTAAGCTGACTGATATTTCTGAGGGTGGTAGTAGCACTTTTCTGTTCGCGATAATATAATTTGCTACCATCTCTTTGGCTGATATATTTTGGAGAGGCTTAGCGAGGGGCAAAACTAATGTATTTGATTCATGGTTCAACACTAGTTTTTTTTCTAGAGGCAAGGTCAAAGTTACTAAACGACTTAAGTGATGGGTTCTATTTCGAACTGATTTTGGAGGGGAAAACGGTTTTACTTTATATAGAATATTATTTGTTGAACGAGTTGTCGTTTGCCTCAACATCCCCTTCAGTTCCCGATATGAATTATTTATTAAAATAAAATCTCTTTCCCTAGATGATTATTTTAGGTCTGCACACAGTAGTTTCTGCGGGCCAACCCTTGAGAATAGGGTCATTACAGAAGAAACATCGAAGTGCAATTCATGTTCTGTTGCCAGCATTGCGATCGACTCGTCTAGAAGTTCTGAAGAAAATCACTTGCTCTTCATTATTTGGGACATTTTGGGATATTCCCTGCCAACAAATAATGATGCTATATACTTCTCGTCATCACATTATCAAATAAAGACTGTTTGCTGATGTTTTCTTATTTGGTCGCTTATGACGGATTCATTTGATGATGTGCACTCAGTCAACTTCGTATTTGACTGCAGAGTAAAGCAATTCATCACTGTATCATCCTTTCTCATATAATGATGCAACATCTTCTTTTTTTGCTGTGTAGAAACAGTTGCAAACGAAGCCTTGAATCGTCGACGTATCGTTGTTTTTGATCGCGGCACCCACTAGTAACACTACTTTCGCATTGAGAAAAGTCCATGCAAACTCGTAAATACACTTCCTTTTTGATAGATCCAATTGCACGTAACTTTTATTCTCGATCGACTAAAAGGAATGTGTAAATTTTTTGCTCTCCAGGACAACTGCCAAATTAGGGCGACCTGAGTATTCAGCCTATTTTGTTCTGTATAACCGTGTTTAAAGCCAGCATTCCACCTCTTAACACTTATCAAATATTTGCTATGCGTGAACAGTATTTTACTCTATCAGAAAGTTATGTTTTACAAACATGAAATTAAATTTTTATTATTATAAATAGGAACTTGTTTTCGTGAACTTCGTGTCGGCAGCGTTCTGCATGTTACGTATACTCCCGAGAAATAACGAGCCGAATAGTTGTAGACGATAACTTCGATACGTTGCTGCGTCGTATTTTTTTTCAGTTTTATTTTCAAGAAAGATAGAAAATTACAAAAAAATGTGCGACTTCTCACGAAATTCCAAGCTGTACATTTAATGTTTGTACACCTCTATTAATACTTGCCCGTTATTTCTATTCCTTTCTCGCAACCGGCAAATCTAATAACATTCCTGACGTGTTTTTTTTCTTTTTGTGACAACAGCTTTCTTTCCTGGCAGAAAGAAATGACTCCTTCGGAAGATTCAAAACTACTATAGAGCTCTTAGAAATTCAGTATCTGGGGGGGGGGAGTTATCAAGAAATAATCATGCACTGATTGTAATCAATTTCTTCCGGTTGTAACCAATTCCAATACTAGTTAAGAAAATATTCGTCTGGTAGCTGATAGATGATTGAGTAATCGCTGGGCATCTCTCGGCTGTTTATGTAACATGCTCAAACGCTGCCGACGCGAAGTTCACGGAAACTGGTTCATATTCGATATGAGTACCTTTCAATGTTTGTAACAATCGCTTCATTTAACTCACATAATAATCCGATCATGCTAAATTTCGACACGTGTTAATGTTCGTGGCTTCTAAAAATGATATGTATTTTTGATTAGTCACGTTTTCCATATGTAAGGTCCAGGACTTGTTGAGTGAAATGTTCTCTCCAGAAAGCTCTTCATTATTACGGCCATGGAGGATTGTTTACCTATCGGGGCTGATGACCGAATTACTAGCATGTGTCTCACTGAAAGGGTTCGCAAGAGAATTTCTAAATTTCGCCGCAGTGTGCGCAAGACTGCTTCGCCTGACTCATCCCCGCAGAGTTGCGTCCCTTTGCTTGTTTTATAAGTACTTAACATTGAATGCGCTTCAAAATACGCACTGCACTTGTACTCTTAGACCAGAAATCTTCAAAGTGGGGGTCGCGACCCCCAGGGGAGTCGCGTAATCATAGAAAGGGGGTCGCCAAAATTATAACTATGGAATTTTTAAAATAATATTCAAACTTATTTTTTATTTATAAAAAATTTTGGTGGGTCACGAAAAAAAATTTTCCGACAAAAAAAGTTTGAAGAGCACTGTCTTAGACAATGATTTCCCGACTAGCTGCTGAATCACGCAATTTACCTGTATAGGCACCTTGATGCCAGAATTTGTTTATATTCTTCCTTATTCGGAGTTTATGTTTTTCGAAATATATTCCGGCTCTCTGTTTCAAGGACAGTATAAACATACATAAGTTTTAATAAAATATGAACATATATATTGTTGTTCAACTCTCCGCTCAGGTAGCGCCTATATATCTGCCCTCCTACCACAGTAACCGCTTACGCTTCAGTAAAATGCATTACTTTGAATTTCTTAAATGAAATATGCTTGCATCATCTTTTCTGGCGTGAACAATATCCCCCCTCCCACTTTCGGCCCAATAGCCAGGATTGATGCGAAAGAATCATTTTCTGACTTTCATTTTCTCGAGTTCAATCTTAAATACGTGTAGAACGTTTATGCGAAGAAATATATCCTTTCATTCGTAATCTTAACTTGTGTTTCCTTTTGTGCTTTGTGGTGTCATAGTTTGTTTCTCTCTGTGTTGTTTGAAGTTTATATTATTAATGCTTAATTTATTCCGTATATCTTTTTCTCCGATCAGAAGCAAACAAGAACGTAAGAAATATCGATATATCAATAAAACCCATCGATATTTCTCATCAAATATTCTCTATTTTTATGAGACCAAAATCAGAAAAGAAAATAAGAACACCGGTAACTATCAAAATTTAGTACAATTTTCTTATTCCCACCCTTTCTCAATCACAATGGTGTAAGGAGTATCGGAAATCTACCCTATTCCACACTATTAGTCAATCAAAATGGTGTTAGTAGCATTAGAAATCTAATAGTATATACTCTATTCCACACAGAGCCAGTCCCACGCTGTGTTATTACAGGCATTTCTATTAAGAATTAGGTTAGCGGATATAGATGGCATATCTCAATTAATTCAGCTATTACTCACGGCTGTAGCAACATTCAAAATGTGTCACTATAAGTCAGTTCACCTATAAGTCAGTGACGGTGGTTAAGTGGATATCGACACGGACCTGGATGTTCCAAGTTTGAATCCAGTCGGTTCCACAGTACCACTTTCACTTAGGGATGTTGGCAACCTTCTCGTGGTCCTTCCCGTAAGTACCTGATGTCTTTCCAGAAAGATTTCTAACTAGAAAAACACCAGGGAAACTAATGCCAACAGCAGAATCATCTGATTCACACGAAAGAAGAAGAAGAAGTTCACCTACATACATATATTTAATTCATCATTTACCTGGCAGTCTTCCCTTTCTAATCAATATATCAAACGACTGAGTGCTCAATACCAGGTATAGAGTCTACGTTTGCCAACATAAAATACAGTATTCTTCAGCACATTAATGTTTCTAAGACGTTTGTTTAAAATCCATGATTTTCGATTACGGTCAGCTACTTAAGAATGTTCCCCTTCTGCCTGAACTATAATAATTGATATCCCAAATAATTCATCGGAATATTTCCACAGACATAAATAAACTTGATGCTGGCGAGTCAACCCTAACCCTGACAAGATTACAATCATTATGTACTGCTAGAATTACTCTTATCCTTACAAAGCTATACACGCGTTGCTTAATTGTGATATAGTTTTATGATCTTGAAAAAAATCGTTTAAATGTTAATTTTTCTTACTTTCAGTAGAGACCGATCAGATACCTGTGCGCCATGAGTAACTTGTTTCATCCTGTAGAAAATAAAATAAGTTATTGATACTTTCAGTTATCTCATTTATGACTAACAATATCTATTTGTTCCTAGTGCAAGATCGACGGTGCTGCTGCTGATTTTAATATTTCAAATGATTTGTTTAACTGGAAATAGCGAAGATCTTTGGAAGTGTGTTACAAGATGGGTGGTATTACAAAGGTGCTGATTATACCTGTATATGTCTTCTAAAACATCAAATGGTGTCTCATTCATTTTTTTATCAAGATAGTTTTTTATTGATATAACTGTGAAACGTACTATTAACGCCATATACTATTCTATTATTCACCTGATATTAATAAACGATCATTTAGAATATGTGTAGCAATCTATACAGACTATTAGTCCATGAGCCAGACCAGATATTGGTACCACCTGGGGGACAAAGGGACACTATGATATTTCGAAAGACATATGTATCTAGTTACAGAAAAACTTTGAAGCCAAGCTGAGATCCACAGCTAAAGTGCAAAAAATCACTATCGATTATGGGTACCCTTGTCAAGAATTGTGCCATAAAAGAATGGGGTGGGGCAAATTAAAACGCCTATAACTCAGTAACTAGAGGGGATATATTGACATGTGACCACTCATTTTGTCCCTTACAAAAAGGCCTATGAAATAAAATTAGATGTTTTGTAGCCCTGACATAGGTCATTGGAGGTCAAAGGTCAAATGTCAAAAAAATTGAATTTTTAAAAAATTACGGTGTAAGTATTATTAGATGAAAAGGTGATAACAAAATGTGTATTTCTCTGACAAAGGTAGTCTTTTCTTGAAGAAAACAATCTAGTCCATTGATAAAAAGTACAAAATAATGTTATGGTGGTTTGATGTCCTGAAAAAAAAGTTAAAAAAAACGAAAAATGTATTTTGAGTATAATCTTTTTTTATATGTTGCTAGGGGTAAGGGAAAGGTAAACTGTGATAATTTCAAAACTTTCAAATAACTTTTAATGAAGGACTATTCATTCTATTGCTTATACACTAAGGTACAAATGAAGGGTCATCTTATGCGTATACCAACATTTTATGTGGGTCATCAAAGGTCAAAAGGTCAATTTCCTCAGTTTTTTATCGAATCGAGGTGCAAATCAGAAAGGCATCGGAGATGCCTTTCTAATTGTCACCTATCGGTATATGGAATCTAAAATGAGTTATTTGTTACCAGTTAATGCCCTTGAAGTAATATTAGTTATCATATTGACATTTCTGAGACCCAGTTTCAGGAAAGACTGATCTACTTCAGGCCATTTTTAAAAAGTCATTTTGGGAAGTACCGGTGTCCCACCTCTGTAGAAAAGTGTATGCAAAATCCAAGTAGCTAGAAACTAAGAAAGACTATTTATACAAATAACCTATGTGTGCCACTGGAAAGGCCCCCATCAGCAGACTTTCATATTTAATTAGATGATATCCCTATTAATAAGTCATTATATAGGCCAAGAAAGATCAATAAGTCGCAACCTCTATTTACATTAATATTCTAGATGGCATTGCACCCACGTTCTCTATCATTTCTGGATGTTACTTAATCCTGCATTCCAGTGCTTGAATGACACAAACTAAACTGGCGAATCGCTATAAACCAAATTAAAATTTAATTGTAATGTTTGTTGTTCTTCCACAGAAAATCATGCATATTTCAGATCATTCAAAACAGATCATCACATATCCATGTCATCATCCCCATCTTCCTCCTGAGAACTATCACCACACAAATAATTCTCATCTGTATCTTCACTTTGGTTGGTACAAGTTGTGAGTTTGCACATATAAGTACACTTTAGTCTGTTGCGCAAACAACTACATGTTTCCTCGACGCACTTCCGCGAACATGTGCAAGAAAGAAGTTCCATCACCACTTCTGGTGCAGGCGATGCAGAACTCCAGTCAATGATAAGCTTACCATCTTCAAGACCCCAACCATGCCCTATCGGATCAGGAACTTCCGGAGAAACCTCTAAGCTTCTCTTCCAAATGGCACACTGGTAATTCGCTCTTCGACAGTGATTGACAAGAGATGATGAACATGGTGGTAATTGCCAAGATTCTGCTTCACCTTTTCGAGCACAAAATAAGTTGAATCTGAGATCATTTAAACTTGATATAGTTGTCTTTGAATTGTAAATATTGCAGGTGAATGCCTCCAGTTTTTCCATAAGTTCATCCGATATACTCCAGTCAGATCCAAGCATTTTCAATGTCTGAACATGTGTCTCGTTTTTTGCCAAAAGTTTATAAGCAGCTATCTTCCCTTTACCAGCAAATGCAGAAACAGTGTCACAACCAGTGAATGCATGCAAACCTGGTAATGCTTGACAAATGTCTTCTCCTAACATCTTAGATATTTTCTGTATATCAGTGAATTTGGTGCGTGTCTTAGTTCCACTTTTCAGATAGAGAGGGCAAGATAGCTTAGATGAAAAGGCAACACACAGAACGAACACATCTGTGTCCTCAGAGATTATGATGATTGAAGGAAATTTGGCTGCAGCGCAATGAGCTGCATGCAACAATAGTCGTGTATCAGCCTCCTCCTGATAAGACGCTAGACAACTGACACTTTCTACAGAGCCTTGTGACAGTTTTTTACAGAGTCTTCCTGTTGTAACAAACATACATTTGTTATCCAGTCTTTCTATTCGTGATGGTTTGCTCCACTCATTCACTAGGAATTCAATTAGTTTATTTTTATTATCCGGTGCGCATAGACATTTTCTCCACTGTGTTATTTTATGTCCAGGTGAAATTGTCTTGTATGCTGTTCCAGTTGATGAGCCCCTGTTAGCCCTCTCTAGATCCTTTATGGACTGCTCTCGGTAAACATCGAAAACAACATCTATGCGACTACATTTTGGTCCCTCTCTCAATACCATATTAAGCACAGTATCAGCTACATCAGTGAAAGTCATATGATTTGCATCTAATTTCTGGACCAGAGCCATTCTATCTATGATACATGCAGAATTATCAGTAATTGTTTCTACTGGCGTTGACTCCTTTGTCAAGTGTTTGTAGAGAGATGATTTCACAGTCTTCCGTAGTGTACCCTCTGGTGTAGCTAATGCCCATGGAATAGGGCCCAAACGATGTGCAAGTACCTCTTTCAAGTCAACTTCACGAGTTTGTGCAATCAATATCATCTTAGCAAATAGATCTCTATCGGCTTTGATGATGATTGCTCTCCCAGCAGACTGATAAGTTCTCTTCACTCTCATGTCAGTAAATGTTTTTAAGTTAGCTTTCTTTATAGGATCATGGAATTTCGTTTTTGGTGGTTGACTTTCGAGTCTTTCTTTTCTGAACTGAATATATGAGTTCTCGCCAAGTTCTTTAGCTGTCAAGAGATCATGGGAAATATCTCCAGGAGCAGCAATCCCTGTGGAAATGTTGAGAAGTTCTTGATTTGGAGAACAGAATGGATTGACCCAAATATTTTCCAACATATTCACAAGCGAAGTAATGTCTCGTTCATCTCTTCTCATTCGAGATTCACTCAAATCTGGATGAATAACAGCGGTACAAGCATTGGTACCTAGGGTATCCCTTAGTAAATGTAGAAATGAACTGCGATATTCAGCAGTAAGATAGTATTTGGTAATTGCACTAGCTTTTAAACTAAAACCTTTTGTGCCTCCTGCTGTTTGTGTGTCTTTATTCACTGTTTCCTCGATAGCTTGGTCAATCGGGATCCTTCCGAATGGGTTCTTGGAACTAAGCTGAACTGAGAATCCACCATGATCAAGGAAATTGTGAAGCTCAGGGTGCTCCTTTTTAAGATGGGTTATTTCTGCATAATAATGTGTAAGGTACCGTGCATAATTCATTCGGTCGTATGCGAAGCACCATGGTATCATATCCCGAACTGACTGCAAATGTAAACACCAATTTCCTTCCCGGGAGGCACGAAGCATATTTAGGACGATGTTTACTAGGTCTATGTAAGACATCCAAAATGCTGTCAGCTCACCTGACTGAAAGCGTAGAGTTTCAAGATATTCAAAAAACTGGTAAGCCACAGACACAAACAATGGATTACAGAGAGTCTCCGACAACATTTCAGAGCATACATTGCTGGAAAAATCTTCTATCAAGCTCACAATATCACCACAACTATCTTCAAAGTCTTGTTTTTTACAGAAGCTTCTCCATGCAAGACGAAGTAATGCCTCATAAAGAAGTTTGTGGAATCTAACTGCACGATTGTACTTGTGCCCATCAAGGACCCCACCAATCGAACCTTCAGCTATTACTCCGGATTCAATACACAAATCCTTCAAACCAGCATCCTGAAACCGCTTCCCTATGACACCAAGCAAAGTGCATACTGTATGGAACACACCCAGCCTTGGAACGATATCAGAAAAGGTGTCTTTATGTTTCCAAATCACCTCGGTTGCTTTTGCGTATAGAGCTTAGTCAAACACTAGAACAATGCTTTGGAGGGACAAAGCACGTCTGATTTTCTGTGACTGTAGCAGTATCTCATGCATTGTTGACAGTTCTGGTGCTGGTGCATTTATGGTAGGTAAGTATCGAACAGTGTCTGCTGTAACTTGTTCATTTTCACGCACATTGATATGAAAACCAGTCCAACTACCAACACATTGATTCACAGAGCTGTGCAATCTCGCAAGAACCCAAAGTAATGTTTTCTTATACACATCATAGTTCATTTCATCATCCTTCACATCAATGTACGCCCGAGATAAAGGACCAACACGTTCTCCAGCATTATATAGTGGTAAGCACGGTTGTATAACACTCAATGTTCTTGTCCTTTTAAATGACTCTAGAGAACTTGTCGTTTTATCAGCTGTTGGCAAATAATGTGGGCCATATATTCTTGGTTGTATTAGAATTCCATTCACCCTGTGTGATGTGCCCCCTCCGCTGAGTGTTTCCTCTAACCTATCAATATTGTCCCATGCCAATGTCACCATTGTGTTAGGGTAAATATCATTGGGTAATGCAAATTCATTGTCAGTGTGGCTCTCCAGTTTTTTTAGAGCAAGAGCATTATCAAATTCTTCCATCGTTGTGTATGAAATGCCATGTCCATAACGATTGAGGATTTGTATCAGTTCGGTGTTTCCAGTGAGGCTTTTCACAGCTTGGGGGAGAATAATATGTTTTGGTGGTTTCACTCTAGCACAGGTCACACCATACACAATATCTTGTCCAACAAACTGTATTAGTATTTGTGTTTATCGAGGAATATCATCAGATACAGGTGAACCAACAAAAAGAATTCTCAAAAAGTTATTTAATGCATCTGGAATGAAAATACATGGGTCACTCATCTCTGCAGCTGCGACAGGCCATGGTGTGCTGATATCTATCTTTCTAACATCATTTCTAATGAAACGAGATGCTTTGCTAATGATTCCATCTTTGTCCACAGAGTCATTTGTTAAGATATCTAACTCTTCTCTCAATCTCATGTTCTCTTTCACTAGATCACCTCTTAACAGATTGTCTGGGTACACTAAAATTTTACCACTGTCATTAGGTATCATGTGAATGTTCTGACCAAATTCCTTCTGGAGCTTCCTTTGAATGTGCTTCTTTGTTGAAGATTTAATTTCAGTGATTCCCATCTCACGCAGAAAACTTGTAAGGTCCTCCGTTAATTCTGTTAACTTGATAACCCTCGGTTTTTTAAATAGTACATCTCTAATGTTATCAAAAAGTTTGTCATAACATAGTTTTTCAGCTCTAGCATATAGAAGTTCAGAATCAATGTTCTCTGGTGTGGTAAAAATACTTAAGGAAGTTCTGGTATTGTTACGATCACCAGATTTAGGAGGTCTGGTGTAATCACGGTAACACTGACGGTGATAGTGACCCTCGGCAGCTACAAGATCACGTGAGAGAAGAGCGATAACTCGGGTGTCATTTTTATGTGTAGCAGCATCTCTGATTGTCTTATCTGCTTGGAGGTTAACACATTTAATGAGTGGATCTCTTTTGTTTGTACTTTTCATATATTTACTAGTCTTCAAACAGAAGATACAAACAGCCTCGTACACCCTTGATATTGAAGATGTGACTGCGGTTTGACGTCTGTAGAATACTTTTGAACTACCTGCCTGTGACTGTTCAGGTTCTCGTGAATCCTCACTTATTATAATAGAATCTAGATCCCGCTTCTTGGTGAAACGATTCCTGCACTGTCGGTGATAAAAGATTTCTGGCACACATCCATCACCTGCTGCTATAGCTATATCAAGAATTGCATCAAAACATCTCATTTCTGCAGCGCGAACAAGTTGTGTCCATGAGTTCAAATCCTTTGGTGAATTCAAATCGGAGTCTCTTTCAGAGCAATTGAAAATACAAGAATGTCGACGACGTTTTTGTAAAGCTTCACAGGTTCCTTGGTTGCCCTCAGCCTCTTCTACCTCACCTTCTTCCATGCTTACATCAGTGCGTTCCATACTTTACCTGAAACAAAGCAAATTTCATAAGAATGTTGTGGACTCGCCAAAAAGATATAATTTCTGTAGCAACATATAAAAAAAGATTATACTCAAAATACATTTTTCGTTTTTTTTTCAGGACATCAAACCACCATAACATTTATTATTTTGTACTTTTTATCAATGGACTAGATTGTTTTCTTCAAGAAAAGACTACCTTTGTCAGAGAAATACACATTTTGTTATCACCTTTTCATCTAATAATACTTACACCGTAATTTTTTAAAAATTCAATTTTTTTGACATTTGACCTTTGACCTCCAATGACCTATGTCAGGGCTACAAGACATCTAATTTTATTTCATAGGCCTTTTTGTAAGGGACAAAATGAGTGGTCACATGTCAATATATCCCCTCTAGTTACTGAGTTATAGGCGTTTTAATTTGCCCCACCCCATTCTTTTATGGCACAATTCTTGACAAGGGTACCCATAATCGATAGTGATTTTTTGCACTTTAGCTGTGGATCCCAGCCTGGCTTCAAAGTTTTTCTGTAGCTACAAACATAGGTATTTCAGAAAAACGTAGTGTCCCTTTGTCCCCCCAGGTGGTACCAATCGATGAAATTTATGGGTTTGGCTCATGGACTATATGTAACTTTACATTTTGTTTATTTTACTCTTCTGGACTAATACCATGTGCAACAATATGTATAACTAGCTTCTCACATTTAATGCGCCCTAAACTAGGCTTAGGGTTAGTGTTAAGGTTAACGTTTCACTATTTTTTTTTACTCAAGTTTTATTTAACAGGTCTCACCTCGTAGTAGCCCCGTTTTTTATAAGTTTCTAGGACTGAATGTTACTACACATGTAACATGGAAGTTGTATATCTAATATGTCGCTTGTCTTTAAAAGTAGTGTTGTTTCTACTGTTCCAGAAATTACCTGATTCCTGATGCAATTATCTACATAAATAATATGACGAACTGCTACCACATTTGGGGTTCATCATTGCTTGCTTTGACAGAGGTCAAAACCAAGTTCACAATTTAGTGAAGAATATTCTTTCTATTTACCAGTATCTTGTTCACAGTAAACAAACTGATGGCTTTTTTCAATTCTATCTTAATTGCGATGGTTCAAAATCTAATTCAAACACTCGTCTTGATGCACCACCATAAAAGAATAGTATCAGAGTGTTCCTAAACGTATTAGATTTCAAGAAACGGTGTCATGGTATTGTTTTGCTGCGGGCTACAACACGGTGATGTTTAAATCAGATTTCTAATAAATACTTTTTATTAATCATTATTAATAATCGAATTTACTTCGTCGATTAATTATGTTGAATCTTCTTATAATGTCATTCATCATTTACCTGACAATGTACCCTTTCTAATTAATTGTTATATTCGGCTGATTCAAGCGTCGACAAGAGACAACTTATTAGTATATCAACAGAATCTATAATAATCTTCCATTTAAATACAAACAATATAAATAAGAATGATGAAAACGGTATGATGAAATACAATAAAAGAAAAAAAGAAACCTGGGTTAGTCGCCTAGAAAACAGATGAACATTTTACTATTATTCGTCATAGCATGACTTGAGCCGAAAGTAATTAATACATTGTTTTTTTTTAATTAATGATCTGATGTAAATTTTAAAGAAACAAAAATATTACTCAGTATACAATACGAATATACAGATCACATTCCCTTAAATACGGCACAATCACGTTAACAGACCGGTTCTCGTTAGATCACCGAAATTAAGCGACGTCGAGCCTGGCCAGTACTAAATGAGTGACTATTTGGGAATACCAGGTGCTGTATGTGCTCTGTGCTTATCTCGGCATTGTTTCCAGTTTTCTTGAACGTATTGTCATTGGAATCAAGCAGTGCCGACTAAGGAGACGTGTTGTTCGGATTGCGCAACCCTTGCTTCACAATTACACGCACACCCAGATCCTTACAGGGGTGACCATATTCTCTCTAGACTGAACGGAGGGGCTGGACGTGATTCCCTTAAATATTACATCAAATAAATAATAAAATATCACAGTTAATTGTCACTGTCATAATGAATTCATCACGTTTATTTTTAAAATAATTTATATTAGAGCTTTTTAAACAAATGATAACAAATCTCATTTGGAAAATATTACTAGCCAACAAATTGCCAGTGAGAAGGGGGATATTAAAAACGGTGTGTCAGCTTTTCAGAAATTCTATTACATATTTTGTGTAATCTTATATATTCACTCCTAATTCGGCTGCATTAAACATTCTTGTGTCTTACTATCTAGGATTTAGTACACTATTATATATGGGGTTTCATTGAAGTCTGAAATAGTCTACGATTAAACGCTACTTCACTGGAATGGATTTTCCAATGTTTCCATTGTACTTACACTTAATATAATATACAAATACTATCATAAGATTAAAATTATGATTAAAATCAACTTCACTTCACGTACATCTATTTTTATTTATTCCCCTGAAATTAAAAACCTGACACAACTTATATATGTATAATGATTTCCATCCCCAGTATAATATATATATTTCAAAAATCTATCATCGCCAACCAGCGTTTGAAGGCTTTGAAAAAATAAATACATTTCTGAAACAGGGTATCAAGCACACGTTGAGCGTAGAAAAATATAAGTAAAACAACATCCATTCAAACAAACAATACACCATATAACAAAGAAGAAAAATCACCATATAACAAAGACGAAAAATCACCATATAACAAAGAAGAAAAATCACCATATAACAAAGAAGAAAAATAACCATATAACAAAGAAGAAAATCACCATATAACAAAGAAGAAAAATCACCATATAACAAAGAAGAAAAATCACTATATAACAAAGACGAAAAATCACCATATAACAAAGAAGAAAAATCACCATATAACAAAGAAGAAAAATCACCATATAACAAAGACGAAAAATCACCATATAACAAAGACGAAAAACCACCATATAACAAGGAAGAAAAATCACCATATAACAAAGAAGAAAAATCACCATATAACAAAGACGAAAAATCACCATATAACAAAGAAGAAAAATTACCACATAACAAAGACGAAAAATCACCATATAACAAAGACGAAAAATCACCATATAACAAAGAAGAAAAATCACCATATAACAAAGACGAAAAATCACCATATAACAAAGACGAAAAATCACCATATAACAAAGAAGAAAAATCACCATATAACAAAGAAGAAAAATCACCATATAACAAAGAAGAAAAATCACCATATAACAAAGAAGAAAAATCACCATATAACAAAGAAGAAAAATCACCATATAACAAAGAAGAAAAATCACCATATAACAAAGACGAAAAATCACCATATAACACAGACGAAAAATCACCATATAACAAAGAAGAAAAATCACCATATAACAAAGAAGAAAAATCACCATATAACAAAGAAGAAAAATCACCATATAACAAAGAAGAAAAATCACCATATAACAAAGACGAAAAATCACCATATAACAAAAACGAAAAATCACCATATAACAAAGAAGAAAAATCACCATATAACAAAGAAGAAAAATCACCATATAACAAAGACGAAAAATCACCATATAACATAGAAGAAAAATCACCATATAACAAAGTAGAAAAAAGAAAAGATTCATTGAGTGCGTTTGTCTTGAAATATCGTTAAATTAGATTTTCGCCAGAGGCTTCCGTTATTTTCGATCAACCCCCAAAGTTGCTGGTGTATTTCGGGCGTTTATTGGGATCTCGGCAAGAGAAAG
>OY744535.1:17900115-17945115 GCA_963556195.1 Sepiola atlantica
TCGTTCACTTCTTTCTGCAGGTCCAGCCAACGGCGAGGCACTCTGGTCAATCGATCCGCTCGATTCAAACAGGACTGCACCAGTGTCACATCTATGACCAAGTTGTATTCATTGATGGTTTCGGTTAGGGTAGCAAGCCGCCTCCGGATTAACATTTCGGCCGATGCCTTCGTTGTCAGCTGTGCTTTTCCGTTCAAGGCATCGGTCATCCACCGATGCACACACGTGGAATCCGTGATAACGTGGAGGACGCTAGCCTGCCACTGAAGCGCTAGATTGACTCCTTTCAGTGTAGCATCGAGTTCAGCTAGGTTTATGTGCTTAGCGTCATTCTCTGGCCGGAGCCAGCAGGCATCTTCTACTATACTTCCGTTGACTGCCAGAGCAACGCCAAGGGCAAGTGAGCTGGCGTCCACCCAAACTGTAAACTCACTCCCATCGACGCACCAGCTCCCTCGTACAGGGTCATCATTGGTCACTCTGGCCACAGCTTCCACCAGCATGCTTCGCAGGGAAGGATCACGCACCTCATCGTCCCATCCTGTTGACAAAGAAGTTGCCCGTCGCTTTATAGCCGCCACAGCCACTCGGAGCCACCCACACACAGGGAAGTGACCCACCAGTTTTCCACACACGGAACACGTGCTTCGACGTGTGATGGTAGATGGGATTTCCGGGATTTCACCGCCCGTTCCCCATTGGAGGCCATCTGCACTTCCGCTCACCTGCAGCCCGAGCACTTTCGCCCCATCCTGCAGCCGCTCCGGTTCCTTGCACGACAACCCGAAGTGCTCAAAGTGTTCTTTGACCGCCTGGGCAGACAGCAGGCTCTCATTGACAAAAATGTCGTCTATATAAGACGATGTCGCCTGTTGCACAGCTTTATCCTGACGCCGGATCGCCCGCATGATCGCCGTCATGATGCCCGGGGCTACATTCAAGCCGAACCCCAGCCTGGTCAAGCAATAGCGAGTTCCTTTGATTACCACCGTCTGGAATGGCCACAGCGATTTCTCAACACGTATTTGTAGGTAAGCTCTTCGCAAGTCCAGTATGGCCGCTTCCGCACCCTGCCGTCGCCACTCTCGCAGTTTATGAGCACAAACGTCAGCCCCCGAAGTGTACGGGTCAACGTGTTCATTGAGTTCCCGGTAATCAAGAACAGGTCGAACTTTCTGCTTGTTCTCTTGTCTGATAGCCATCAGGGGAATTAGCCCCCGCGGGGGCCCGAGCTCATCCTCTGGGTATGGAATTAACCAGCCGTTATCCAGCCACACTTGAAGTTCTGCCTCGTACTGCCCCCTAAGCCATGCAGGAGGGGGATACTCTGTAAGCCGATTCCGCAAAGACACTGGTGGCTGGTCGCCTGCCCACTTCCAGGACGCTGTCCATGTGTTTGTGCCCTTGTCATATTCTGCGTGGAAATCGGGTTCGTCAAGAGTGATTGCTGCACACATTTGTTTGTCTGGTCGAGGGAATCTCACATCACCGACGCTGTTTACAGTAATTCCGCCTAGCTGTGTAATAGTGTCCATTCCAAGGAGAAGGTCATATCCGAGCAGCTCCCCATCGACCACCAACACCGTCACAGCCACCGGGGGGCCATTGTCAATGATGATATGAACAACACTGGATCCACAACACACTAATGAGCCTTTGCCGACAGTCAGGACGGGGATCTGTCGTTTCTTCCATGTGGTGCAACATTCCTTTCGAAGGAGGGTTTGGGTACAGCCGGTGTCAACCAGCGCTGAACGGTTACACCCATCAACTTGAACTGTCACTGCAGGAAGCGCTTTGTTCAATGCCGCTTTGGGGAGGGTGCTAGCGCTGCGGCGTCCTCCCCTTGCCCGTTTCCCGGACAATTCCGTGCTATGTGGCCTGGCTTATTGCATTGGTAACACCGTATTACTTTTCGTGCTCCATAATTTGGGGTGCGCCTTGTGCCGCCTCTGCAGTCTCTGGAGAAGTGGTTGGGGCCACCACATGTATAGCATCGTAGGCCCTCTGCTGGCGAGTCCAAGGTGTCAACCGCTGCAGAGACCAGTTCTCGATCGTCCTTCAAGATGTTTCGTGCTCTCGCCAACAACTCCACCAATTCAATCTCTGTGAGTCTCAATGATGCTCGCAGCAGTCGGCTTGCATCGTCCGGAAGTCCAGACAAAAAGGCGCATGCCAATATGCGGTCACTCGCACCGCCGAAGGGAGCAGCAAGCTTTTTCAAGTCGGCCATGTAGACGTCCACTGTCTCCCCCGGCCCAAGCCGGCGTTCGGAAAATTGCCTCCAGGCAACAAAAGGATCTGCACCAAATGCCCCGTGCAGCGCCTGTGCAATCTGCTCCATGGTCGCATCATTACTGAGCTGCTGGTACACGGCGTAAGCCCCCTTAGTGAGTCTCAATGGGATGACCATAGCTGGGTCTTTAATTTTGCACAACCGGCAAACACGCTCGGCCTTCTCCAGCCATTCGACCACCGATGGACCAGCAGGAGAGCCGTCGAATTCCGGAATCAATCTGATGTCGAATTTTTCCATAACAATGCCGAAAATAGCTTGTAGCAGAAAAAATTAATCTTCCACCTCTTCTTTCTCTACTTCGTTATCTTCTTCTTTCTCTTCTTCTTCCTCTCTCTCTTCTTCTTTCTCTTCTTCTTCTTTCTTCTTTCTCTTCTTCTTCTTCTTCTTCTTTCTCTTCTTCTTTCTCTTCTTCTTTCCACGTCGTCCCTCGTAGACTACGCTCTCAGCCTTCTGCCGTCTTGCCTCCAGCGACCCGTTTTTATATCAAACTGGACTCTCGTCTCCGCGAGAGAACACGAGATTTCACGGGATTACCTGGCGATATTAAGCCTAGGACGCCATCTTGCCGCTCTTTGGGCGGTCCAGCCCTGCAGAGCGCGCATCGAGACCGTTTGCCAGGTAATCCCATGTTTTCACAATTTATAACACAGTATATATATATATATATATATATATATATATATATATTGTTATGGTGCCGTACAGACCTACAAAGAACTAATGGACTCGTCCACCTTATAAATACAGGAAGCACGTGACACTTGTTCTCTTCTTCCCAGGCAAACCGGCAATGGCGGTTGAGAGCACATCTCCTTGTAATATCTTTCTTTCTATTATATAATATATACCTTTGTTCATTTAAACCATGTGTTCCTGTGTAATTCATTCAGCCTTACCCAGGTCCACAACAAATGGCGACGAGGGAATTCGAACTCTTGGGTAAAAAAAAAAACTGAAAATACCACGTGAAAATGCACTCACACGGTTAATGCAGGAAGCCGCACGCAAAAAAAAAAGACAAAAATAAATAAACAAAGGTTTTTGCCGTACGGTCGAGAGAAGAAAAGAGAACTCAACTGAAACAACAAAAAAAACACGTTGAATTCTTAAGTGCGAGAAAATTGTTTTCTTTTAAGAAAAAGAAAACTGAAATGGACATGTTGTGCTCTAAGTTTTAAAACTGCTTATCGAAAAAAAAAAAGCTGAAATTGAATTTTTTTTCTCTGGGTTGGAAAACTAACAAAAAAAAAAAGAAAAAAAAAAGAAATACCGAACACGAAGGAAGCGAGTATTGTTTTTTTTTAGACGAACGTCACAGCAAGTTTTTTTTTACGAACACACACAAAAAAAAAAAAATGAAACCGACACCACGTGCTTCATTTTAAGAACAGATAAGAAACAAAAACATGAAATGAATCACACGTGCGTTACTCCATAAAAAAAAGACGCACGATAAAAAAAGGTCAGTTTTATTTTCTCTCTTTTTTTTCCGACTTGTACTGAAATATTTAAAAATGCAGAAAGAATTAATTGTGGAACAGATTTTTTTTTCTCTTCGTTAAAATTAAAAACATGTATAAGAAAAAAACATTACATAATCTTTTCATAACTAAAAGGGCGTCTTGCCAACGCTAATTTAAAGAAAAGAACTTCTTATAAATTCATTTAATAACGAGAAAATATTAATTTTCAAAATAAATAAAAAATAAGTGAATATACGCGTATATAGAGAAAAGGAAAAGTTTCATAATCTTTTCATAATTAAAACGGACCCTAGCAAACGCTAATTTAAAGAAAAGAACTCTTATAAAATCATAAGATAATGAGAAAATATTAATTTTCTAAATAAAATCAGAAACTAAATGGTTGAATATGGAAAATATTAAGTCTATAATCGCCGAACTAATGAAATTCCAAATCTCCCAGCAACAACAAACTGAGGAAAGATTTCAAAAGCTTTTATTGGAACAGAACAAAAACATTTTATTACACAAAAAGAGTATGATGAAAGATTGGAATTTCTGATACAAACAATATCGCGCAGTTACAAAAAAAATGTAAAACAGGACTCAAAAGACATTGAATTGTCCGGCATTGCGCATATTAATAAGTTACATCAAAAAACAAAAGCTCAACCTTATAGAAAAATAAGAAATAATAATTTTGATGTAACAAAGACAAACCAAACCAGTAAAAAAATAAATAAATTGCCACCAAGCCCTTGTTCACGCTGTGGTAATCCACATTGGTACAATGATTGCCCATTCCGTTTTAAAACCTGTATGAAATGCAAAAATGTTGGACATAAAAGTTCGCACTGCAGAACGGGCAGAGGAAATAAAATGCGGATTCAAGCCACTAGGACAAAAAAGGAAACTTGCATGAACATAAGAAAATATGTACAGGTGAAAATCCTGGATAGAAATATAAAATTGCAATTGGATTCTGGTTCGGACGTTTCCATTATAAATTTACATACATGGAGGAGATTAAATAAACCTACTCTATCAAGAACAAACAGGCTAGCAAGCACAGTTACTGGTGAAAGAATTACATTTGAAGGAGAATTAATCACAAATGTGTCCCTAATGGGAAATACTAAAGAACTCAAACTACTGGTACAGAAGGATTCGAATAATCTTTTTGGTTCAGATTTTGTGCAGGCATTTGATTTATGGAAGTTGCCGATAAATACATTTTGTAAAAAAATAAATAGTCGCGCAACAGAATCGGAAAAACTACAACGAGAATTAAAAAACTCGTTTCCAGAGGTTTTTTCTGGCGGTCTTGGATGCTGCACTAAAATGACTGCAAAATTCCGTCTAAAAGAAAATGTACTGCCGGTATTTAGAAAAGAAAGGAAAGTACCCTTCGCCTCGATTGAAAAAATAAACGCTGAATTAGACCGACTGGTAAAGATGGGTATTTTATCAAAAGTACAACACAGCCAGTGGGCAGCACCCACTGTTTATGTAAAGAAAAAATCTAATGAGATTCGTGTATGTGCAGATTTTTCAACAGGACTGAATACTCCCCTCGCGGACTATCACTACCCACTCCATACCCCGGAAGAAGCGTTTACAAGCTTAAATGGAGGAAGATTTTTTTTCAAAAATAGACCTAAGTGAGGCATACCTACAAATACCGGTGGATAAAGATTGTTCTAAGCTGTTATGTATAAACACACATCGTGGTTTATATAAATTCGAAAGATTAGCGTTCGGAGTTAAGGTCGCGCCAGCCATTTTCCAACAAGTAATGGACACAATGCTGGGCGGACTCGATTTCGCAATAGCGTATCTCGATATCTTGATTAACAGCAAAGATATCGAACAACACCAAAAACATGTAAGTCAAGTGTTTGCGAGAATCCAAGATTATGGGTTCAAAGTAAAAGAAGAAAAATGTGATTTTTTCCTGGAGGAAATAAAATATCTGGGTCATGTGATCGACAAGGACGGCAGAAGACCAGACCCAGAAAGGGCTACCGCAATAAAAAACATGCCGGTGCCAGAAAACGTCATGACATTACAGAGTTTTCTGGGCCTAGCAAATTACTACCAGGCTTTTATCCCAGAAATGCATAATTTGCGTGCTCCATTAAATGAGCTATTTAAAAAAGGTAAAGCCTGGGTATGGACACCTGAATGTCAGGATGCATTTAATAAAATCATAGAAAGACTTACGTCAGAGTTATTTCTAACACATTACAACCCAGAATTGAGCATAATCGTAGCTAGCGACGCTAGTTAATATGGTTTAGGAGCATGTATCCTACACAAAATGCCTGATGGAACCCATAAACCCATTGCACATGCATCAAGGACCTTGCTCCCAGCGGAAAAACAGTATTCTCAAATCGAGAAAGAAGCCCTAGCAATAATATTTGCAGTAACAAAGTTTCACCGATACATACATGGTAGACAATTTACCTTACAGACAGACCATAAGCCGCTAATTACAATTTATGGATCTAAAAAAGGCCTACCTGTATATACAGCTAATAGACTACAAAGATGGGGAACTATCTTATTAAACTACAACTTTAAAATGCAACATTTGCATTTAAATAAAATCTATCATGCAGATGGATTGTCGAGATTAGTGCCAAAACAGAGAGAGACTCTAGAAGACACAGTGATTGCGTCTCTTCAAACAGAAGGAGATTTTAAAGAGATTTTGTGCAACGCAGTGAGAGAGCTCCCGGTGACACTATACGAGATAAAAAAAGAAGCTCAAGAGGATGAATTTATCACCAGAACAAAAATGTAATTGGTAGATAAGGATTTACATGCGGCAAAGAGTTTCTTACTCTGTGATGACGTACTCATGCCTAACGAAAGGGTGGTTATCCCAGAAAAACTACGAAAGCAAATTCTGAAAGAATTTCATGTTGGCCATAAAGGGATAACCAGGATGAAGGGGTTAATGAGGAATTTTGTGTACTGGCCAGGTATGGACAATGACATTGAAAAAGCAGTAAAGCTTTGTAAAGGCTGTGCCTTAGCGGCAAAAGCACCGCATATAAAGCATAGCCCATGGCCAAAGACCGACCGTCCGTGGGAAAGAATTCACGTGGATTTCGCAGGACTATTGGAAGGATGTTACTACTTAATCGTAGTCGACAGTTTTTCAAAGTGGCCCGAGGTACTACGTTGCAAGAGTCCCACGTCAGAGGTTACGATAAGATTCCTACATGAACTATTTGCCCGTTTTGGGGTAGTGGATTGTTTGGTGAGTGATAATGGGACGCAGTTCACGTCATCAGATTTTGAGGAGTTCTGCGCGACGTTTCAAATCAGACATATAACGACGCCCCCGTATCATCCTAGGTCAAACGGCCAGGCGGAACGCTTCGTAGACACATAAAAAGGAGCATTAAAAAAGGCCGGTGATACTCCTAAGGAGAAGGCTTTACAACAATTCTTACAGGTATATAGAATTACAAAAAACATGAACATAGCATCATCATTATCCCCCGCAGAGATGATGTTTGCGCGGAATGTGAAGTCCGTGTTTGATAAATTATTACCTAAACATAATAACTATGACCGAATCTCTACGGTACCGAAGAAAAAATACAACCCAGGAGATAGGGTATATTTTAAGATGTTCAAAAACAATGCATCGTTCTGGGAACCTGGTACAATTGAAAAGAGGATCGGATCGATGGTCTATATCATAAAAGGACCACGGTTCTCGCATGAGACATCTAAATCAGATCAGAAAAAGACTGTCAGATGACACTGACAGCGCCCCACAAGGAGAAGACGTGATGGACGTGATATATGACACCTTCAACTTACCAGCACCCCAGGTAGCCACACGTAAACGACAACCAAAAAGAAAACGAATGGCTCCGGACAACCTAGAGATAGATCCGAAAAGGAAACGTTATTAAGACTCCTGAGGAGGTAAGGCTTGGAAAGGGGGTGTTATACCTACCTACAAAGAACTAATGGACTCGTCCACCTTATAAATACGGGAAGCACGTGACACTTGTTCTTTTCTTCCCAGGCAAACCGGCAATGGCCGTTGAGAGCACATCTCCTTGTAATATCTTTCTTTCTATTATATAATATATACCTTTGTTCATTTAAACCATGTGTTCCTGTGTCATTCATTCAGCCTTACCCAGGTCCACAACATATATATATATATATATATATATATATATATATATATATATATATATATATATATATATATATATATATTATACCATGCTATGAAAATATATTCATGGCAATTAATCTACACAGATGCTCCCGCGTTTCATTCCTGGGGGAATATTCAAGCTAAAAGAGGGATAAAACGCGAGAGCCTCTGTGTAGCGTAATTGCCATGAATATATTTTCATAGCTTACTAAATAGCTCTACCTACGTATCGAGCACTGTTGAAGTAAATACTGAAAATTGATACATAAAAAAAGTATATCTTCTAATAAAATGTCATGTAGATACTTGAAATAGTAAAATTATATATAGTAGCAAATACAGGCTAGGCTGCCGCGTCAGAAATGGACGCTCACGCGTAAACCGATGGAGTCCAAGTCATATTTCTTGGGTGGTTAGACATTGATTTTCTTTGTTTATGACCAAGAATATTTTTGGTTTAAAATAAAGGAAAAAAAAATTCGATCCTACCCTGATTTTTATTTTACCCTCCCCCATAAATAGAAATATTTTTAGTTTAAAAAGATAGAAAAACAATTTTTTGGTACCCACTTCAATTTTTTTAATTTTAACCTCACCCATATATAGAAATATTTTTAGTTAAGAAAGGAAAAAAAAAATTTTTTGGACCGCCTCCCCAATTGTTTTTATCTTCCCACATACATATAAATATTTTTAATTGAAAAGGAAAAAGAAAGAAAACCCTAACTCTAAAACCTAATTCTAAGCCCCAGTTTTACATTGACCCTGATCTTAACGACGTGGTCAAAGTTAGCGCGGGTCCTGAAGTGAAAAAGCACCAAAAATCAAATACAATGAACACGATTAATTATGTAAATGCTCTCGGAAAGAAAGTTTACCTAAATTAAATTCATTAGAATGTATTTATGTGATTGTGTGTGTGTTGTTTAATGATCTTTTTTAATCAAATAATTTGATTCTAAAATCAGTTGTATACTTTTCCAGTACAATGTGGTAGTTTTTTGTTGACAGAAAAGAAATAAATCTCATCTTTTATTTTAATAAATAAAACATGGAATAATAAAAAAAGTTTGTAAATGAAAGCTTAACAGCGTAGAAGGTGAAATTGAAATCATAAATTCAGTTGAGGTCGTGAGAAAATAATAATATTGGATATGAAAGTATTAAAAAATAAAATACAGTAAACACGAAAAAATTTTTTTAATTCTCGAAAAGAAAAAGTTTACCTGAACTAAATTCGTTATAATGTGTGTGTGCGTGTTTTTAAATTGTCATTTTTAATCAATTATTATTTTAATTAAACAATTTGATTCAGTGAATTTGTGTTTTAAAATATAATGGCTAATAAGATTAAGAAAATAAACAAACTCAGAACGTTTTAGTAAAAAAATCCGAGTAAAAGTAGCACGGTAAATGCCAGCGTTTTGTTTACATTTTAAATAACGCGCCGTCTTGCGTCTATACTGAATTAACGGAGGGAGGGAACCAATTCATTGGATTAACGCTGGCTGTTCAATTAGTTTCGTCATATATATATTAACTAGGTAACTCATTTCATGTATGTATATATATAAATAATAACATAAATAATTATAATTAATAAGTAAGATCATTAGCAAGCAAACTAGCGTAAATACATGTGGAAATCTGAAGAAAACAATCATGAGTGTATATTTATAAATACTAATTTATTAGAAGTTTAAAAGCAATTAATTATGTTGTAGTATATAAGGGAGCTGGCGGACTAATTAAATAGTAATATTACTCTGATGGAGTTTCGGCTTCAGACAGACAGGCAGAAAGTCAGATACATAGTCTTCATTATTAATATATATATATATATATATATATATATGTACATATATATATATATATATATATATATATGTGTGTGTGTGTGTGTTTATATATTCACTAATATACAGCTATTTTGTCGTAGACAATATTGGTATGGTTAAAATGGAGGCTCGAATAAGATGCGTACATAGATTCAACATTGAAATATGAAATCACTTTATTTACCGATGCAGCCAATCTGGCAAAGATTTCGAAAAACACGTCCCTTTTATCCGGGACTGATTACAAGTAAGCGTTTTGACGTGTCTCCCGTTCCGTTCTTCCAGGTTCCTTCCTAGTCTGAGATCTGCCAAAGAATATCATTGTATCGTGTCGTCAGTAGAGCCAGAAAGATTATGGGAACCGGCCAAAATGCCCGATGACTTATCGTTTGAGGTGCGATTTCAATTGTCATTTTAAAAGTAAGATGGCGTATGTGTTTGTGAAGATGTTTCACCCGCAGAGGAGGCCCTTTTGGCGAGCGTGGCCAATTACTGACTGTTGGCTCAGTGTGAACGAGCTGTCAGTTGCTCATGGAACGAGTCGAAAACTAATGACTTTGGCAGTCGGGTCTAACATGCTAACAAAAGACGAACGGACACTTACATATTAGAGTGATTATATGCAGTTACAACACTACTCCATTAAAAGTTTTCTTTCAATAATATATATATATATAACTCTTATTGTATCATATTTGATATATATATATATATATATATATATATATATATATATATATATATATATATATATATGTATATATATATATATGTGTGTGTGTATATATATTGTTGAATATAAGAGACAACTCATGTCTAGATATCCTTTGGTAGCTCCTTTCAATAGTCCGATCATCATCTTCGGAAGGGGATTTGGCTGATGATTTAGCCATAGTTTAGATTTGTCTTCCATCAGCCAATTCCCTCCAAAACTAAGATACTGATTTGAACTATTGAAAGGATCTACCAAAAGAAATCCAGACATGGTCTCTTATATTCAACAATACTTACCTGAAATAGAAGATGCTACTCAGATATACATATATATATATATATATATATATATATATATATATATATATATATATATATATATATACACACGTGTTTTTCTCCTATGAAAACTCATCAGTTTGCTTTGTTTAACAAACTGATCAACTACAAGGTGCCACCCCGCATCTGCAGTCAGCGAAATTCAAACCTCCTAACTGCCTCGATTCGCTTTATAGCAAATAATGTATGATAAAGTTTACTGTATAGTATTACCCGCATCAGTTTGAGGATAATATCAATTCTGATCGGGAGTAGTGTTTGGATAGTATTATTATTATTATTATTATTATTATTATTATTATTATTATTATTATTATTATTATTATTATTATTATTTACTCACTAGGAGTTATCACACTGGTCATCGTCAGTGATCACCCACTGCCAACAACCTGTGGTATTCCCTGGGGTCTGAGTGACAACAAGTCTCCTCAGACTTCCAGTATGCTCCGCCTCTTTTCGTTCATCACCGCTGATGACCTTGCGGTATCGCAACAGCCACCTACCACAGATTTCACGGTGATAAGGGCCATTGGTCTCCTCTGGGGCTCGGGTGGCAACAAGCCTCCCCACGGTCCCAGAGCTGTCCGCGCTCTTCCAGTGGAGGTCTGGTTTGCGCTTTCCCTCCTCGACCCTCTACCCATAATTTTCGTGGTGTCAGCCTATGCTTGCGCCTCTTACTCGCGGTTGTATTTTCCCCGGTTCTGTTTTATTGTGCTTCCATGTGTTTGTTCTCCATTCGTTGATATGTGGGTTGGTTTCCGCATTCGAGGCCATTATTATTGTTGTTGTTATTATTATTATTATTATTATTATTATTATTATTATTATTATTATTATTATTATTATTAATGTATAATGCAAATTAACATATAACACGGTAGTCTTAAGGGTAATATATTATTATTATTATTTTATTATTATACTTATTTATTTATGTATATTTATTATTGTTATTGTTATTATTATTATTATTATTATTATTATTATTATTATTATTTATTTTTTATTTTATTTTATTTTTTTTAATATATTAATTAAATTTAAGCTGAATTATTTCTACAGTTGATTATTGGGGAAATTGTAGTTTGATCAGTACCATTGGAGAGCCATGAATATTAAAACTGTCCTGTTTTTAAATCTCCGAAACAGTTACATGATGAACAGCTGATGATTACCTTAAGGTCTCCTGTTTTTGTTTCACCGTTAGATACTTAATCCCCTGTTTTTTTTTATTTTATTTACTTACTATTATATTTTTTTATTGATGAATTTTCCAACGAATGTTCAGTCTGCCATATTTCGGAATTAGTTAGTTTCCCTAGGAATTTAAACTGCATTTTCCTTTTCTTTTTTTTTAAATAAAGCAAAGCTTCTTAAGACTATATATATATATATATATATATATATATATATATATATATATATATATATATATATATATATATAAATATATATATAAAATGACTCAATACTGATCACCCCTGATGATGGAATTTTATTCCGAAATTAATAGGATTAATGTAAACAAATAATAATAAATTAATCTTGTATTGCTAATGGCTTATATTTCAATAATATATATATATATATATATATATATATATATATATATATATATATATATATATATATATGTGTGTGTGTGTGTGTGTGTGTGTGTATGTTATTAATAACAACTATTTAATATATCCATAGACATATATATGTTTCGCGTTTTTTTTTATTTTACGCTCGTCAGTATGGAATAATGTACCATATTACCGGTCGGATAGTCTAAACCCCGGAGAAAAGTATTATAAATCCATTGGGTCCAGCATGACGAACACTCATTGAAATGCGAGAGAAATATATGCATTGTATCTTTGCAATGTAAACACAAATTCTGTCATCACAAGTAAAAACTTTGCAACGCGGCTAATGTATGAACAAGCAATCTATTATCTTTTAAAATAGCTCTTTATAGGAGCTATATCATTAGTGCCTCCAGCAATGAAACTTGATCATTAGAACTCCCCTCCCTTCCTTTTCCTTTCCAGCATCAGCCATAGCTCATTCAACCCTACCACCATCTTCCCTTTATGCTTTAGTTTCCCTTTTACAGCCCCCTTCCTCATTTGGCCTCGTTTTTAACTAAAGGCTGTCTGTTTAGAATTGCTTAACTATTTCACTGCCAACGTCAACTGTTCACAATTCAACTTTAATTCCTACTCCGGCCCAGGAAGTATTTTTAAAATGACACGATTTCTCATGTTAATTCCGATTAAGTGCGCCACCTAGGATTTGAATTCTACATCTCACTTTTGGAGTTACTTCATTTTTGAATGCTCTTCCATGCTTCTTTCACGAAAACCCTTCTTCTCCATATAAATCTCCTTTCATTGGACACCTTATCAACGGACAATTACCAACTGGACAAACCCCATATCTTTTTTTCACGAACTTTTTTTTCACTCTCTATTTCTAAATATTTTATCAAATGTTGAATTTAGGCTTTTCCACTGCGAACTTATCTATCTATGTAATTCCTCTGATGATAAGATTTTTATCTTTGAAAAACATTGGCTTAAGGAAAGCATAATAAACATAATTGTATTACCGAGTATACCTTGCATTGAACAATCGAAGTTGAAATAAATCTGGACATTCGTACATGTTTATCACTCTTATTTCATATATCTTTATATATATATATATATATATATATATATATATATATATATATATATATATATATATATATATATATATATACATTTTTTCTTATATATATATATATATATATATATATATATATATATATATATATATATATGGTATAGTTATTTGTATGTATACCATTTTTATATAAAAAATATATATGTGTGAATATATATTCGTGTGTAATTGACAAGTTAAAGGATGGAAATACCGACCATTTTCTTAAACAGAATTTCCGGCAACTAACTGCGAACTTCTTCAATGTTGACAGGTATATACGTATTGATAGCAGGTTGTAATATTCGGTGAAATAGTGTGAATGCAATGGAACGGAGAGGCGTGCATACGCTCGGTACGCACAATGCACACGTATTGACAACATGTCGATGGCCACTGTCTATTCCGTTTCTTCTCAATCTCACACCTATTTGCAAAGGATGTGAAAGGGACATTTTGAATAACGGGATCCATCGGATGTGCTGAGCATTAAGATAGATAGACAGCCATTAATTGTTGTACGGTAAAAAAAGGGGAGGAGGGCAGAGGTGAAGCAAGAGAAAGTGGATCGTATCTGCTATAGGTGAAGGGGTCTTCAGTGGAATCGCGGATGATATTTAGAAGGTCATCTTATAACATATGGAGCTGATGTTTTCTGTAGTAGAAAGCGTAGCAATAGAAAAATAATTTTGAAGATAAAATTATGTAAAAGTCATACGCATCTATGTATACATGTTAGCTTGCAAATGACCGAACGCTTTAGTCTGATAATTTTTATTCCATAGTGCCTTTTTGCGTACAAGGGATTTGATGTATTTTATTCTAGATTAAATAGAAGCTGCATGTTTTTTTGCAACCGTTTTTTTTATCGTTCGAGTCCCGATAAGAAAGGGCTTCGCTGGCCACACCGTTCACATTCTTTCGCGTGATATTTGGCCACGAAACGCGATATTTCGCTCGAACGATGATCAGTTTAAGTAAAAAAAAGCGCAAAAGTCAAACAATTTCAACACAGTTTACACATAGCATTCGATCAGTCTATAACCAGAAACATCAACATTTTTAGGAAAGAAAACCTATACTCTGAACTAACAATTCCACGTTACTTAACACTTGTAAACGACTATGTTTTACACGGGTAAGTCTGGTTCAAGGTCTATCTCAAAGAAAACCTTTTAGAAGCTGCACTGACTTTAGTCTGATTACATGCGGAATCCCTCTTTCTCATACAAGGTCCAAAAAGAGTCGCCAACTTAATAGGTCCCTCACTGTCCACCAAGCTCCAGCCCCTGTCCCATCGCCGCAATGTTGCATCCTTGTGCTTGTTTTACAAGTACTCCAATGGAGTGTGCTCCGATGAACTGGCTGCACTGGTGTTCTGTCGACGTAAATTCACTAGACCAACTCGGCAATCAGCTAAATACTATCCATTCACTGTAGAGGTCCCCAGATGCCGGAGAGCCTTGTACTCCAATAGCTTCTTACTTCATACTGCCGACCTCTGTAACTCTCTCCCGGCTCCCTGTTTCCCCGGCTGTACCGACATGCAGAGGTTTAAAACTGATGTAAACAGTCATCTCGCTACATAGCTATAAACTTAGGATGACACCCAAAACTTACGCCATAATTCTCAGTAACCCCTTACGTCTACAGTGTCGGCCTACATTGTTTAGGGTAAAATATGTTTAAACATTTTTTTTTTTTAATTTAAAAAAGTTATTATCAAAAGCGAAATCTCTTCTACACAAGTTTTTATTTGTGTTATGTCTTTTAAATTTTCTCACACATTTACTGTTCTGCATCATTTTTTTCTTGGAATTTTCAAAAGACTTTTTCAAATAATATAATTATTGAACTGTATCATATTTATTTCCTTCTTTCTATTTTGAAAATAAATTTTAACGCACACGCTGACCGGCAAATGCCAACGCTTGACGTTTTACACCATCTTAATGTAATATGATTAACTCAGTAGTTTAGGGTTGTGGTTAGGGTTAGGGTTAGGGTTAGGGTTAGGGTTTAGTGGTATAGTTAAGGTAAGGGTTAGGATTTAGTGGTAGGGTTAGGGTTATGGTTAGGGTTAGGGTTAGGGTTTAGGGGTAGGATATGGGTTAGGGTTAGGGGTAGGGTTTAGTGGTAGGGTTAGGGTTAGGGTTAGGGTTAAGTGGTAGGGTTAGGGTTAGGGTTAAGTGGTAGGATTAGGGTTTGGGTTAGGGGTTAGGGTTAGGGTTTAATGGTAGGGTTAGGGTTAGGGTTTAGTGGTAAGGTTAAGGTTAGGGTTAGGGTTTAGTGGTAGGGTTCGGGTTATGGTTAGGCTTAGGGTTTAGTGGTAGGATTAGGGTTAGGGTTAGGGGTTAGGGTTAGGGTTTAATGGAAGGGTTAGGGTTAGGATTTATTGGTAGGGTTAGGGTAAGGGTTAGGGTTAGGGTTTAGTGATAGGGTTACGGTTAGTGTTAGGGTTTACAGATTCTGTTCTTTAGCTGTTCTTTATACTTTTATTTCAGCTGTTGTAAATACCTAGGCTGACATCCAATTCCAGAAATCACATTGTAAATTTGTGTAGGCAAAAATGCAATCAAACACTTTTTAAAAATATGTTCTTAACGATTCAGAATGGTAGTTAAGTGGATATCGAAGTGGACTAATTCCCTGAGTGTGTGAAGTTCGAATTCAGACGGTTTTATACAAACGCACACACGTTGGGTTGTTGGCAACCATTGCGTGGTTATTCATGCAGAAATGCAAACGACATAATTAAGCCGGTAGACAAAATTGTACCGTGTTTATTTGTACGAATTTACAGAACATTTTTTTTAATTTTGGCCATAAAGCCAAAAATGATATTACTATTATAGTAAAATGCCACCGACTCCCCAATAGGATGTCAGATTTACATGTATAAACAGTTTTTCTTTAGTCCATTATTTAAAATGATGATTTTGCAGTAACACCAGAAGTGCATTGTTGTTTTTGTAATTATTATATGTTATTCTGATATTTTGAGAAGTCTTCCTCTCTTTGTCAGAAAATGTTAGGAAAATGCATTTCGTATCATTTTTGACAAAGAGATAACTACTTGAAACTAGAACATATAATAATTACAAAAAACAAAAACATCTGTTGTATGCCTCATACATAACCAATCATCCTTAAAATGCATATATATATATATATATATATATATATATATGTATATATATATATATATTTATATATGTATATATATGTTTATATATATATTTATATATGTATATATATGTTTATATATATATATATATATATGTTTATATATTTATATATATATATATACATATTTATATATGTATATATATATATGTTTATATATATATATATATATTTATATATGTATATATATATATGTTTATATCAGCTCGACGGTTGCGTTTCGATCCAGGCTTGAGACACTAAATGGTCTAGCCGCACTGATAAGCTGTGAAAAAGCGAAACAGGCTGTATGTGGATGACTATGTTTATATATATATATATATATATATTTATATATTTATATATATATATATATACATATTTATATATGTATATATATATATATACATATTTATATATGTATATATATATGTATGCATATATATATATATTTATATATGTATATATATATATATATATATATATATATATATATATATATATATATATATAATTAGTATTTCATGTATCAACATAACATTTTATAAGGGGATATCATTTTTTTGTATCAATTTTCAGGATTTACTTCAATAGTGCTTGATACGTAAGTAGAGCTAGGTAGTAAGCTATGCAAATATATTTATGGCAATTAAGCTAATTTGAAACGTTTTGGTCAGGGTTAAGTATATGGGAAATACCTATACACACATACAGGCGCATACACGCACATACATATACATATATATACCTTGATCAAAAATACTTAATTTACAAAATCCCACAAAAGGCAACCACATATTACCAAAACCATCTTTAAAATTATATATTGCTTGCATTACTCAAAATTACTGGCTCCCACCATTTTTAGTCCCCCCACCCATGGACCATAACTTTTTTTAACAACTTTAACTAAAACACCTTACCGCCAATATTATCTTTAATCTTCCGACAAGTTTTAACCCCACCATTCTTAATACAATTACAACTTATAATACCATTTATTAATACCACTGCCACTAATTCATATATGACTTTTACTAAAAATAAAAGTAATTACTATTATGTTTTATTAATTTATTACTAAATATAACCTAGAATTAAAATACACTAATTTATCCCCCCAAATTATTAAAACTAAATGTTAATAGGTCGAAATATAATAGCATAATTTATTAATACTACTGTCATAAATCTATATACGATTTTTACTAAAAATAATCACCACTATATTTTATTAACTCATTGTCAAATATTATCTAGAATTAAATTTATTAATCACCAATAATAATTTAAACTTTTTTGTCATGGAAATTTAGCCGTCTGCACTAAATAGGTCGAAACATCTCTATTCCCTTGACACGCGACAAAATATCGGTCGCTTTAAGCCAAACACCCTAACCCCCTCCCGTCCACAACAACTCTTAAATGGCTATAGACACCCACCCCTAACACTATCTCTTCTCTTTCCATTTCTTTTCCTTTCCCTCGCCCACCTCCTGCCCAAGCTCAGCTTTAAATAAAAATAAAAATATGAATTATTGTAAATTAAACTTTTAAAAAATTGGTCACATGACTATTACTATTATTCCTTCTTCTTTTTGCTTAACTCCATTCTTCCGGGATTCCACCGATCGGGTTGGATCACAAAAGAAACTTTCTGCCTGGTGAGACCTCAACTCTTAGAAGCTGTAGATCGATAACATCGACATGCCAGTGTAGCAGACTTTGTACATGTTTGAATAAAAAATCATTCATAATACAGCTCTATATTTTTATTGAGCACTCTTTTATAAACCCGGTTTGATCACCTTTGGATCTCTACTCTGTGGAGTTCTACCCTTCCTGGATTACTATATATATAACGACCAACAAAAAAGATCAAACTAATAAGTTACTATACAAAATTTAAAACAAATAACCTAATTATTAAAAATAACACTGTCAATAAAACTCTCAGCCAAACTAACGTTATATACATGTTCTCATGCCCTTTTAAGGAATGTCTCCCTACAGCCGAAACAGAACAAATACATAACACCTATATTGGCTACACTACAACAACTCTCTCTCGACGCCTAACTTCCCATTTATCCGATACCAGCGCCATCCAACGTCACATTACTACACATAACAAAAGACTACAGTCGGCCGATATACGGAAAATATTAACATCTAACACCAAAATAATACACAAAAATAACTGCATAAACAGACTTAAAATACTAGAAGCAATATTCATTTAAACTAAACAGCCTAACATTAACAAAATAGCTTTCAACACAGGTACTAACATATTAAAAGTATTCCATAATTAAATGAAAATTAAGTAAAAAATAAAAAAATTAAAAAAAGATAAATAAATCGATAAATAAATAAATAATAGTAATAATAGTAATAGGAATAAATAATAATACATAAATAAATAATAGCAAAAATAAGAACTAATAAAATAAATAAGTAAACAATAAAACCAAACACACAAACGATAGACTAAAATGAACTCAACCACACACCCTCCTCTCTCTTTCATTCTCCCGTAACGATAACTATAAAACATTAACTCCAGTCTTCTTATTTAAATTTTAAAAAACAAAAAAACAAAACCCTAATCCTGAAGACGACTGCGAAAGTCGAAAGCGCTCGAGAAAATGGCCGAATTAAAAACTATCGGCGAAGTACTATACGGATTGACACCTGAAACCAGAAAGATGGCTCGACGGTTTGAGAAACTCACGAGGAAAATATACAAACGCGAAAGTTCCGTGATGTTCAACAATGCTTGCTTAGATAATGACTTGCTGCCTAAATATATATATATATATATATATATATATATATATATATATATATATATATATATAGTAATTGTAGTGTTTTTCTCTCTTAGATGTTAAGCTAATGAAACTCCAGTGCTTATACAAAAGTGCTCTTTAAAAAGTAGAGCTGTATTTTAGTATGAATTCGTTTATTTATATACACGTAATTGGCCATATATGTACAGGCATATTTCAGTTACGGTCTCTTTACAGTTCAACACGTCATCAGGCCTTCTTACAGTTCAACTGGTAAGATGGCTAGATGAAGTTAGATTTCGAACGAGATCACAACCGAAACATGTGTAGTCAATAATGCTTGTATAAATAAAGGAATGTATACTAATATATATATATATATATATATATATATATATATATATATATATAGTCTCGAAAGTGTTCCAACCATTACAACTATATATAAAAAATAAAAAAATAAAAATAAACATTTTAGTCCGAAGTTATTCGGTGGAAGATCACTTTTATAAGTCAATTTACTTTTAGCAGTTACTATATTAGTTTGATTCCAAAGATTTACGCTAGTCTTAACATTATTTAAGGGATCATAAGTTGTTTACCATGAATAACTGTTTCGGGAATTTAAATATGTATATATATATATATATATATATATATATATATATATATATATATATATATATATATATATATATATATGGGAAATGAAAAAGGAAAAACCAAAAGATGTTGTTTTGTTATGTATTCATGAACGTGTCGTCTTTATTTGTAAAACTTCCTCAGGATGAACATTTTAAGAAAAATGTCATGCAAGTACATAGAAATATTGGGCTGACAGGATGAGTTAATGAGAAGTAGTAGCCACTACTGGGAGCGCATGACCAAAGTCCGGGCTGAGAGAAGTCATTTGCAGGGAGTGAAATGAATGTTGATGATGTGAGTAGTAGCTACTACTTCTCATTAACCCATAATTGTCAACCCAATATTTCTAGTTACTTGCATGACATTTCTCTTTAAATTATCATCCTGAGGAAGTCTAACAAATAAAGACGAAGCGTTTATGAATACATAAAAAAAACATCTTTTGTTTTTTTCCGTTTTCATTTCCCATTACGTCTAGTATGTGGATTTTTTGTGGATTTTTTGTGCATTAGTATTATGATATTATAAGCTTCACTCATTAAAACAAAAAAAAACCCTGCTATTAACAATATTAATTTTAACACTAGTACTAATATACTTAAATGCTTATAATACCTAATAAATATAGTTAAATATATACATTTTCCCGCCATAATTAATTATAAATCTCACTCCTGTTTGTCATTATTTCACTGACGATGGACCCAGACGGGTCAGAAAGTACTCTGGACCAACATGTACATTACGGCAGTTTCATCAGCCAATTTTCTTCCGAGATTGAGATTTTAATCCGGAAAATTGAAGGGATCAATACTTAAATAACCAGACAAAAATGGTCGGTTATTTTTAATAATTAATATATATATATATATATATATATATATATATATATATATATATATATATATAACGTAACTTTATACTATATCTATTTACTATAAATGTCATGTGATATTAATAAAGTCATCAAATTAGACAGTATTTTATAACGACAATACTTCGATGTCAGTCTTTTATTAATTTAACGAGACTCACCCGAAAAGATCAACGCAGAATCTTAATTGCATTCAACCGGAAACAGCATCTGGCGATTTCATATCCTCTTCTGGTTATCACTTGATGTCAATAAAAACGAACAATTATACACGAAGATAATGATCGCCTGCTTGTAGGACGAGAATTACATGCCACTTGGAGCTAGTTGATTGGTTTTCTTCGGGAAATGTATCTCAAGATGGAGGTGGGCGGCAAATATCGACATGTTTAGTACAGAGCTTTAGGATCGGGACTGAAAAGAATTGTAGCGAATATTCAATAAACTGCGCCGAATTAAACCAATAATACAATTAAAATATTCAATCAAAGTATTGATTTACTTCATGGCCTATTTTAATTAAATCTTTCGATTTCCGTATTATGAATTCCTCTGTCTTCCCGATTAAGTTGACAGTTCAATTCTGTTACCTATGTATGAAACGACTTAGATTTTTTTTTAAACAGATTGAATAAGTTATGTATTAGAAATATGTGATCAATTATATATGTTAATATATACAAGGCACACAATCGAACTGCATAAATTGTCACGGTTACACGTATTTTAGGAAATGTTAAGTATATTTAAATTAAATAAAATCTCGAAATGTTCTTAGAGTAATTGTGTCTAAAATTCTGCGGTGGGTAGATAGTGGCATGCTCAAATCTCGTCTCAATTGCCCAGACGCAAGATTTGGATAAACGTAATTAATGTCATTACAGCATCCACGGTTGGAGACCACATAAAAAGGTAAAGCTGAGTGGGGGGGGGGGGGGGCCCGTCAACCCAGTCATAGCTCAAAAGTATCACTTGTTAGTTTCGAATCTCGAACAGGTGTTATGTGAGACTTTTTCGTATCTAAAAATCCAAAGTTCATTCTCTTGTTGTCAATATAATATACATATTGTGTGTGTTCTATTCGCCTTGAGCGGCACTCGACTTCCACCGAAAAAAAGAACAATTTAGGTAATATCACGTTCACATACAGTCAACAACGGCATGTATATCCAGGACAGGCTAGAATAACATTGAATGCCTAGTATTCGGAAGCACCCTCGACAATCGGTCAGATAGTGACTTTGTTTATCTCGGACGGAGGTATGTTCCTGTTCAGTCCTGGCAGTTTCACACTCCCAGGCTCTACCTTCTCTTTGGAAATGGGTTACTTTATTTCCAACCGCCTGCCCCTCTCGACGGGACTTCTCAGCGATATTTCTGTGCAAGAGTGCCCTTCTCACTGGCTTGTAAAACCCTCACCTGACCTCGTACCTAACCTGGATGAAAGGTAAATACACATAATATGTTATTGGCCAGAATCAGTGTCCTTTAACTTCGACGAGGAAACAAAAAACCTGTGGCTCAACGTGATTATCTCGTGTATCTAGTATGATTCAGCAGAGATAATTTTAAATACAGTTAAAGGTAAGTAAGTGTTAATATACAGCGCCCCCATTACTTTAAAGCATGTGATTTTTATAGGGTAATTATATTCAATAATTAGTTGTTAAGTTATGTAACTCTGTTGCACGCCATGCATCATACACTATCTATTAAACATAGATTGTTAATTTCTACATAGGTTAGAAGACGTGCTCAAACCCGTTATAATTAAAATATGATGCAACGGTTTGATTCGTATTCGGCCTAAAACGATGTATTAGACCTTACTGGTATTCCGGATATAATGGTTGGCATCGCCACAAAGTAAATACTTTTTGACAATAAATATTATAATAAGAATAATGTATCCGTTTCAAATATACTTTCGACGAGCAATTTGAAATGGTGAAATGTTTACTAAACTGTACAATATAATTCAGGTGCTCATTTATGCTTAGGAATTATGGCTACGGTATGATCTACATTAAAAAGGCAGACACAGGTGATAGATACTTTAATAAAACCTGTATTTCTGGTGCAGTAAATGTTCCTCTATCCCATACAATAAATTCAAATCAGTCGAAATGTAAAACAACCGAGAAACTTTAGTATATATAGATGTATGAATACACACATGTGCATTTATTATTGTTTGGTTGTGTAATACACTTGCAACAGCAGAAGCATTCAGACGATTGGCTAAATAGATATTTTGAATTTTACTTCCATATTTTTCTAGTAATTTGCGCTTGACATTCATCAAAGTAAATACGCTGTAGCAAGAACCCTATATGTAAAATAGAAATGATAATCAGCTTAAAAAGACTTGGGAGAGGTGAGCACATAAGTCAAATTTGTATTCTCGATAAACAAAGTGTGTGCCTTGAGAGGGTAATTAGTAAAAAATTATTAACACTTATTTTAATTAATGCCACTAAACTCATAAGCACTAAATGGTAAATAAATCATTTGCACACACCTTTAGATCGATCTTAGAAATTGTAAAAAGATAAAAAGTGAAACGAATAACAGCTATGTCTGCGAGTCTAACGTTGATACTCGTCAGCTTTACATTCACAGCAATATACATTTAAATAAATACATAGAAGATACTGTGAAATATGCTTAATAGACGACAGTATCCCTCTATCGGGCTAGGAAACTTCAGACAACTGCCACTATCCTATATATATATATATATATATATATATATATATATATATATATATATATATATATATATATATATATATCTTAAATAGCACTGTTAACTTGATCATAGAATATTGTTACCCCATCTCACCTGGGGCACCAACCATTATTCTCTCCTTCTTGGAAAGGGTGCAACAATAAGTATCTTACGTAATAGGTCCAGCACTGGCGTGATAAGTCCACCTGAGTGAATTGTCCGGCCAGAAACAAATCGGCAGAAAAGAAAAGCGCACGAACTTAAGATAAGTCTAGAAGTTTTTATAATAGTTCTAACTCCTTTTTTCCTTTGTTTCGTAAGTCCAATTCATATTTTCGTAACTTCAATCACTATTTTCGAAAGTAATAGTCATGTGTTCATTCGACATTTAAAAAAAAATATTTTCTCCAAAGTTTTGAATATAAAAATAATGAAAACCATTCCATCCTATTTTTTGTATTTTCTTTTGTTCGTGGTTCTGTTTTACGGAATATCAACCCTTTTCCCGTTTAATGCCGAATCTGGTCATTTTGGTAAAATCTTTATGCTTCAGGTTCTTTATATCTTAAAATGTTGATTGGTGCTGTTATATTTGGTTGTTCTATTTTATGCAAGTCTTTCAGCTGCAGGTTGGTTGTTCAGTAAATGAGTACCATTTGTATACTCTAAAAAATAAATCTCCGTTAATTGTTTTTACACAATACCGAAAAATCCTGATTCCTTATATATAATTGTATCACTGTCCATAATTTTCTTCGAATATTCGGTTGGCTTGGCAGGTCGAGAGCAGATTTAAGGCGTTTCCACGAATAATGTCAATAAAGAGTCGCTCGTAAAGCCAAGACAATTCGCGATTGTCTCCGGTGTTGCGCGTCATTAATTGACCAATTCTGCCGTAGAAGTGGCGCGTGACAGAGCCAATCACTCCACTCGTCTCCACAGCGATCGGTTGAAATACAAATCTGTCGAGAACATTGGCATATTTTAACCGCTTGCGGCTCTCTGCTGACGTTGCTGCATGCCCAGACTTTGTTGCCGATTCTATTACCTACGAAGGCGCAAAAGTCTCGACAGAAGTCGCATCCCATATCAGTGACGTACCGTTTGTAAAGGGAAACCCCGTCAGGCCATCAGAAATTTATTGGAATATCAACTTTTTTCGGGGTATTTAATGCCGAATCTGATCATTTTTGGTAAAAGCTGTATGCTTCAAGTTCTTTATATCTTCAAATGTTTAGTCATGCTGTTTGGTTTTGTTTGGTTTGCAATTTTTGTTTATTGTTTGGATTTTTCAGAACATGATTCAGTTTTGCAAAGAAAGAAAAAACAATAAAATATTAATGTTTGCTGCATTTTAAGGCAGGAAATCAATAACTTCAGATAGACTGATCTAGTAGCGCCAGTGTATATACGTTGGAAAAATAGTATCTTGTTATTGTTCTGGTTACATTAATAGTCTCGTAACAGATGTCTGAACCAAAAATACCGGAAAGAAGAATTTATCAACGAAAATCTATTTTCGAACACATCGATTTAACATTTGAGAAAATTCAACGAATCAGATTACCGGTAAAACACAGCCTTTTTTTTTCAATGCTGATTTTAAACATAAAAACAACAATTGTACTTAATCGGTTGAATTCACATGAAAAAAAAAAAAAAAACCGTGAGTGGCAGATCTTCAAGAAGCTCCTGATCTATTAGTTTTCCTAATGTTGCTACTATTAATAGAAAAAAATCTACTTGTAATTCATATATCAGAATAAGAAAGGGGGTGAGGTTTTATTTCAAATTTTTTAACTCGCTTCATAGTTTTGTAACTTTCAGTTTTTTTTACCATTTTACATCATGAAGTAATTCGGTAGTATTTACGTTAATATAGATATTTTAAAATAAGTCAGTGGTTTTAACACAAGGTTACACTTATACATTACATTACTTAAAATATATCTTCATACTCCTAGGAACCTACAAAGTACCTAAAAGATTGTATAACAACCCCATCAAATTGGCAAAGTTATAAATGCCCTTTGGTAAAGTTGTCTTTCCACTGCGTTACCATTAATGTTTTCTGTATACATGTAATGTCACCGTCGGTATCAATTTGAATATCAAACTGACGTTGATAAAATTAACTTTTAGTATAACGTCTTTTTTGTTTCGTCAATTTTTCTGCACATTTTTATTTTTTATGTAAAACCTTCCATATTCTTTTTTTTTCATTTTCATACTACTTTAAAATGTACTTTGTAAGAAATTTGTATAAGTGTTTCCAATTTTTTCTTTTTTATTTCGTGTTTACCTTCTCAATACATCATACATTTACTGTATTACCTTATTAGTATTGGCGAATATTTGTTTACTTGGTTAACTTTTTTACTGGTTGTATTTTTTATAAAATAGTCTTGCATAAAATCATATCATGTATTTAAAGAGAGAGTGTGTATATGTAGTTGTTACATTGCCTTATATCGGTGCACATATCTTTAATTGGTACTGATATCGATCCTGAACCAGTTTTCGTGAGGTTCGACTCGGAAGCGATCGGATGTTCTACGCAAACGCCCGAGAGTCGACGAGCCGATTTTTAGTCAGCGGACACGAAAGCCTAACACCAAGACGGGCTTGGGTACCATAGGCAATAAAGCTTTATCGGTGCCATAAACATCGATAAACTCCCATTGTTTCTAACACTATTTTTAGGGATCATCAGTTATATATATATATATATATATATATATATATATATATATATATATATATATATATATATATAATGAAGAAGAATGGAAAGTAATTAGAGAAAGCAAAAGCCAAATCAAAATTCAATTCAAAAGTTCAAAGCAAGGTATATTCCGCAAAAAGGCAATTTATTCAAGTTAAATTTTCCTTAAGCCAGGCTTTTCAAAGATCAAAATCTTATCATCAGAGGAAGTCGCTGGGATAGATAAGTTGGCAATGGCCAAGATTTAAAATTTGAAAAAATGAAATAAAAGTTGTAGGGAAAGAAACGCAGGGCAACACTGTGCCTGTATATATATATATATATATATATATATATATATATATATATATATATATATATATATATATATAATTTATTTTGATACTGTATATTACATAGTTCAGCAATGTACCGCGGTTTCATCCAAAAGGGCAGATTTAGACATCTTTAGTAAATAGCCGTGCCCAGAGGAATCATCAGCAAGCTGAAACGATTGTAGTCACGCCCGACAGGGAATGGCGTCAACAATGATAGAAAAACGGTGCATCTCTGAGGGCGTCCCCGATGTGGGATAGTGAATTAACTAAGGAGCCTTAAGGGAGGAAAAAGTTGATGAAGTTGACTATGCTGATTATAATGATGCTTATTGAGTAAGTTAATAGCCTATCATCTCTGTTTATAGACATATTGTGTAATATTTTGTCCAATAAAATAATACGTAAGCAGATGGATCGTAGTTACTTCCTCTCTCATACAACTATTACGTGGCATATTTTCAAAAATATTCTTATTTGTACTAGCAATGAATCGATGAAAACTATGTAAATAATGAAAGCGACACACACCTAAGTACTGTACAAAAACCGCTCAAGTAGCAGAAATAAAGTATCACCCACGTCTTCGATAAAGGTCTTGTTAAAAGATCGCGAAACGATAGTTTCCAAAACTAACCCCCAACGACTTCGAAAACAATATTATGTTTACACGAGTCCATTTCGGTATTTAAAATCATGCTAATTTCTATTAATTAATTTACAATTTTTCTTTTCTGGCGATATTTTCTAATTGTTTGGCTAGACAAAAAAAAAGCAATAAAAACATCCACAAAAATCAACAAAAACAAAAATGATTACATTAAAAAGAAATACGTTTATAATCAGTAGTGAAAGAAATGCGTTCATAATCATTAGTGATAGTTTAATTAACACTTTGATGAGTGATTTTCTTTTGTAGGAAGAAAAAGGAAAAGAAATCATGCGACTGTTGGATGTAATGTAATTAGAAGTAGAAAAACAGAAAGAATAAGACCATCCAGATACATGTGCCTATAGATATCCAACCGAATATTCGAAGAAAAAAAAGTAGACAACCTTCTATGCTTTGGAAACTGATAATTAAAATTGTTTTGGTAAACAAAATCTTCCTTTAATGAAAATATTTGTATTGATGTATCATATGAACGTATACATTATTATATATATATATATATATATATATATATATATATATATATATTATATATATTTATAACACTTATACATAACATATATAACAGATATAAAATATATTTATATCAGAGTAAACATATATAACATATATAAAATATATTTATATTAGAGTAAATTCTTGGAAGTTAACTAATATAGTGATTGCAGTAGATTGATTGACTTACCAGACAAAAATCTTTCAACGAAAAAAAAAAAAATTTTCTCCAGTTTTGAAGGTTAAGAAAACTTCCGAGACTATATATATATATATATATATATATATATATATATATATATATATATATATATATATATAATGAAAAAAGAAAAGCCAAACACTATGTTAATTATGCATTCATCAACGTTTCGTCTTCATTGAAAGACTTAATAATATGACACTTCCTTAAGGTTATACTTGGAAATAATGAAGTCAGTAGAACAAAAGAAAGGAAAGGAAATTGGCGTAAACTACACGTAATCACCCCAAAACAATAACGCGGATAATTTATCTCCAATGGGGAATGGTAAACTGCCATAAAACTCGACAAATTCTCGAAAATGGAAGATCATTTTACACTAAATTTATTTGCGAAATTAATCACCAAGACTAAATTCTAAAATATTTTTGTTGTTTCTCTTCTGGTAAGATTTGTAAGGTCTTCACACGTAATCGCCTAAAAAAGTCGAATCTTATTTTATCAGTGTATAGGTGTTTATCTCGAATAATCTCCAAACCTATACTATTTTTATTTACACCATAACAATAAGGTAGTGGGATAATGTTAAAGTTTTTTTATTCAATTTTCACGAGAAAAAATAGATACAAATAGAATCAAATACTTAAAATTAAAATATAAAAATGGCGTATAGTAAACAAATGTATAAGATTTTAAAAAAAAAATTAAATATCGGTAAATTTGAAGATTAAAACCCTCCGATCCCCCACCCCACCCCAAAATACATGACATTCTGCTTTTTCTTAGGCGATTGCATGTTAATTTTCCATTATATTCAGAACTTGACTAATTTTAAATAAGTGCACATTAAGGCATCCGCAGGGATGCATTTAGTCGTATCATGGCTCTTTTATTTTCAAGCTGAGGTTCGAAATCCAACGGTGAGTCACCAAACAGTGCATCTTACTATTACGTCATCACGATCGTAATGAACAGAAGTTATGATTCAGCTAAAATCTCATTTTTTTTACCAGAATAACATATTTAAGAATAGAGTTGTTATAGTAAGTATATGGAAAGTTATTGTGAATTTGGCCAAACTGCTTCCTTATTTTTGTGTCGGCGGGATACATTTAAATCTTCTCCAGGATATGTGACAGTTTCTTATCCAATTTGAACGTCATGGTCTTATGCTGACCTTGCATAAGCTTCCAGTTACAGGATCGCTTGCATATTTCTTTTCTGTTCGATGCTTGCTGGCAGCAAGATGACATTGGCGTCCTCCTATAAGGTTTGAATGAAAGGTTTTTAACTGAACTGATATATCCCGTTTCGCAGGCTTGGCGTCCTACTTCGACTGCTTGTCTCATAATCGGTGACGGCGCTCCAGACCTTCCACTGCGCTCACCCCCACCTCAAAGGAAGGGCAGTGGTTTCGGAAAATAGAGTTTTAGTAGCGCTTTCGCGGGTTTGAAGAATAATATTTAAAACTTCATACCAAATAATGTGACTGCGCATTTGTGTTTATAGCGTGGCTCCTGATAATAAGATGTGTGTAGCGAATAACGTTCCCTACAATGGAAGAAAATATACGAATTTAAACACATTTCATCAAGAAACCAGCGTGATTTTTTAAACTTTGAATGGCAACTACTGTTAAAATTGCAAAGTAATCTTTCCGGAAGTGACGTCATTTTGAGAGGTTCTTTCTCCACATTATTATCCTTTATTTTCATTACGTTGTTAAGACAAGTGTTTTGTTGTAAATTGAAGTTAAGCAATACAAATCCCGGGCAATACAAAATGAGTGACCATTTTGGAAAAATAAATAGCTGACTCATCCTTCCGGAAGTGACGTCATTGTGAAAGGATGTTTTCACATTATTATTCTTTATTTTCATTACGCTGTTAAGATAAGGTGTTTTGTTGTAAATCAAAGTTAAGCGAGGCATATCACGGCCATGACTAAATGGATGACCATTTTGGAAAAATAAATTACTGACTCATCCTTCCGGAAGTGACGTCATTGTGAGAGAATTTTTTCACATTATTATTCTATATTTGTCGAACGGCTACTACTATTACTTGCCAGCTTAAACAACATCACGACATTCAAAAAAGTGTTTCATATACTCAGAGCTTCCGAAACAAATGACGTTTTCTTTCGTTTTTCCATTTCTTTTTCGATTGTTTCGAGATTTACATAGTAATTAGCTCTTTTTAACCTAGTCAAAAACAACTGGCTAAATTATTGGTGGCATTGGGCTTGAAACCAGCATTTGTTTAGACTCCAGATAAAGAGTCCTTAACTAATATGTTTTTCAGATGGGAAATGCTTGAAAGATGCGTTCATGCTTTGGAGGAAGATAGTTCAAAAGCCTCTGCCTGCGTTGTACATTTACGCCTGCTCAAAGTAATAATCTTATTATGCCTACCCCTCATAAATTGATAAATTTGTTAAATAAATGTTAAACATTTTTTTAAAATCTTGATGTAATGATTACAACACACATATAAACATAAGTGTATGTTGTAATCATTACATCAATAAAAAGTCGGCAACCTAATAAGTCCCTCACTGTCAACCAAGCTCCAGCCTCTGTCCCATCACCGCAATGTAGCATCCTTGTGCTTGTTTTACAAATACTTTAATGGGTTATGCTCCGAGGAATTGGCTACTCTGATGCCCCCTCGACGTAAACTCACTAGACCAACTCGACAATCAACTAAATCCCATCCATTCACTATGGAAGTCCCAAGATGCAGGAGAGCTTTCTACCCAACTAGCGTATTTCCTCTTGCTGCTGGCCTCTGTAACTCCCTCCCTGCCCCCTGTTTCCCCGACGGTACTGACATGCAGAAATCTAAAACTAATGTAAACAGACATCTCGCTGAGCAGATCCTAATTTAGGTTGACACCCTCCAAACCTTCTTCCCTCTTTTCTCAGTAGACCTTTACGTCTACAGTGGCGGTCTGCCTTGTTTGGGGGAACTATGTCAAAAAAATGTTTTTTTTAAATATACAAGTTTTTTAATACTTAAAATTTCGGGATTTACCAATTTGATAAAAAAATTATAAAGCATGGTTAATGGGACTGTTCGCCGGATGAAATACCACACGATGAGAGTCTTAAAAATAGGAATTAGACAAAATACCACAACTTAGGGGGACGCGTGACAAGTATTCGTAGATTTTGTAATTGGAGACGACTATGTAGTCGTCTACAGGGAAATGATCTCGTTTTATTGTGTTCTATTTGCTTCCATATTATTCTTGATTGCTTTTAGATACAAAGAGGAGAAACACAGCTTTTGTAATGTTGAAAGATGATTTCTTGCTGTGAAAGAGGGTAATTCAAAAGCTTATGTCTACGTTGTACATTTACGCCTGCTCAAAATAATCATCTTATTAGTTTACTAAATACACTAAATGTATGTGATATATAAAAAAAACTGATCTGAGGGGAAATACAAGCTGTCCTTAAACGTAAGAGAACACATGCTTAATGCTTAGCTTATATTAACCTTAAATGTATTTTACTAATATAAATAGAATCGAAAAGTACTATTCATGACATATTCACGAATACATCAATTAAACTAAATATGTATATATATATATATATATATATATATATATGTTTATATATATATATGTATATATATATATATATGTTTATATGTATATATATATGTTTATATATATATATATATATATGTTTATATATATATATATATGTTTATATATATATATATGTATATATATATATATATATATATATATATATATATATATGTATATATATATATATATATCAGGTTTATTTTATATTCCAATAACGATCATTTATTTATTTTACAAAATAACATTTTTCACATTTCTAAAAAATGTAATATTTCTGTGAGTTGAATGTGTACGGGTCGTTTCATTTGCTGTTAACCAAACAACATGTGTATGTAAATATCGTCTCTGCCACACTAAAACGTCATAAGAAAAATCCACAAAAAATTAAAAAGTTATTGGATCAAAATGTTTTGAAAAAAACCTACACTATACAGTTGTTCATTTTGGGCGAAAACTAATAAAAAACAAAGAAAAAGCAAACTCACATGTGGCTAAAACTCACTAGTACGCTAATGATATATATATATATATATATATATATATATATATATATATATATATATGTATGTATATATATACATATATACAGTGGCGTAGCTAGACCTTTTGCCGCCCGGGGCGGTAGTAAAATTTGCCGCCCCCCCCCGGCATTTGGGTGCCCGGAAAATTCGTCCATGGATAATTCGCCCATGGATAATTCGTCCATAGAAAATTTTTTGCTAGGTAGGAAAACTGGTCCATTATTATTAAGTTAACATTATTCTTAATTTTCATACCTTGCGAAAATTAGTTCTACGGTATCTAATTTTCCTAAATTCAATTAAATTAAAATTAAAATATGAAAACTGATTTTTAATATTTTTTATTCATTTGAGATTTTATCTGTTTTCCTTTTGTTTTAAGTAGATGGTGGGGGTTGCCCGGGGTGATTTTGTCCGATCCCCCAGCTAGCAATTGTAAAGTTTACAAGGAGTTATAAAAAGTATGCTACAAAAACAAACGTTTGGACAGTAATACAATTAATGAATTCAAACTTTCGCATCTAATGTTATTTCCTCTTTGATGTCGGTGTATATACACCCAAATATCCAACTTTCTTTTCGCACCTATTCGATAAAAATTTATATGAAAGCTTGTGTACATGCAGCTTCAGTAGCGGTTCACTCTATTACATTTTTTGGCACACTGGACCGGTTATTCTCGTTCTTTTCTGCATCTACACATCGCTGGGACATCTTGATTCAGTTGACCGGTCTAAGTATCAAACGGACTGTTGATACTAGATGGAGTAGTCGAGCAGATGCTGTAGATGTTGTGATAAAAACAATATTGGAAGTCGTCATTGCCCTGGAACAGCTCACAGAAGAAGGAGAAAATGCAACCACAAGATCAGATGCATCTTTAATTCTCAACTCGGTACTATCGTTTCCGTTTCTTTTATTTCTGAACCTTTGGAAAACTATTCTCCCAGAAATCAATGATGCCCAGAAATATCTTCAAAAAAAAGGGCTGGATCTGCAACAAAGTTCTGTCAGGCTGACGGCGTTGAAAGATTTCCTTCTTCAGAATAGAGAAAAGATAGTGGACACTGCAATAGACGAGTCAAAAACACTCTGCTCTGAAATGGGGATAAGCATGGAGCGTCGTATTCGCAAAAAGAAACGAATGGATGGTGAAGGATTGACTGATGCAGCGCTGAGTTTTGATACTGAGTTGAGACGGGAAATGCTGTCTGTCATAGACAGATTGACTGAAGAAATATCTTGCAGATTTCAACAAGTTCACAATCTTGCAAATAAATACGCTTTTCTTATACCGTCAAATCTGCTTGATGATAATTATGTTTGTCAGCTTGGTGGATTTGACGAAGATATAGAAAAAGAGAAATTCTTTGCTGAAAAGAAGAGGTTACAGTATGTTGTAAAAGCTTCAGAAAAAGACAAAATCGATGGACCTCTTGAACTTTTGAACTTTATACAAAGATACCAACTTGGGGATTCCGTCCCTAATATTGTGATCTTGCTGAGAATTTTCCTCACCAGAGCTATTAGCGTTGCTAGCTGTGAGCGCTCTTTCTCAAAACTGAAGCTCATAAAAAACTACCGTAGATCAGCAATGAGCCAGACAAGACTTACAGACTTGGCAATCCTCTCAATAGAGAGGGAACCAGTCGAGGAAGTGAATTTTGATAGAGTCATTGATAACTTTGCCGAAAAAAAGGCGCGAAAAATCTGTTTGTAAATTTTCAACCGACTTGATGCCTTGCGACATTTCTCTCACAAAAAATAAATTTATAGCCTTATTTGCCATTCATAAATACATTTGTTTAAAATATATTAAAACTATTTTTAAAAGAGTTGAAACGTTATTAACAACAACAAATTTCTGAAAACCGAGCGATTACACACACGGATTTAAAAAAGCACCGATACACGACGTTTTTTCTCTTCGGAGGGCTCGCCCTCTTAATAATAACATTATGAAGACAAAGAAAAGAAAACTACATCGGACTATTCTCTCCTTGATACATCCATGTTATTTGGCGAAAATTCGGACTTTAACAACAACGACAAAAAAGTAAATAAAAATGATTTTATCATTTCATAAGATTTTCAGGTTTTTAAATGTTCTCATTTAAATTTATTATTATATAAAATTATAGTATAAAATTTCATATTTTTTGTTAACTTTTGTTTTTTTAAATTGTTTTCTCTACTTTCTATTTTTACCCTCTCAAAATTCCGCCCCCTCAGGTGTGCCGCCCGGGGCGGCCCGCCCTCCTCGCCCCCCCCTAGCTACGCCAGTGCATATATATATATATATATATAAATATATATATATATATATAATAGAATAAAATATGAAAATAAAAGTACACCTTTAGTAGATAGAACATATAGTGAAGTGGTTTAATCTCAATATACAAGATAGAGCAATTATAAAGATAGATGAAAGAAGAGAGATAAACATGTACGAATGTCCAGATTTATTTCAAACTTCGATTATTCAATGCAAGGTATATTCGGTAATAACATTATTTTTATTATTCTTTCCTTAAGTCAATATCTTTGAAAAGCCCTGGCTTAAGGAAAGAATAATAAAAATAAGGTCATTAATGAATATACTTTGCATTGAACAATCGAATTTTGAAATAAATCTGGACATTCGTACATGTTTATCACTCTTCTTTCATCTACATATATATATATATATATATATATATATATATATATATAGGACTCTGAAACAAAACAATAAGGTTGAAAGATTATGAAATATTACATAACAAACTCAGCACATCAATTAAAACTTTATTTTATTGCTCTCGAGTATTATCGTTTTTGTTTTTGTGAGATATGAAAATAGGAAATTCGTGTCACCTAGCTTACGTTTTTTTAATCATTCGTTCTTGTGGCTGTCAGTTTTCAACTTTACATATTTAACTCAATATAACAACTGAAGAATATAAAACAATGATTTGTAACGAAAGGCGTTTAAAACGCAAATCGTGTCTATGAGAAAACTGTTTACATACGTTCGATATGTATGGGTTTTATTTTATAAGAACTGCATTAATACAACTGACTCACTATTTCAAACGGGGTCTGTTTATTTTTACAGGGACACTCGACGAAATCACGTCTACGCACCATTTTCCGTCAGTTAACCGTAGTTAAGGAACATTAAGTAAAGTTATTACTCAGCCGGATGACAATTTGGAAATATATGATGCTATTTGTAAATAACCCAGTCGTGTATGGAGAGTAAAACTGGGATCATAATACCGTACAGTAAGGGCTAGTTTCGGGCCATCCGTTTAACGATATACAACCGATGTTAACGACCTGGCAATAAATATTCCGGCTGAGATATAATATTGTTTACATATCGAATCGCCTATGATAAGTTGAAATCGGGGGTGACGGTTCCACAGTATCACTTTCACTTAGGGATGTTGCCAACCTTCTCGTGATCCTTCCCGATTTCTAAGTAGAAAAACATCGGGGAAACGAATGACAACACTAGAAGCATCTGATTCACACGAAAGAAGAAGAAGGAGAAGAAGAAGAAAAAGTTGAAATCGTCTTGAATCTATTGTGATCAAATCTACGCTAATAGCATTGTTAAATGTATGAAACCTGAAATCATAATAAATGGATCAAAATATTGATAGTTGTTATGCATTGTTAAAATTATAAAATAAATATTTCGAAATCATAATGTTAGAGGTATATATCCACTCTGTTATTACGGTTCATGGAAATATACTGAAAAAATTCTACGTATCAAGAATGTATATTCCTCCTGTTGCAATCATCTGCCTATATAAATGTCAAATACGTACTAAGCTGCACTACTGTGGCTACATACAGTGCAGTACAGCTTCAAGCACTCTTTCCGCCATTCGCAGAGTCAACTTCGGAATGTAGCGGGGGGGGGGAGTTATGTTGCTGTTTCGAATATTTCTTAACTGTATTTTTTTCATGGAAAATCCACGAGTGGACTAAAATCTCCAGTTCTTTTTTGCAAGACATCTGCACCAAAAAGTAGTCTAGCTTTTATAGTAGTGATATAACTTAGTAAGTAGTTATAGATTAAAAATAACCCAGAGTGTAAAGGTCTTAAAATGGTACGGTTTATTAAGACACACATATCTTGGAAAAACAATAGTAACTACAAGTAATACAATAGAATTGAACAGAATGCAACCGAATCCCCCATACACGTGTTCGTAATCGTATTTATTGTTCAGACTAGTTGACTTATTTTGTGACTGAAAGGTAGTCCGATATGCTATCACAACAAATAGATTATTAACTTTCATATCTCCCTACATATGCCTAGCGTTATGCGCTATTTCCATGAGCAGCGGGTTTTTCAAGGGCTTCACGTCTGTTGAACACAATACCACCGTACTGAAACATATACGTCTTCAAATGCAATTTAAACAAATATTTGACTTCATCCGTAATAATCAAGTTTTGTTATCTCCATTTTAAAAGCTCACATGATATTTTCATCATTCAACTGACCATCAATGCATCTCATTAACAAGTGGTGTTTGTAAACGTAAGTAAACATTTAGTAGAAAAAGACATACACAACTAGACAAACCTGACCATACAACCAATAAGTCAAAACAATTTTAACATATTTTATGATGTTCTCGCATGAATACAGCGTAGTATCTGTTTATCCACCATTTATTATGTTAATACTGTTAATGAATGCATAAACACTTCAATATCGGAATTTGATAAGCAAAGAATGATTTTAGTCGCTGACCTTAACCAAAACCGATGTTATTATCCAGTAATAGCAATGATGTTTATTCTTCTTCGTAATTAAGGAATAATGAACAAAGAAAACAGCTAATTAGTTCATTACATCAGCATGTTTAAAGTCTGATACTTTTTTAAAAATCTAACAAATAAATAATTTTAACCATGTTATATAACTTTTCGATTCGTAAACCCGTACAAGTCGGCTGTTTCTGTTCGGATCTTGTTTCGTAAAAAAAGCGAACCGTATTTTGCAGGTGTGATAAATAATTCCAATTTTAGAAGGTTCGGGTTATGGTTAGGGTGAACGTATCGTAGTCCTCTACATCTGTAAGAATTGCCAGTGCCATATTGATTATAAATATATATGTATATAAATATATCACTTACACAACACTATCCCGAAGACTCACCCTACATCTCTCCGACACTAGCTCCATATGCCAACACCTGAAATAACATAAGTGTACCCCCTCCCAATATAGGAACATCCTGGTTAACAATACCAAAAGAATACACCACGATACCAATATCAAAAAATTAAAAATATTCGAAGCCCTCTACATAAAAAACTAAACATCACACAATTAATAATGTCAATTATGAAATTAGTCGCAACATTTTAAAGTGTCTAGCATAATAATTAACATTATCAAATTCTTAGTCATTAGGTAGTTATGCGTTTGAATTGTATGCACTTTCTTTAACGTCATCAATTTCTTAACGGTTTAAACAGTCAAACTTTTAAATCTCTCATATATGTAGAACGCCATCACGCTCTCATGTACATTTTACTTTACAGACGCTTTTTAAGTTATAAACTACTTGCCGTTATAATTAAAAAATGAGCACAACAGTAAAGACACTAAAACTAATACCGCTTTAAGATAATTTGACGATTCAAATCGAAAGTACTTGCAAAAAAGAAAAAAAGAATTGAACAAGAAACCCATGGATCATATTTACATCAATTTGACCGAAACATTAGATGGACAATTCAGAAAATTGAAAAAATAAAAAAGTCGCATCAAACAAAACCACTCCGCGTTATTTAATAATGTTTGCCTAAATATAAATATATATATATATGATGATAATATTGAAGTTTGTTTGAAGCAATGTGCGTAATATGTTATAAGATTTGTTAGAAGGCGGTGACAATGCGTTGGTTAGGTGACACCGGCGGTACGTGAAATCGTAAACAATGACAATAATGACAATATTTTGAAATCAATCATTTTAACATAATTTTATTATATTTACTAGTGTTAAGTTCGAACCGTGATTATGTCTCCCTTTTTTAATTTGAATTCTCGAGGGAATCATCCATCACCTAACCAACGCATTGTCACCGCCTTCTAACGATACTTATTAGATATATATATATTTATATATATATATATATATATATATATATAGAGAGAGAGAGAGAGAGAGAGAGAGAGAGAAAGAGAGAGACAGAGATATGTATATATATATATGATTGTTTTTATTTACACAGACATGTATAAAATCTGCTACACTGACATGTCGATGTTATCGATCAACAGCTATTATAAACTGAGATCTCATCAGGCAGAATTAAAATCCGATCCTAACCTTAGATCATATTTGGAAAGAATTATCTAAGGTTAAGATCGGATTTTTACTCTCCGGATGAGATCTCAGTTTATAATAGCTGTTGATCGATAACATCGACATGCCAGTGTCGCAGATTTTATACATGTCTGTGTAAATAAAAATAATCATATATAAAAGCTCTATTTGATATTGAGCACTTTTTATAAACCCGGTAGAAATGCTTTGGATTACTATCCTGTGGACGTTTAACGTTGATTATATATATATATATATATATATATATATATATATATATATATATATATATATATATATTGTTATCTGGGTTAAGTTTTTTTTCAAAAGAAAAAACAGCGAATGTCTACTTTATTTATATAATAGTGTTTAATAAGATGGAGAGCTATTTATTTTAATTATTATTTTTATTCATACAAACATGTCAAAAGCTACACATACATGGAGATGTCCACATCCTTCCATTTTTAATGTTTATTCCCCAAGCTTCATAATTAAATAATAAGACATCGTTTTTCATTTGTGGTTTCAATAGTTTTTCAGGGAGTTATTAAAGTAAATGTTCACTCTGCTTGTAAACAAAAAGCCAGTCAAAGAGAGCTGAAGAGAAAAAAAGCGGATAGTAATTCAAGTTTCTATTCACAATGTATAATGAAAACAATTCGTTAACATTATATTATAATGTTCATTAAGTATAAACGGTTATTTATTCATGTTAATAGTTTTATTCTTAGAAACATGTAAAAAGCTGCACATCTATTGAGGTGTTTCGATCATTTCAGGAAAAATTGTGCCTACAATTCTACCAACCACAAACAAAAAAAAATAGCTACTAATATTAATTATTAAGATGAGGACATTAATAAAATGAATTAGGAAATCACACTTCTTATGTTAATTATAAAGATGGAGACATAAATAAAATTCATTAGAAGATCACACTGCTTATATTAATTATAAAGATGAGGACATAAATAAAATTAATTAGAAAATCACACTTCTAATTATTATTATAAAGATGGGGACATAAATAAAATTAATTAGAAAATCACACTTCTAATAATTATTATAAAGATGTGGACATAAATAAAATTAATTAGAAAATCACACTTCTTATATTAATTATAAAGATAAAGACATGGATAAAATTAATGGGAAAATCAAACTTCTTATGTTAATTATTAAGATAAGGACATAAATAAAATTAATTAGAAAATCACACTACTTATATTAATTATAGAGATGGGGGCATCAATAAAATTAATTAGAAAATCACATCTCTTCTATTACTTACTACAGTATCATCTCGAGCCAGTAAAAATAAATGATGAAATTTAAAAAATATGTCGTGATAAAAGTAATTTAGGTACGTTTTTTTTCTTCAAAAAAATCCCTTGTAAATAAAAATACAGTATTCATTTTATAACAGTAACCTCGCTATGTTTTTTTCTGTTGTTTCTTTTAAAAAAATCATGTAAATATGTTTAATTTTCTTTGTTTTTCCTTTAAAAAATACTTACCCTAACCATAACCCTAAACCCTAACCCTAAATCCTAACCCTAAATCTTAAACCCTAACCCTAACCTTAACTCTAACAAAAAACAAAAAACAAGCAAAACATTATGATCATAGGACGCAGGACAGTATCAAAAATGTCGTCTGGTACAAATCGGCTCGTCAACTCTCGAGCGTTTGCGTAATACAGCCGAACGCTTCCGAGTCGAATGTCACGAAAACTGGTTCAGGATCGATAAGAGCACCGTCTTATTTATCTTTTTCTGTCCCTACTTCTTTCTCCTTGTACAGAATGTCTGATGATCTTGTAACATGGGTGTAACACTTAACTCTTTTTTTTCATATTTAATGTTGCAAGTAGATCCTCATAATGTCCGACTGCTTGTATGAGTCTGTTCCTCACTTTACCATTTGTAATCTTGAGATTTTCAGGATAGTTTCATCTCTGTAGCGCGTATCCTTCTCTGCATGTCCACAGTTAGGTCCTACACCTCATACGCATAAAGAAATATTGAGATAGCCTGAGAACGCACCAATCTTTTTTGAAGCTTAATGTAATGTTTCTGCTAATTCAGATTGGCCTTAGTTTTTCCATTGCTGCGGTTGTCTGCGCAGTTATTTACTGACTTCAGACTTGGATCCGTCATCCGCCAAAACAGGCAAATATGTTGACAGCTTCCAGTGTCCCGCTTCGGAGTGTAATGTTCTTTTCTGATACCGATGGTTTTGTTGATCGTTACTTAGTTCTTGACTTCATTTATTTTAATTTCGTAGTTTTGTATAGACTTTCCATAAGGTTTGCTCGTTTTCTCTGTCTCTACGATTGCATGGACATCGTTGGCAAAATATAAGTCGTAATGCTCCTGATTGCGGTGGGTGGTAAATGTATTGTGATGTACTTCTAGTACTTTATGCTGATTGTCTCCAGGAAGACGAGGGGGTCAGAGAGCCCTGTCTCGGTTCGAGGTTCGTCTTAAGCCACCCTTTTATATTGCCACTGGGTCATACAAGAATTTACGCTACAATTAAATTCAGAAGTTTGATTTCACTAAAATTAAATTCAGAAGTTTGATTATTTGACGCTATTAAAACTTTTCAATTTTATATATAGATTCAGATCTACATATCTATGAATCAATGACATTTAGCGGCATCAGACGTAAGGCTATATATTTATGTTTTTATAAGACATTTTCTGGTTTCCTGTGGATTCAGTTTTGTAAGGATTACTAGATGTAATTGTTATTCAACATAAATATGTAATGTGTTTAGCTTTGACGGTTTGTTAGTGCTTGTGTAGGATAGCATTGCCAATGATCTTAATAAATAAATCAATACGTAAACGGTAATAGGCGGTTAATGTTTAAGCTGTAGACGTAACACACAGAGGTTCTCAACGCCCTGTAGTCATATTGGCTTGAAAATACTTTTATTCATTTCCTTTGCAAAGGTCTCCGTCTTATTTCATTTTGCAATCAGAAAATGAAGCCATAGGAGATATGTGAATAGAAAGGAAAACATATCTGACACATCAGAAAATAGGGAAAGGTAGTTATTTGTTTCCGAGCCAAAAAAGACATTACGAGTGAGGGCGTGGTGCAGAATCTGTTACCTTAGTAAGATTGATGTTAGAAGAAAAGTAATATTATTCTCGCGTATTTCAATAACCAATGAGATAACGTTGTTATTCTTTCGTTATTTCAATAACCAATGAGATAACGTTGTTATCCTTTCGTTCCTTTTGTTTTCAAATCAAAGAAATATTTGATTATGTTGCCCAAATTGATTTCATGGTTAAATGGTTTGTATATGTGTAGGATTTAATAACATCCTAGTGTTTTTGGCCTTAGGATACACATGCAAAAGCACTGCAAGAATAATGTCATTTTCAGGGCTTTTCGATAAATTGTCATAGGTCAAATACTAGGCAGAATCGTACCATTTTAAATATAAAACCAATTCTGTAATTGTCTGTAAGGAAAGATACATCATAAAATCTAATTAAGTATTTGAAATATTAAGTAAATGATCACATTAATTCACGAAGAATTATTAATCTCATTGTTGTGTTTTATATGATGTGTATACTTTTACAGAGTATAATACTTATTACAGAGATTGGAAACAACACCTTATATAATTTTCTCAGCAAATTATTCTTAGTTCAATTTACGTTAATAGTTTACACATTATCGCGTAAATGATGAGTTCAGAGCTTTGCCAGATTATTAGCGTGTGATTATGACGATAGACACATCCTCTATGATTCAGATGCTAAATAATGCCACGTGAGTCGCGTCTCATTCACGGTAACAACAACAGTACACATAAATGAGCGTTGCTCTCCTCGCGCCTCTGCGTCTCACTGAAACAAATAATGGCATGGGCTAAGATTAATGTATTGCTGCATTCTAGTAAAAACACAGCGTAACTGTTGTCTAACCAATTTATCATGAAGGGATCTAGAGACTCTTCAACACTGCGATATATTTATTTTTACAAATATATTTTATAATCATATATTTATCCCTAAAGAATAACACAATATCACAGCGATATATTGTAAACGTATCTCTACACTATGGGGGATATGTGGGGGATCTGTCCTCTAAAATATATCTACTGTAAGATCAATGACTTACTCTTTACGACAAAGACATGTTCCAGTATGTTTGCATGAAACTAAATTCTTATGAATCTGAATAGTACAACGTTGTTGACGGGTTTGATTCTGTTGTCGGCATTCTTGCAGGAGAGATCACATAACGGTTATTCCTAAGATAAAGTGGTATAATGGAATCGACAGGATTCGAACTTGGCACATCCAGGTCGTCAGTCCGTGTCATTATCCGCTTAACCACTGTCACCTCTCTTATTTTTGCATGAACTATATTGACAGAACTAATGTAGACTGCTTGGATGCTACGAGGATGAGAAACACGTATATCGTACTTCACCACTTGCTTTATCTGAACACCTGTGTCTTGATATGTATGTTATCTAACTTCAAGGACAATTGCAATTTAAAATCGCAAACAGGCATGTATCTATCAATAACTAAATATTATTAAGAGTTGTTTTTTTCTCGATTTTCAATCTTTCATGTGTGGGTTTGTTTTAACAGAGAGTTAATAAAATAAAGACTGAGTTCAAACAGGACGCCGAATTGTCTTTTTTGGTATTTTCACTACCAACAGTCCAAACACGCACGAGAACGACGCGACATTTACAAACTTTTCGTCCAGAATTTGATTTTTTTTCTTTTCTTTTTCTTCTTTCTTTTTCTCTTTGCACTCGACGTAGTCACAACGTTAACCTTTCTCGCTCTCTCCCCAGAGCAAAGTGTCTAAGCTTTTTATCACGACGAGAATTAGCCCAGGCAAAACAAGGCTCATTTGCATATGTGAATTCTCGTCGCGTGACAAAAAGCACACGTTTCTATTTGGTGACTAGAACCCTCTGGGTTCAATCCCAGATGGACAATGCACGGTGCAACTATCACTCTTTCTCCTTCTGGACCTGCATGATGGCTGCTACATTTGTTCTTAAATATCGATATAGCTTCTCTAATTATAATGCGTGTTTCTTTTAACTATTAAATATATGCAGTTGTAAAGTTTTCTTTATTTTAACTCAAAGTTTATCTATTTTTATGGCTGCCCTAATCTTTTATCAGTTGGCAGTAGTTATTATTCTTATCTTCAAATATTTTATAGTGTGTGTGTGTGCTTGTTTTCTTACATATACTCTAGCTTTTTTCCCTCCGTTTTACACGTTCTGCTAAAAATTCGTATCGGATTTTCCGTAAATTCTCTACCTACTCGAATTCTAGTGGATTGGCTTTACCGTTCTATTCAATTTACAGCTTGTTTCTGAAATCAAATAGACTATTAAATAATTTAATTGTTATTTTCTTTGATTTTACTTACATTAATCGTTTTTTAAACAAATCTATTTTCAAAGAAAACACTATTTTAACCCATTGATAAAATATCTATTTTAACCCATTGATAAAATATCTATACATAACCATTTAAAACACGATTTCGCAACTCCATTCGCTGAAATTTATATTAGAGTGTTAAATAACTTTTATATAATCTCAGTTACATTTGCTAATGGTGTTTAATTCTACACTCATTTAAATGTGTTACTATAAAAAGATTTGATATGTAATGAATAATACATATATAATAAAATTATTTTCCAAATACAAAGGTGTTTAAAACCACCTTAAATGGTTAAGAAAACATACCGAAAGAAATATATATATGTAATGTTTTTAGTTTTGATTTTCTTATTTCTGTATTCGTTAGCATAGGGGCGAGGCATTCTTCCAAATGCCAGACTATCACATGCTATTTAGAGGCTCCAACCGAGTGCTCTTTTAAGAATTTTAGCCGTTCCCTTAAGTGCAATTATTTGGATTTTTTTGCACTTGGTTTTCCGGGAATACTTTTCAGATACTTTTTGAAATTTTTAGCTCCTATTATACCTGGAATAATGTTGATGTTTTTGAGGTTCCAGTTTCTGTTCATATCATACATTAGGCCTTGGTATTTTGTCACCTTCTCCCTTTCTGCTCTGTTTAAGCCACTGTCATTTGGAACACTCACCGCAATCAGTGTTGCCTCTCTTTCTGCCTTATTTAATATGACTATGTCCGCTTTTACTGCTGCGTTTTCCAGGTAGGTAGATGTAGGAACCACGGTTTGTCTGTGTTTGTGTAGGATAAAATTGCCAATGATCTTAATAAATGAATCAATCCATGAACGGTAATAGGCGGGTAATGTTTAAGCTGTAGACGTAACCCATAGAGCTTTACAACCACCGGTAGTCATA
>OY744535.1:17950115-17970115 GCA_963556195.1 Sepiola atlantica
AATTTCTTTATTCTTTTTAAGGTTATAAACAAATTTAAGTACCCTTATTATGTTATAATAAAAAAGGAAATGCTTATTTAATTATTTGTGAGTGTACGCAATTATTTTTAACTGAAAAGGTTCAGTTTTTAATTTAGTAATACTCTGAAATTATTGATGACGTCTGTTTACCAATGTTTTTCGATTTTTTAGAATTTGAAATAACACTATTTTTTAAATGTTAAAAATATTTTTACGTTACGAACTGCGTCAATTTTATCAATTTGTTTTACATGATTTAAAACTTTAGTTACTCGATTTATTCTTAACGTGTCGTAACGATAAATTACATTGATTCTTTTAAAAATAAAGTGTTTTTATTTTTTATTTTAAGTGTGAAAAAGTAAATTAGTCAATGACTACAACGACAATTTATTCATTGAAAAAAAAAGTTAAAACAGTTATTTATTGATAAACAGAATTCAATTTTGAAAGAAAATGTCATGTTTGAATTCTCTTTATTTATTAATAAATAATTGTTCTTAACTTAAATATTTATTAATGAAAAAAAGACAAAACAAATACAAATCTTTCCAAATAATTGACGATGAATTGCGAAATGAACGAAATTGTTGAATCTCTAAAAAAAAAAAAAATTTGCGCTGTAAAAGTGAGTGATTGCTAATCCCACCTGATTATTACAGAACGGGGCTACCATACTAATGAAAGTTCATCGTTAGTAGAAATTATTCAATTTTTTAAATTCTTTTTTTCGTTAAGTTCCTGGATCTCAAATTTGTCAATTTTTGGTTTATTTTCAAGATTATAAAAAGAATTTCTTGCGCTGATGATGCCACGTTCCTCTATGAAAGAGAAATATAATTATGTCGCATTTTTTGGAAGCTATGCCAATTTTATCAGCCAGTTTCCGTCTGAAACTAAGAACCTAATCAGAAAAACGGAAAGGATCTTAGAAAAAATAACCAGACACAAGATGTCCGTTATTTTTAATGATACTTGTATAAAAGAAAAGATTCTGCCAAGATACATATATATATATATATATATATATATATATATATATATATATATATATATATATATATCAGGTTATCTAAAATACTATGAAGTAAACATTATTTTTATCTACAGAGACATAACAAAACATTAGTCCATGACAAAGTCTATACATAGAAATTAAATAAATGTCATAGCCACATAAAATATAAGTTCAGATAAAAGTATTTTATTTTCTGTTTTTGAAATAGACGGACGGCGTTGATCATCGTCTATGAGCATAAAACAGGTAATGCTAATATACGTTGACGGCCGCCGTTGGTCTAAATATAATACAAATATAATATGAACATTAATACAACCACGTATCCTCAAATGAAATAGATTACCCCACCCTATAGACCGGTATTGTCCGGGCCTTCAGGTCTGAATTTACCCCGGTCTATTGATTGTCCGTCCTGTGCAGTTCTAGGAGGTGAACCTTCCCAGGATTTGCCTTCTCACCCTTTGAAAAGGGATTAGTTTATTGCAAATCGCCTGAGGCGCCGCTACCAGGGAATACCGACGGGGCTGCCCAGGCAATTTTTTAATGACTAGAGTGCTCAAATTCTCGAGCGCTGTTTTCTTACCACTTTCCCGACCTTGTGTCACATCTTACCTTGTGGGAGGAAGATAAATAGAACCATCAACTGCAACGCTAAACAGAATCAAGACAAGGAACCTACATACAAACCAAATACACAATATCTTTTCAAATAGGTTGCATAAATTTACAACGATACATAATTTGCAATTTAAATTAAACTTGTACAAATTGACGTCCTTTACTCAGAAAGCACTATTTCGTTTTGGGCTTTTATTTCACTGCCACCTCTTAAATATAATTATTTGCTATAATATTCCAGGTGGGACCGAATTAAAAGTAAACACATTAATATATTGATGCTATTTTCTATTACGAAACATAATTTTACGACAATTGTAAATGGGTAAATGGGTAACATTGTAAATATCACCATCAAATTACATGAAGTCGGTAATAAAATATGTGCGTGTGAATTTGTACATAACCTTCTCTCATTTGTTGAACTGTGCAGAGGAAATCAAGAAATATTTAGACGAATGTTTGATGAGAGGAATATATATATATATATATATATATATATATATATATATATATATATATATATATATATATATGAAGAAGAATGTATACTCTTCACAATAGGTTTTACCTCTCCTAAAAGTTCGCTTTTAGTACACCTCTTTATTTTAAGCTCCTACTTAGTTGAGCTTTTTCCTTCTATTTCTGCTCTATCCTGCTCTATCCTGGATATTGAGCTGTATACTCTTCAGAATAGGTTTTACCTCTCCTAAAAGTTCGCTTTTAGTACACCTCTTTGTATATATATATATATATATATATATATATATATATATATATATATATATATATATATATAATCCAGGTAAAATATCCACAGGGTAGTAATCCAAAGAATGTCAACCGGGTTTATAAAAAGTGCTGAATATCAAATAGAGCTTTTATATATGATTAGTTTTATTTACACAGACATGTGCAAGATCTGCGACACTGGCATGTCGATGTTATCGATCAACAGCTATAATAAACTGAGATCTCATCAGGTAGAGTTAGAATCTCATCTTAACCTTAGATCATATTTGGAAAGAATGAGATGGAGAACAAAAATGTAATGTAATTTTGGAAAGTCTCGTGGTTGGGACCGTTAAGAAGCCAAAATCAAAACATAATAATGTAAAAAAAATATTAATATAAATATATCTTTTTATACATCTATCTAACTTTTTATTATTAATCTCTCTTTTTACTTTATTTTATTTTATATTGTATAAAATATAAAATAAAATAAAGTAAAAAGAGAGATTAATAATAAAAAGTTAGATAGATGTATAAAAAGATAGATAGTTTGATGGATAGATGGATAGATTGATAAGTAGATAGATAGATGGATAGATGGATAGATAGATAAGTAGATAGATAGATAGATAGATATATATATATATAGATATTTTATATTATATATTTCATATTGATATTTTTTTTGACATTATAATAATAACACCAGAATAACATAATGATATCCGTAATTATTATAGGTTTATTCCTCAGAGCTCTCAAAATGTACAGCTCCGCTAACTTGTACAATGATCAAACATGAGATATAGCGCTTCGAAATGTCCTCACTTTTTCTATCTACAATGTTAAACGCATAGCTATTATAATATTCACAAACACACAACAACTAATACTACAAAAGAATTCTCTTCACAACAACACCACCAGCACAAATAACACCGACAATATGATACAACCGTAACCCTAACCCAAACCCAAACCCTAACCCACTCCGTACAGAAGCAATTCAAATCTGACCAAAAATATTGATATCAACTTCTAAAACTATTAACAATGCATTCAACACATAACTCGTCTTCACTTTACTTTCTAAGTGTACTTATTGCCTAGCCGGCATTTATGAAATAAAATATACCTTATGCCCAGTGTTGTATATCGGCAAGGCGGTCAGAAATATAAAATATTGTATTTACGAACATAAACATGACTTCAAACACAACAATCCCACTAGCGCAATAGTCATACACGTGACCCCTTTTAGCCACAATTTTTACCTTATAAACTAAACATTCCTCAAGACTTACTCTTCTCTCCTACGCCGCAAGTGCATCGTAAATACTTTAATCTTTCTCTCGTCACAATCTAACGTAAAACTTAGGGCCGGCTCTTGCTTCTTGACAAAACATCTGACAAATATCACACTAAAATAATGCAATATATTCCGCCAATGCATTATAAACTCCCTCCGGGTTAAAGCACCCTTGACGTTAACTGCTATTTATGAATATTCTTATTTTCTTTCTTTATTTTTCTTTTTTTTCTCTTTTCAATTTTTAATCAACTAGGTTCTCTCAGGCGCGCATATACTTTCAAATTGGAACACACCCGTTAAAAACAACTCGTCACGCGTCTTGTTTACTATATTTAGTCTGTTTTCAATAAATGTAAAATTGTCACTTTTATGTAGAAGGATCTTAATCCGTACGAAACTAGTTTCATGTTTATTACTTACATTATTTTATTGTGTTTCCTTTTTCTCTGTCACGCACACATACGCACACATACATATATATGTATCTATATATATATATATATATATGTATATATTTCGAATATGTGTTTTCATTCTTTATATATACAACCTATTACAAAAGGAAAGCTCGACGATTGTTGGCATACATTAACAGAGCATATATATATATATATATATATATATATATATATATATATATATATATATATGTATATATACATATATATATATATATATATATATATATATATATATATATATTGACATACAGATATAGGGTATCGGATATTGACATATACATCAGTTGTTCATCTGTTGCACGAAACGGATCTATAAGTGTACAACGTTGTATTTGTATGAAAAAACTGATTGTTAAGATGAATACAATCTCGGTCTTTAAAATTTAGCAAAATGTTGTTTATATATACATTGTAAAATATATAGTATTTTTTTATTTCAATAGCGGGATGTAAAATTTTAGGCAACTCCGTTTCAATTCTTCAACAATAATATAAAATTATCATAATCAGTAGAAAAAATTGAATTATTTTAAAAGATAATGCAATAATTACATTGCATTTCTTCATAACTTTATTTAAATCGTTTTTTACTTTGTTCTATTTTCTTCTTGTGTGGATTCTGTTCGTAATATATCATATTAAATTATAAATATATATATATATATATATATATATATATATATATATAACGAGCACTTTCCCTGTCTGTTTGTCTGTCTTAAGAACAGCTCTACTTGTTATTGAGCACTTTTTATAAACACTTGAGTTTCAACGGATTTACATCTACAGAAACTTATACAATACCTGTACCATACATATATATGATTTGAAATTACTGATTGAGTATGCAATTAACAAGAAATAACAAATCAGTCAAGATCAGGAATGTCAAAATATGAAGTAGTCTACCAAATTCTATGAAATATTTTAATTAAGCAAAAATAGTAGATTTTGCTGATACAATATGCAACAGAATATAGCACAACACGGGAAATTGGATATAATTCAAATTGATATATAATAAACATGGAAGAACTATTTATTTTAATTTTAACCAATAACATAACCAGTTATTCTTAAAAGAAATATTTTCTACTTCAGTTTGGTATTAGGAACACACATTCTTTTTTACACCTTTGAGCTTATTATAGAAATTTGTGGCCAAACCAAAAGACATATGTTAAACTAAGTATAGCAGGCCGACTAATCGAGCAACATATGGGCAATGTATTTTATAGAGAGACGCTGAAGAATCTAAGAATGGTATAGTAAAACCTAAATGTTACAAATTAGAAACCTTTAAAAGAACCTTTAAAAGAATCTTTTAAATAAAACACCTCCATGTAATCTTTGTTAAGCAGTGTGGAGCTTATAACAGACTTTATGATCACAGATAAACAAAAATGATATTATGAGCGAGACGGTGAACGGCTCCGTAAAATAACGCGGGAATTTTGCGTCATTCATCGGAGAAAAGGAGATGATTCGAACACTGCCCCAATGATAACGAACAGCAACGTTGCACATACCAATACAATAACCTCTAATATATCTATTTGTAACATTTGGAAAAAGAAACTCGAATTGTTTCGGCTTATGTAAACGTATAGTTCGAATGTAAAACGCGATAAATCTAATTTGATTAAATTTAGAACTTAATCAATAAAAGAACGAATGTATTAAATATGCACTTCGAATATAAGCTTGTTTTATTTGAAAGCAAAAATTAATTCTATCGGTGTCATATTATGTAAAGCATACATTGAGTGCGTGGTCGAGTGTTGAAATGTAACACTATGTATAGCGCTAGTGTTTTGTTAAATTGCGTTTATCGCGTTTTGCATTGGAAGTAATGGTTTCTTGTGAAGCATCGTTTTATTTAAATGAGTCGTTTTTTAATTTGAATAACATGATTAATTATGGACCATTTTCATTATTATTTTGTTAGTTTTGGTACTGTTTAGCCAGCACGAATGTGATCTTGCGCCGTATCTAACAGCTAACACGTTGTTTGTTTTGTTTTATGTTGCCGTTTTTAAGTCGATAATTCACCTCTCAATATTGAGATAATACGTTAAAAAACCCTTCATATTAATATGTACATCTAATGGTTAAACGTGACGTTGATATCATGCCTGCAATGAAACGGCGAATTGCGCTTTTATGGACTGTTTTTTTTTAAGTAGACAACAACATGAAAAGTTGAAAGCTCACTATAAAGATTACGCAAAAAGTGTTTAATGAATACGTCATGCCTGTAATAATGTATGGTAGCGAAACACTGGCACTTAGTAATATCGCAATATAACAGCTAAGAATGATACAATGCTAAATGGAGAAAATGATGTTCGGCATGTCTTTACGTGATGGAAAACGAAACGTCTGGATCAGACATCAAACTGGAGTAAATGACATTATCACTACTATATGAACGGCAAAACATAAATAAGCAGATAGCATTTCGAGGTATACAAACAAAAATATGATGGGTGCAGCGAAACAAGTACTTATTAAAACTGTCGCATGATAGAATGAAGGAGGTGGCACTGTTTTATAGACATAGCTCTTGTATAGTTCGACGCACTTATAAAATGAAAATAAAAAATATCTATCAAACGATCTTCCTCGGCTCAGAATCTTAAACGTTGATTTCTTTATAATCTTTACTCTTTTGTTTCTCTTGAATCAAAAGAGACTTCGTGCTTGTGCAAAGATTTTATAATGTCCCCGAAACGTGCTCAAAAGAAACAGCGTTCGGCTAATTGTTTTAATTTCATTTAGCGATTTGTAACTCTAGACCAAAAGAAGAATATAAAAAAAACACACAGCTTATCAAATAGCTTGGAAGTGAAAGAAACATTAACGCACGTTTTTTTATGTGTTTTTCATCAAAGTCACGGACTCTATTAAGTTCGTTAATGCGCACTGTTTTCGTGCGTATACACAACGTTACGCTTGACTACGATGCACTCGTTAGATGCCAAGGGAAAATAACGCTGTCCGCAGTCAAAACACAATAAACTTTTAGAATATCACGAAAGACGAGACGCACTGTACGGTATGAGAAATGTGGCGTATTTTGATCACACATATCCAAAGGCCGGTATTAATGGTTATCATGTTCGTAATGTTTACTCATTACACCTCATGTCGCTACATATCTTATGAAGAGACTTCTCCTCTTCAGCAAGAATAGTGCGCATTTGTGTATACTGAATTTCATTTCTGTATCGGTGTAGCATTATTCGAGTTTTCTCTAACCGTCACGTTGAGTTCTTCTCAGTCCCCACAATTTGCCAACTGCGTAGACGTTGTTCACGGAGCATGGTGACGGTGGCTAAGTAGATTACGACACAGACTGACGACCATGGTGTGCCAAGTTCTAATCCAGTCGTTTTCATAGGCCCACTTTCACTTAGGGATGTTGCCAACCTCTACGTAGTCATTCCTGAAAGAATGGCAACCCCAGAATCTAGCCGGTTAAAAAAAGGTGTACCATTCTTACACATACGATATGAATTTATTTTACTGGTCGTGCCTCGGTGATGTTTCGGTGATGATGTGTGCCAAGTTCGAATCCAGTCGTTTTCATAGTACCGTTTTCACTTAGGGATGTTGTCAACCACCACGTGGTCCTTCCTGAGAGAATGGCAACCCCAGAATCTAGCCGGTTTAAAAGGTGTACAATGCTTACACATACGATATGAATTTACTTTTCTTTGTCGTGTTTCGGTCATTATGTGACAGTCAAATGTTAATCTCCACATTATCCGTCGTTATCTTATTCTTATCAAGCACCGATAACACATTACATTAAAAGATACATCAACTGATATAATGATGGCTTAAATATATATTCGGGGTTCAATTTCTTCTTCAGAAAATACATGTACACGCAGAAAACAACAGGGAATGACGTAACAGTCATTGAACAACCACCCCGCATTCTCTGGTGGTTCAGAAGAAAGGGAACTAATTCACATTATAAAGTTGCAACATACTTTAACTGGGCCAGTGATGTTAGAGCTTGGACACGTGGCCAATTTTAAAACTTACACTACATAATCAAAGCTTGTTTGGGACTCCATAATAGGTCATTGCATTGAATTTCGGCCATAGTCATTTAACACTAATACAGCAAGATTAACTTAATGGGAATTTCTCCTTAAGATATCTGAAGATCTGCTGTGGTGGCAACCACTCATTTGCATATACGAATAACGTTACACTATAAATGGCAAGCCTAGGTTGGCCTTAGTGTGTGTTACCTAAATGCCACCGGAAGTGACGCCGAAGAGCGTACATGTCCTCCCACCAAGACTCTCTGACTCGACACCTTCATTTGTACATACTGTAACTATACCTTTTCTTTAATACACTTATTATTGCATTCTCCTTGTTGTTTGCGTCTTCATTGTATTCCTCACTAATTATTGTTCAACCTTGCAACCACAACAAGATCAAAACTTGTATTTTTGACATTGCTTTTAAGAAAACTAATTGTTTAGATTGTAATTAAAATTAGAATAACAATTCTAGACATGATGTTCTGTATCATTTTATCTTAATTTTAATCAACGAAAAAGGGACATGAAGTGGTTTTAAATTGCTGAGTTCTAGTAATTATTTCTCTCCATTTTATGAGTATATAAGAATATATGTACAGATATATGTAAAGATAGATGAAAGAAGAGGGGTAAACATGTACGAATGACAAATTTATTTCAACTTCGATTGTTCAATGCAAGTTGTACTCGGTAAACACATGTGTATTATTCTTTCCTTAAGCCAGAGTGCATCTTGCCTTGAACAATAGAAGTTGAAATAAATTTGTCATTCTTACATGTTTATCCCTCTTCTTGAATCCATCTTGATAATTGCTCTATCTCGTATATTGAGCTTAAACCATTTCACTATAGGTTCTATCTACTAAATGGTATACTTTTAGTTTCATATTTTTACACACACACACATATATATATATATATATATATATATATATATATATATATATATATATATATATATATATATATATATATATTTATTTATAATGCGAATTATTTTTTATTTTACAAGGCACGGTTTAACTTGTCAAGATATATATGCGTTGTTAACATTTGATAACAAAACGTGTTAACTATGTTTGACCGCTACAATTTTATTCTTGAAACATCAACACTTATCAACATTATTCAGATGGCCACAGAAAACTTAAATAAAGTTGGATTAGTCCCCATTCATGTCATTGGTATAACTTGTGGGTCCCTTGTTGACCCCTTGGATGGACATGTAACAATTTTTAATGCATTACGCTCTATTCCCCGAACCATAAAAGAGGCCTCTGCGATGAGAAATACGAGAGACTTTTACCCAAATAAAACTGCCTACTTAGAGTCATAAAAAGAAACGGTATATTTTATTTCGAGCAAATATACATATATTCATAGCGTTACACATCCACATACAAATATATATATTTATATATATATACATATTTTATATATATATATACATATTTTATATATATATATATATATATATATATATATATATATATATATATATATATATATATATACATATTTTATATATATATATATATATATATATATACATATTTTATATATATATATATATATATATATATATATATATATATATATATATATATATATATATATATATATATATATACAGGGTGGGCCAAAATAAGGGTCTATCTTTACATTTGAATAACTTGAATTTGAATAACTTCCACAAAATAAAAGTTAAACTCACCAAACTTTATGTGTGTGTAGACTGACCCTTCCGAGATTTTTTGAAATAAACAAAACAAATTTTAGCCGAAAAACACTTCTTAAAACTTACAAAAACTAAAGTATTGTTTTTACACTGTTTTGAGTTTTTTAAGCAAAAATAATGTTTTCTAAATGAGGGTACGTTCCTTAGGGCTAATACGGCTCATGCTTGCTTCGGAAGGGGTCCTTTACTTATTCTAAAAATTTTTTTTTTTTAAATCAATAAATAAAAAAGTTATGAATTTTTAAAAATAGGACCCTTATTTTTGCCCACCCTGTATATATATATATATATTCATGTATAGTTATTTATACTCGCCGCTTTCAGTATACATATCACTTAATGTATCCGTTATTACGTGGCTTTATTGAACTATGTTAACGGTGACAGATTCAAAGTGTATTTGTGAACCAGGTTCGTGCCCTATGACAGTCTGAGATTGTTATTTCCCTGCGCTGATAAAAATCATAAGCTCGAAACGTCATACGTATGTAAAAAATAAAAAAAAATAATGTAATATTATATATATATATGTATATATATATATATATATATATCATACATACATATGTTTTTTCATACTTGTAAAATAATTTATTTTCGTTGATTAATTTTAGTTCATTTATTTGCTTAATTTATCTTGATTGATTATTTTATGTTTCTTACGTATTCTTTATCCTAATACATTTGTATTTTTATATTGTTTATAGCCTGTAACCCCGCAAAAAAGGTGTTTTTTTAATTACTCATTATATACTTACTCATTATTATACAAAATGTGAGTTAATAAACGTTCGATTACCATGAGTTTGTGTTCCTGTAAACAGTTCAAAATTACAAAACTAATTACATGATTTAAAATACCTCACTTCTATGACTTAATTATGCTTGAATAATTGGTTTTAATAAGCTGTAATTCATAATTTTTTTAAATATGTTTCATAAGACGTAGTTAATGATTAACTGAAAGGTTCACCATGCTCTTCCTCTTCTATATTTCTGTCATCAATATTACTATGTACTAATTCTACCACTCGCTAACATTTATCCATGTCTATCTGAGTATTAGCAGAAAGGTTCTTCTATCTGTTTCGAACCATTTAAAAAAAGTTGTATCGTACCCGGCGTAAAGAAACTTGTTAAACAGTTAAGCAATACTAATTTCTCAAATGTTATATCGAAATATTAAAGGTTTGTTGCTTTTCGTTCGCAGAACTGTAAACTCGGTCCTCACACATACTCTCTAAAGCATTAAGGTTCGTAAGCTAACAAGACTACATTATTACAACAACTTCTTTGACCACAAGTTTGTTTCTTTAACCATATGCACTGCGTCAGCTTTATTTTGGACAATCCAATCACGAGCCATTTTCAGTGTTCTTCTTTCAGGATTTCTCCGTATTTTAACCGGAGCTATTATTCCTACCACCGGTGGAGTGGTTATTTTCATATAGCTTTTTGGATTTTAGTCAAAACTTGAATTTGGATTGAAATCATTAAGTTTTATATCATTATATATGTATTGTAGTCTTTGTAACGGGGCATATGTTGGTGAAACATAATTCTGTTAGGGCTATCCATTTTATACCTCCTAAAACAGTGATTATTAGTTTCGTTATATTTGCAGGAATACCCAGCGTTTTGCGGTGACGTGATAGAAAAGAATGAGAATTCTGAACAGTGCGTTAAATAACCAATGCTGAACTCAGACATTCATTCAAGTGCATTAAAAATATGTGTCTTAAGTGTTTAGCAAGTGCATAGTATTCGCATTAAAGGAGAATATTTAAAAATCGATGCGCACGTCTGTTGAATGAGAAGAACAAATATTGGTCCATCGATTTATAAAATCGCGGGACTTATGTTATGAGGCATGTCCGTCCGTCTGTCCGCCCGTCCGGATTTTTCTCCGCAACCATCCATTGAATTTCTCTGAAATTTTGCATGAAGTTGTAACTTTGATCAGGTTAGAAAGCGACATTCTCCGATTTAAAAAAAACAAATTTGTTAGCTCCCCAGGGGGTCAAAAGGCCCCGAAATGGCAAAAAATGACATTGTTTGCCCCATAACTTTTCATCCATCCATTCAATTTCTCTGAAACTTGGCCAAAATGTAGAGGCAATTGTTCCTAATAGAAAATAAGTATCACTGACCTTGATAAAAATCTGGTCAAAAGCCCCCAAAATGACAAAAAATGACCATTTTCACCCATAACGTTTGATCCATCCATTCAATTTTTCTGAAACTTTACCAAAGTGTAGTAGCAATTGTTCTGGATATAAAATGAGCATCCTTGACCTCAGAAAAATTCTTGTTCGCACCCCTAGGGGGTCAAAGGGGGAGGGTAAAAAATGCCCCAAATTCCCCAAATTTATAGCATTTTACACTCGCCACATCGAGTCACATACAGAGGGGGACCACGCACGCGCGGCTTCTTATTTGTTGTCTTTTACTAATGACGCATCAGTTATAAAAGCCAAAACTCACTTGAGTATAAACGATGCTTAGCTACAATGATTGCCATTTGAACGATGAAGAATATTATGAGAAGATTGAACATAATTTATAGAATTAAATATATATTATAGGAGTGGTGCATTACACATATTTGCTGACATTTGATATGAAGATGCCCATGTTGTAGTCAGTAGAGAGGTGGTCCGTGGTAATGTGATCCACACACGGAAAGTTATTCCAAAGAAACTTGTTTCATGGAAATTCAAACTGATACTAGCTGCACGGGGGTAGAGTTACAATAATCAGAGATTTGGGCTCAGTCGACACCTACCATGGAAATAGCAAAAGATTGAAGAACAACTATTAATGCCTCTTCTGTGAGTAAGGGGTTGTAAATAACAGAATAGCCATTCATGCACTAGGATTGTGTAATCTGTTAAGTAAAACATGATTGCTACCCAGTTAGTTTTGCAGTATTCCATCTTAGAGCGCAACTGAGGTAGAGGATTACTTCAGGGAGCAGGTACATTTTTTTAATTAAACACCCATTTTGAAAGTGACTTCAGCAAGGTATTGTGTGTAGAGTTCAAAGGTTGTCTCCACTAATTCATGTAATCATCTCACGAGTATTGATTTACTCTTCTCCAGGAGTTAGGCACAAGGCCAGTTTTTATCTTACTCCCAAGGTCGGGTCGGGAAAGTGGGGTTTAAAAATTGCCTGGGCAGCCCCGTCGGCATTACCCGGTAGGGGCGCCTCAAGCAGTAAGCAATAAACTTACTCCTCCCCAAAGAGGGGAGGCGAAGCCTGGGAGGGTGGACCTCCTAGAGCTGCACAGGACAGACCCATAGACCGGCGTAAATCAAGCCCCGAAGGCCAAGACAATACTAGTCTATGGGGTGCAGTATCCATCGGAACAGATACCACACTTTGATCTTAGCCAAAACTCACGAGTAGATATATCAGCTAAATCGTCAAACTACACAAAGTCCTGTTGATTTTCAGACACGGCTCATATGTTTTGTTCGACATGACTGTCATAGTAGTCGATTGTACGATAACAGCAAATGCATATTTATCAAAGTGATCAAATAGATTATTCAGTACTTGTGAAACTTGAATCTGAATTCGCTTCTCCGTTATATTTGTAACATATGTTTTGCTGAGATTTTGTATGATTAACTTGTGCTCAGATACGCATCGGAAATGATGTCCGCTCGCCTGAAGACTTCTAGCGAATCAGTTGGTCTGATTGTTATTACATTACTCATACTGTTATCAGTTGATTAAACATTAGCCTCGCGTTAATTATACATCAATTAACTTAACTTATCTGTTCTGGAATAATACACAAAAATACACAATCTAAATATGTAGTTAGAATAAATAATAATAAAATGTGGTTATAATTCTTGTAAAGTAATCAGATGCGAATAAAAGATGAAGAATATCTGATTGGCATCTTTTGATCCTTGCGGTTAACATTCAAATAGTATTTGAAAAAAAACAAGGAATATTTTTATGGTATTTTCAAATATTTTGCGTATTTAGCAACAAAGATTATATTTGAAACTGAGGTGTTAGAGAATTACCGGAAGTCAGCTCACTCCCCCTCCCAATGGACAGTGTGTAAAACGTTGAACTCTGTGTATTCGCAAAATATCGAGAGGTTCCATTTTGTGTTATTAATCGATGTAAATGCAATGCCTTAAGTAGTAAAAAAATGAGATGAATATGAAGTAGAAAAGAGAGAATAAGAAAGACAGAAGATTATCACAGATGATTGACAAATTTAAAATGGCGAACAGATTAGAGAAAGGATATCATTATAAAAAAAAACAAGAAGACGATACATAGGGAAAGTGAAAAAATAGAGTGGAAGAAAAAGAACAGTAAGAGAAAGAAGAAGTAGAAGAAAAAGACGAAGAAGTTGAAGAAGAAGGAAGGGAAAAAAAGAAGAAGAAGAAGAAGGAAGAAGCAGAAGAAGAAGAAGAAAAAGAAGAAGAAAAAGAAAGAAAAAAATAATTTAAAAAATAGACGAAGAAGAAAAAGAAAAAAGAATAAAAAGAAGAAGATGAAAGAGAAGAAGAAAGAGACGAAAAAGTAGTAAACAAAAAGAATGGAGAAGAATACTCTAAAATGATTAGATAGTAAGGGAAGAAGTAGAAAAACAATGAAACAGAGAAGACGAAGGATAATAAAAAAGAAAAGAATGAAGTAAATAACAAAAGCAACGAATAACAGGAAAAGGAAAAAAAAAGAGAATAAGAATATTAAAATGATGACGACGAAAAAGAACAAGGAGAGAGATGTGTAATTTACCAAACATCTTATTAGGTAGAATAGCAAACCATAAGCCTGAAAAAAAACAAAAAAACTGAGGCGGTACAGGAGGAGGAGAACGATCAAAATAAGTAGAACGAGATGAAGACGAAAAAAAAATTGCATAAATGAAGAGCAGATTGAATAAAATACGAATTATTTGATACCGAAAAGTAGTAGTAGTAATAGTAGTAGTAGTAGTAGTAGTAGTATGAGTAGTGGTAGCAGTAGTAGTTAGTAGTAGTAATAGTATGAGTAGTGGTAGCAGTAGTAGTTAGTAGAAGTAGTAGTAGTATGAGTAGTGGTAGCAGTAGTAGTTAGTAGTAGTAATAGTATGAGTAGTGGTAGCAGTAGTAGTTAGTAGTAGTAGTCGTATGAGTAGTGGTAGCAGTAGTAGTTAGTAGTAGTAGTATGAGTAGTGGTAGCAGTAGTAGTTAGTAGTAGTAGTAGTATGAGTAGTGGTAGCAGTAGTAGTTAGTAGTAGTAGTAGTATGAGTAGTGGTAGCAGTAGTAGTTAGTAGTAGTAATAGTATGAGTAGTGGTAGCAGTAGTAGTTAGTAGTAGTAATAGTATGAGTAGTGGTAGCAGTAGTAGTTAGTAGTAGTAATAGTATGAGTAGTGGTAGCAGTAGTAGTTAGTAGTAGTAGTCGTATGAGTAGTGGTAGCAGTAGTAGTTAGTAGTAGTAGTAGTATGAGTAGTGGTAGCAGTAGTAGTTAGTAGTAGTAGTAGTTGTATGAGTAGTGGTAGCAGTAGTAGTTAGTAGTAGTAATAGTATGAGTAGTGGTAGCAGTAGTAGTTAGTAGTAGTAATAGTATGAGTAGTGGTAGCAGTAGTAGTTAGTAGTAGTAGTAGTATGAGTAGTGATGGCAGTAGTAGTTAGTAGTAGTGGTAGCAGTAGTAGTTAGTAGTAGTAGTAGTATGAGTAGTGGTAGCAGTAGTAGTTAGTAGTAGTAGTAGTATGAGTAGTGGTAGCAGTAGTAGTTAGTAGTCGTAATAGTATGAGTAGTGGTAGCAGTAGTAGTAGTAGTATGAGTAGTGGTAGCAGTAGTAGTTAGTAGTAGTAATAGTATGAGTAGTGGTAGCAGTAGTAGTTAGTAGTAGTAGTAGTAGTATGAGTAGTGGTATCAGTAGTAGTAGTAGTATGAGTAGTGGTAGCAGTAGTAGTTTGTAGTAGTAGTATGAGTAGTGGTAGCAGTAGTAGTTAGTAGTAGTAGTAGTAGTATGAGTAGTGGTAGCAGTAGTAGTTAGTAGTAGTAGTATGAGTAGTGGTAGCAGTAGTAGTTAGTAGTAGTAGTAGTAGTAGTATGAGTAGTGGTAGCAGTAGTAGGTAGTAGTAGTAGTATGAGTAGTGGTAGCAGTAGTAGTTAGTAGTAGTAGTAGTATGAGTAGTGCTAGCAGTAGTAGTTAGTAGTAGTAGTAGTATGAGTAGTGCTAGCAGTAGTAGTTAGTAGTAAAGAAAGAAGAAAAAAAAGCAATAAAATCAGAACAAAAAAAAGTAGAAGAAAATAATGATAAATTACTTCAGTAGTGATATTACCCATAATTTATAATGGGGTATTTTACACATTTTATAGTTAGTTTTATTACCCCTGACTGTTAATAAACAGAGAGTTACAAAGGGAGTGCAGGAGGCGATAATTCAAAAAACATAAAATGAAAGCGAGGGCAAAATAAATTTAGTTAGAGACGGTGGAATCAATAGACAGACACTTTGTAAGAGATCGGTTAATTTTTGGTAGAATTTGGTATATTCGAACTACTGTTCTCGTCTTGGGTGTTTTTATCACAACGTTTCGGCCCATGTAACCTCCGACCTTCTTTAGGTGTACCTTGTCGAACTCGGGAATCTGGACGGAATTTCGAAAAGAACCCTTTATTAAATCCATGATCTCGTTCCTTGACAGGGAAAAAGTGTTCAGTAATTCGCAATTATTCGTATATGAACTTTCATCCTACTATCACTTAGAACTGAAGTGTACTTAGTACTATATCCACTACGCTATGGGTCCTCGGTTACTGTTTCTTATCATAGTTTACTCCAAACAAAGCAGGCCGCCACTGTAGACGTGATGGCCTACTTAGCATAAGGGTGTAAGTTTTGGGTGTTATCCTAAGTTGTGGGCTTTGTAGCGAGATGTCTGGTTAGGGGTAGGGTTGTTAGAATAAGCAAAAGCAGTTAAAACTATTCATATTCATTAACAAAAATGCGATACTATTTTGGGGAGATTTTGTGAATAATTCAACTTTTTCTCCAATTTGGAATTTAACGTTTATGTTTATAAGTACGAGGCAGTGTTTGATTAAACGAAGGGCATGGCTGGTTTTACAGTTTGTTTGTTTTTCATGAGTGTCTGAAAAATACTCATATTTAAAGAACCCTTGATTTAAGCAAACATAAACCTGTAGTATATGATGACTATTTCTACAGAAACATTTAAACCAATTACCAATTTCTGAGTGGTACGTGAAAATCACAACTCTTGGGCGATGACGGTGGTTAAGTGGATGACGACACGGACTGAAGTTTCTCGTTTTATACTACACTATGTAAAACCTAAATTATGAACTACCCAGTTGGTAGGACGAATTTAATAGCGTGATATTGTTAACCCAGTTAGGCACAATAGCATACACACATAATACGAGCATCAAATACTTGTGCGACAGTTCAGAAGTTGTATTTTTTCCTAAAGAAATCTCTTGTTAAAAAGCGACAGTTTTTACTACAGTTAAATTCGGTATTTAAGGATAATTGAAAATGGTAGAATAATACTTTAAATGACACTGAAAGAAATGATTATATTTAGAGGCGTGATCTTCTTCTTTTACTTTCGTGTGAATCAGATGATGTTGGTGTTGGTATTAGTTTCCCCGATGTTTTTCTAGTTAAGAAACCTTTCTGGAAATACATCGGATACTTACGGGAAGGACCACGAGAAGGTTGCCATATCCCTAAGTGAAAGTGGTACTGTGGAACCGATTGGATTCGAACTTGGAACACCCATGTATTCAGTCCGTGTCGTTATCTACTTAACCACCATCCCCTCCCGGCGCTGATCTGAGGATTTGAGAGGAAATATTAGGGTCACCAGCTAGCAAGTGCTAACTTAACATGAATGGAATTTTGTGAATGAAAAATCTAATAAAACATGATTAATCAACAGAACATTCATAAAACCACAACTTTACATGAATATAAAAGTTAGTTTTCTTTTAGTGAAGAAATGTTCATTGGTAAAGTTTATACAACTCGTGTTCTTTGGTTGACAATATTCCCTTTTTCAAGCAAACACGAGGGCTAAAGATTCGAACTTGGAACACCCAGGTCTTCAGTCCGTGTCGTTATCTACTTAACCACAGTCACCTCCCTCCCAGTTTTGTCATCTTTGTCTTCGATTTTACAACTATCGTCTCTTGCGTCCAATAACTTGTTTTGTAGTTCGTTTGTATCTTTTCTGTGCATGTTTTTTGGTACTGGTTCGGGATCTATCTTCTTATTTATTTCCTCTTTTCATTCTTATGAAAAAAAATCCCTATGTTTCGAATAATAAATTATAGTATCGCTCTCCAGCAGGAAGTTCCGATGATCACGGACGCCATGCCCATTACACTAACGCCGATATCCATAACGCGTGTTGTCATATTTCCTCCAGTGGGGAACGAATTTAATTATGCATCATCCCTGTCACTCTTCCCAAACTAAATGGACACTAGCTAAATTCTCGTTTACATAATTAATATTCGATCGATAATAAAGCGCATTGCTTGTCATTTTTCATTCAACAATAACATGGGAGATTCAAATAATGTCAGCGTGCATATTTAATGTTTGCATCTTATTATAATCGAGGTTAAGCGTCTGTTTGTAAGAGAACCTATTTTCACTTGGTACGTCACAATTGCTTAGGCGTTAACTGTCTTATCAATAAACAATTTTATTTAAAAATTACTATATTTGCACTCATTAAAATGGAATATGTTATTATTTGTAAGGTTAGCCTGATTTACGCAATTTATAAATTAAATTAAATGCATATATAAAATAAAGTAGAGGTTCATAACGGAAATAGAATTAAACATTTATAATACATTTCACGAGATTTCTACACGTAAACACGTCTAAAAAATAAGACTTATATTTCATGTACCTCTTTTATAGGAAGCGTTGGTTTAGATGAAAGTGCTTCTGTGAAACGTAATGAATATGGACCCTGCGCACCCAGGTCTCAGTCCGCGTCATTAACCACCCATCCATCTTGCCATTCCCGATATGTACATGTAGTAATATGAACAAATATGTATTTCAGGTAGACTTCAGAGAGACGTCGTAGGTATTATTCCCAAGGAAAATAATTATGATAATTCCATGGATTTAGATCGTAGAGTTGTTTTTTTAGTTAACCAGTGCTTATTCTAACTAAGAAATGATTGTCTATTTAATATTACCCCCTCATGATATATTCACTTCATCAAATTTGCGTGCCACGCCTTTTGTTTAAAAATATTTGGGCGCTATTCATTTTAAATTTTCTAATGAACAAATAGTAACCTTACATTGGGAGGTGGCGGAGGGTAAGTGGATATCAACACGGACTTAAGACCTTGGTGTTCAAAGTTCGAATCTAGTCGATTCCACAGTCACTTTCATTTAGGGATGTTATAACCTTCTCGTGGTCTTACCCGTAAGTACCCGATGTCTTTCCAGAAATATTTCTATCTAGAAAAACATCGGTGAAACTAATGCCAACACCAGAATCATCTGATTTACATGAAAGAAGAAGAACCTTACATTTATGTAGAAAAAAACACGTTATTCGTCGCATTTTTTCGAATAAAAATTAATTCATTTTTTATTTTTATTTTTTTTTTAATTAAGTGGTATTTTATTTTGTTGTTTTTTATTAGTTAGCCCAAAGTCAAATCTATTCACCAGTTTTGCTACATACCATTAACCTTTAGTAGTATTTCTGTTCTAATTTTGAATTGATACACTATTTAAGTTATAAATTTAAAAGAAAATAAGCCAAACATACTCTCTCATTTATAACTATTTAAACCAGGAAAGCGGCCGACAAAATAATATTGTTTTTTTTTTAATAAAAATGAATAAAAATGATACCATGAAGTACTCTAGATACTAAGTTTGCAGACAGAATGTTGTAAAAGAAAATAAGACAAAAATAAATACTATCAATATAGTAGGATTTTATTTAATTTATATTAAGTTCAGTTTAACATTATTATTCAATATT
>OY744535.1:17975115-17977615 GCA_963556195.1 Sepiola atlantica
CGTCGGCATTCCTCGGTAGGGGCGCCTCAGGCAGTAAGCAATAAACTTACTCCTCCCCAAAGAGGGGAGGCGAAGCCTGGAAGGGTGGACCTCCTAGAACTGCACAAGACAGACCCATAGACCGGCGTAAATCAAGCCCCTAAGGCCAAAACAATACCAGCCTATGGGGTGCAGTATCCATCGGAATAGATACTACACTTGCCTCACTCTCATGAGTGATTACCACTAAAAATTGGGGAGGGCGGATGTCCAGTGAGTGTGAAATTTATTCAGTATCACACCCCCTACTGATGAGACGATCACTAAAATGACCCTCATATAATGTAATGAGGATTACACAAAGAATGTTGGGCATGCATATCTAAAACTTGGTGGACAAGTCAAACATAGACTAAGGTTTATTTAGTAAATAAAACAGGTTATGGTTTCACCAGATTTCCCGAACGCTTTTTACTCTAACAGTTGCACATTACTTTGTTTCACGCAATAGACTTTTACCATTGATATCTCGAAAATAACGGCTGTTTGTTTTCTATGCAGTTATAATTAATATGCCAGTACCTTCCAGGGGAGATTGATGTAGAAGGAAAGTAAATATCAAAAGAAAATATAACAAAGTCTATGCATACATAAGTAATTAATTCTTATTGTCAAGTTAACGCAATACAAATGAAAGGTTGGCAAATATATTATGCAATTAAATATTTGATTTGTACTAATATATAATTGATATTAAATAAATGAATTAAATTAATATAAAAAAATGGAATATTAATTTAACTAGCAATAATGTGTTCTCCCTAGTCGCATGCCTTTCTTATGACATGTAATGTAAGCATCCCGTTTGTTTATCATCAGACAGACATACAACTGGTTGTTGGCGTACCCTATGTATACACTGTGAGGTTGGTCTGATGACAACCGAACATATCGTGCTACCAGATCAGGCTGTCTGAAGATATCGGCTTCCTGACTCAAAATGCACCAAACAGTTACGTGTTGTTGTTTTTTTTCTCATTTCTCTTTATAAAACTCAATCATTTTTTTCAAAGCGAAACACAATAAAAAAGAAACAATGTACCTCCCTCCCTTCCCACTTCCCTTCTTCTGTAGCATAATCACTAAAGAAATACACGTCACGAGAACCACAGGGGGGGGGGAGTTTTATTATTAATGGTAACTAATCCCGCCCGAATGAGACAGTTCTCCGAAACCACTTCAACAGTTCGAACTACATCCTCTCCGGGCCGAAAACAATACGAAAAGTTCATGAAAGGATTAATAGTGGTTACAATCTTTTTTAAATACTTTTGTGAATCACTTTCTATAGTCGATTTCTCATAGTCACTTTTAAATATGTGTTTTTAAGAGTCATTTTAACATAGGCATTTTTACACAGTTCATTACAAAAGAAGTTACCTTACAGGTTCGTCCGTCGCTGGTCGTGGGTTTGCTGGCCCTCCTCTTTCTTGCTGGCTCGTGATCGTCGTGGAGTAACTGTTTTGTGTGGGCACAGTCCATTGACAGGCAGAAGAGAAACGCGGAGACGATTTTCCATCAGAGATATTCAACCTTTTTATTTTCACACTTCGGTTGGAGAGGGTTCCATTGTCGGTTCTTCATTCCACCCTTTTTTCCTTTATTCATACTGTGGGTCGTTGGATGCAGTATGCTATTTTCTAGCACGTTTTACTCATGTCTGGCGAATTTCCACCCGACTACACATCACAGAGCCACATGCTGAGTGCCCCGACTCTCGCTTCCAGAGTCCCGACTCTTAACTCAAAACCCAACTTTTCACACGAAGTTACATTGCTGAGTCTGTTGATCCTCTCGCTTCGAAGATCGGGTACTGACTGGTAAACTAAATCTTCACCCAAAATTGTTGTGACATACAACTGTTCACGTGGACCCAACGTGCAAAATATTTCCGTCATCATGTCTTTTCTGACCTTCTTGACCCTGCCATTTCCTATCGGCCAAACATACCTCAAATTTGTTATGATTTTACAAAATGAGTCACTATGATACATAGTTGTTTGTTCCTAAAATCACATATGCCATTAAATTGTACTTAATCCGATTTCTTTCACAATTTGTACAAGGCGATCTACACACTTTAAAATACAGGGCCCGTCATAATCAAACACTTCACCCTCTCCGTCCATTAACCCCTACCACATTCAAGATACTAAAAACTTGAAGCATAAATATTTTATAAATTAAACGTAAAACCTAGTACTAAAATGACCAGATTCGGGATTAAATAACCCGAAAAGAGTTGATATTCCGTAAAAACAAACAACCAAACCAAAAACCAATAATGATATAAACATTAATAAAAATGATATTTAAATATATAAACATGAATAATGATGTAAGAATACATAAACATTAACAAGAAATTATTTAAAATACATACAATTTAAAAGAATGATGTTAAACTACATCAACTTTTTAAAAAATAATATTAAAATAGACAAGCAAAAACAATATCATA
>OY744535.1:17987615-18022615 GCA_963556195.1 Sepiola atlantica
CATTAATTAAGTAAGTTAACATACCGTATATCGTTAAGTCTACATATATATATATATATATATATATATATATATATATATATATATATATATATATATATATATATATATACAGGGTGGGCCAAAATAAGGGTCCTATCTTTAAATTTGAATAACTTGAATTTGAATAACTTCCACAAAATAAAAGTTAAACTCACCAAACTTTGTGTGTGTAGACTGACCCTTCCGAGATTTTTTGAAATAAACAAAACAAATTTTAGCCGAAAAACACTTCTTAAAACTTACAAAAACTAAAGTATTGTTTTTTACACTGTTTTGAGTTTTTTAAGCAAAAAAAATGTTTTCTAAATGAGGGTACGTTCCTTAGGGCTAATACGCTCATGCTTGCTTCGGAAGGGGTCCTTTACTTATTCTAAAAAAAAAAAAAATCAATAAATAAAAAAGTTATGAATTTTTAAAAATAGGACCCTTATTTTTGCCCACCCTGTATATATATATATATATATATATATATATATATATATATATATATATATATATATATATATATAGTAAGCAATGAAAATATATATGGCAATCAAGCTACACAGAGGCTCCCGTGTTTCATCCCCGTTGGGCTTCCCGCGAACAAAGGTTTTGTTCGCGAGAAGCCCATCGATTAGCTGAGGGAACAACAAAGAATCTGATATATAAAAACACCTGACAAAAATAACTCCATGCATTTAGCCTGATGATTCCCCCCGGGGATGAAACACGGCAGCCTCTGTGTAGCTTGATTTCCATATATATTTTCATTGCTTACTACCTAGCCCTACTTACGTATCGAGCACTGTTGAAGTAAATACTGAAAACGGACACATAAAAAATTATATCTCCGTTTAATATTTTATGTGGATACATGAAGTACTAATATTATATTTATATATATATATATATATATATATATATATATATATATATATATATATATATATATATATATATATATATTAAGAACAGGAAAATAAAGATATGATGTTAAGAAACGTTTATCATACAAAATAGATGATCAATATACGAGATAGAGCAATATATATATATATATATATATATATATATATTAATGATGGGGCGATTACATTTTTCTTCTTGCCAATACAATTACTGGTTCTGTTCTAAATTCCCAATTTCAATTATGTTTTCATTTTTAAATATTGTATTCGAGATTTGTTTTTGTTTTCTTATTTTCAAATTATTGTAAAACACAATTGTAATGTGGCAATATATTTTCGAAAATGAAAATAAATTACGGGTGGTCAGGGCGTATATTACACTGGTAGATCATTCTGAATATTTTTCTCAAATGATTTCCTTGTAATCGATTAGAAAGCATGAGACAACTAAATATGTATTACTTTTTTTTAAGTCGAGTAGCATTAGTTCGTCGTTAGTTGACAAATTCCATTTGAAAATTTTCATAAACAATTGTAATTAGTCGACGATTGGTATGCAAAATAGAAAGATAGTGTAGGAAAGGTATCGTTTACTAAGCTCTCTCCCCATGTAATTAATTAGTTTCTAAATGATAATATACAATATATATAATTTTGTAGATTAACAGTCTCATCCTACCACAAAAAAGCGATTATACTTCTTATGTGATTACATGTGGAGACCTTGCAAAAATTGGCGGAAAGAAGAAAAACAACAATTATTTTAGAGGGGTAGATTAGTTCCGTATAATTATTTACGTGCAATGATCATAATTTTCGGGCAATTCTAACTTTTTATGGGTTCACTAACTTATTTTACCACGAACCGTTAGAGTAATCGCTTAAAAATGTAACGACCTCAAAACAAAAACGTACAAAATTCATCTTCCTGAGCAAAAGTAAATTATTTTGGTAAACTGCTGAAAAAACCCTAGAATGTCTCGGAAAGTGGAGATCATTTGATTTTTTATTTATATGTCAAACTGATGCCATATTTAAGACTAGTATCTAATGTTTGGGGTTGTGGTGATTTGTCGGTGACCGGAAAAAAGCAAACCGATAAAAAAGCTCACTAGATGCAAGTCCACCAAACTAATTAAAACACAGACCAGAACCCACTAACGATAAATCAAACATATTTTTTAAAAATAAAAACATTTTCTATTTACTTTTTATTTATCAATAAATGTTTATCAGTATTATTATTTTATCAACAAAAATGTATTTAGTTTATTTTTTAACATTTTCCGGTACTTGTTGATCATTTCAATCTCATAAAATTCTTGGTGCTTGTTTTTTTGAATTTTTATTTTTCGACATTTGCAATTAAAACTTTCAAAAGAATAACGATATTACTAATGTTATCGCCTAAAAATGGAAAATCGCATTTATCCGTTTGTGTTTATGAACCCAAAAGGATGAATGCGATTCTCCATTTTTAGGCGATAATATGTAAACAACCTGAAAACCCTGTGGTAAAAGTAAATTAAACAACAAAAAATCAGTTTTGTATATAAATTGTAAGTAAAAACGAGCCGTCCTCTTTGATAATTACTTCCTCTTAAGTAGTATTCATTCCATACAATCGTTGATCTGACAATCTCTGTAACCCTTAACTTTGAGTGGCCTGCGAGTCTCGATCAGAGATGAGCCAATAGTATAAAAAAATTGTCCTTTTTTATTTATTAGATATTTATCCAGATTTATGGTACACGCCAATTTTTTAAATATAATTTAGGTATGCTCCTTTCCCTACTGTATTTGTTGCACCAGTTAACGTGCATGTGTATGTATGTATGTATGTATGTATGTATGTATGTATGTATGTATTATTATTATTATTATTATTATTATTATTATTATTTACTCACTAGGAGTTATCACACTGGTCATCGTCAGTGATCGCCCGCTGCCAACAACCTGTGGTATTCCCTGGAGTCTGAGTGACAACACGTCTCCTCAGACTTCCAGTATGCTCCACCTCTTTTCGTTCATCACCGCTGATGACCTTGCGGTATCGCAACAGCCACCTACCAACGATTTCCCGCTGATAAGGGCCATTGGTCCCCTCTGGGGCCCGAGTGGCAACAAGACTCCCCAAGGTCCCAGAGCTGTCCGCGTTCTTCCAGTGGAGGTCTGGTTTGCGCTTTCCCTCCTCGATCCTCTGTCCATAATTTTCGTGGCGTCAGCCTATGCTTGCGCCTCTCTCGTGCGGTTGTATTTCCCCCGGTACTACTACTACTACTAGCACTACTACTACTATTATTATTATTATTATTATTATTATTATTTAATATTATTAATTTAGTAATATGCATATTTATATATTGTGACTTTTTGAACTCTTTCATGCATGATTGTTGTAATAATTCTACGCACCTGATGAAGGTCGTTTTTGAACCACGCACCTTCAGATTGCACTGACTACCGTAAATGCCAGTAACGACTAAAAATAAAATCAAAACGCATTCCTCGCTGTCTCTGATTCCCAGAAAAAAACCTCAGAAATGTTTACATAAAAATTCATGCTATTTATAACAACTTTTTTTGCTTCTTGTGGAAAAATAGAATTCATACAAGAGTTAATAAGACTCCAAGTGTTGAAATGTATTAAATAAAAAAGAACACTATAATAGATATACCCTTCTCCTTCTTTCGTGTGAATCAGATGATTCTGGTGTTGGCATTAGTTTCCCCGATGTTTTCCTAGTTAGGAATCTTTCTGAATAGACATCGGGTACTTACGGGAAGGACCACGAGAAGGTTGCCAACATCCCTAAGTGAAAGTGGTACTGTGGAACCGATTGGATTCGAACTTGGAACACTCAGGTCTTCAGTCCGTCGTTATCCACTTAACCACAGTCACCTCCCATAGCTATACTTAATAAGTACAGATATCTACATATATTTATATTTCCAACAATAATGTAAAATAGGTTTTTGATCTGCTACCTTTCTCACAACAGCTTTACCTACCTTGTAGAAGAAGCACTGGGAAAGTATTTTCTGTGTAACAAATGATTTCAATTTCGCAAAGCGGTTCATATTGCATTCATTTTTCTCAAAGCCTACATCAGCATGCAGCATGGTAAGTTATTAGAGATTTTTCATAAAAAATGTCTATCAATAAGGAAGAGTAGATAGCTCTATTAATGTGTTTTTACTGAAAAAAATTTGTAAAGGCAAAAGCTTCTGATAATCGTATATCGGATGAAACTAAAACTATAAATCACTATGAACTGTCGTTAGTGCTATATGGTATTTGCTGGCACAGAAAAGAGTTTGACACAAGATCGGATTTAGATGTGTGGCTCGTCCAGCTTCTTAACAAGGCCCTCTGGATAGGGGCAACAAGTATAGCAGTCACCAATAGGGACTACTTTTGAATGCGTAATCACTGTCCCTGTGAGCTGGCTTGTCCAATCAAATCACAGGGCGCAGTAATATCGTTAGTTTCCTAAGGGGCTACTTATGTCCCCTTAGGGTTCGAGAAAAAAGATCAGACGACCTCCTGGCACCAGCTTGGACACATCGCAGAGAGCACCAGCGAGGAACGAGGAAACGCTCTTTCTCCTGCCGCCGTCGCCACTTGACGACACTACCATCTTCACCTGAAGAAAATCACGGGCAGCCCGTAGAACTCTTATATTCTTCCTCTTCCTCAGACGGACACCGTCCCACTCTCTTCTACCTATACCGAACGGTATAGGTAACCTTGAGTTAATAAAACCCCTTTTTGTTATAATTACAGAAATACTTTTCGTTGTTCCGTTTCTTTACGAGAAGATGAAAGGATTAACCCTTTCATCCTCTCATCATCTCCTTACACAAGTTTCCTCAGTTTAGAAGGATCTTCTCAATATTAACCAGGAAAAGAAAACTAAAGATGAAGAGTCGTATAGGAACATAGACTACTTTTAGCTTAATTACATCACATTAGAAAAAATCTTATTTAAGTATAACCTAAAATCTCGTCCTCATACAGTGTAATACATTGGAAAGAAATAGTACGGTAGAGAAACAGGAAAAACATTTTTTTTTTGAAGAGTTGATTCAAAGATCCGCGTGGTAACGTATGTTACTGAACTTCCAGATAATGTACTTCAGTTAACTAATGCAAAAAGAGGCAGACAGTCTTCGGGAAAGTTACAATATAATAGATTACATTTAACAGTATAAGTAGAGAATGTTCCCCAGGGTTCTATTATTATATCATTGATATTTAGTATTTGTATCTGTGATTTTAGGATGATAAATTGAGTTTGACGGACTAAATGATAGTTTACGTTGTTTAAAAGTATATACCCTTTGCAACTACTGGTAGTGTTGCTGTTTCTTACAGAAAGAATGCATAAATACAGTGCGTATATCCTAGGGCACTAAATAATTAATTGTCATATATATATATATATATATATATATTTTTTTTTTGCATAGAAAAATTAGTACAAGATTCGTACCGTCGGTTTCAAACACAGAAGAACTTAGCCATCTTCTGTTGTCATCCGGCTAAGTCCTTCTGTGCTGACGGTACAAATGTACTATTTTTCTGTACTAAAATAAATGAATCTTACGCTCTTAATTTTTAATTTTCAATTTTAATTCTCAATTAATCGAGCACTCTGCTGGGATTTGTCTGCTATATTACAAAGAATATATATATATATATATATATATAAATATATGCTCATATATATATATATATATATATAAATATGTTCATATATATATACTTCTTTTGAAAAATGTTAAGAGAAATCCCAACAGAATGCTCGATTAATTAGGAAATTACAATATTTCAAAAAGAGTGACGACAAAGCTGAAGATAGTCGGGAGGTAAACACCATTCTGAGCGTGAAACCGATGGTACTGATATTTTACTGATTTTCTGTTCCAAATAATAAATTAATATGAATAAATATAATATATATATGAATATATATATATGAATATATATATATATATATATATATATATATATATATATATGTGTGTGTGTAAACAAAAAAATAGAAATACCAATATAAGAAATAAAGACGTATACTAAAGAACAACTCTACTTGTCATTGAGCACTTTTTATAAACACTGGAGCTTCATAAGATTTACATCCATAGAAACTAATACAATACATGTACCAAATATATATGTGTCTATATATATATATATATATATATATATATATATATATATATATATATATATATATATATGACTCTGTTACATTAAACTGGTGAAATATTGGCTTACTTTAGGGATTTGTTTTGGCAGCAGGCGCCGGCCATGCTAGCATTGTCGGAGACCATATGAATCTGAACCTCATTTATTCTTGCCTTTTTTTCTTAGTAAATAAATATGCATATTCAGAGGGAAGAGGCAGACGAGCCATCGATTATTGAACCCGAGAATATGTGTTACATTTGTTTAGACCTTTCTTTTTGATATTTAACAGAACAAGTATGCATATTATGTGTCCATCCAATTTGTCTCAATTAAAACGCTCATATAAATACATCAACATTTCTTATCTTTTTTTATTTACTAAATACGCGCTTTAAGCAAATGCATGTGATCGATTCTCTACAGGTTTTGTTTTCATGTAAAGCCAAGTAATACTTTGAAGTAAGGAGGAATAGAACTACAATTAACATATAAACATATGGTTTTATGTTTCGGAATTTTTTAGAGTTCAGTTTGTGGTTAGGTTGTATTTTATTCAACCACACAACTATATTCATCTTGTGGTTATTTTAACAACCTTTCAATTGATGAAACCTGCGATCTTCATCAGGTACGTCTTTACTATGTCTTTATCATAAACGGAACCCGTTTTGAAGAATGAAGAAGTAGATAACATGAAGAGTCGCTCATGGGCGCATATGATAGACAGTTTAAAGAAGAAACCATATTTTTGAACTTGGGAATGTTCATGTCGAACTTGCAAACCTATACAGTATTGTGAAATAAACAATTTATTTCAGCCACTAAGGTGGATTATTCTTGTTCTGTTCACCATAATCGTGTAAAAAGTGTTATTTCAGTGTTTTTTGTAGCTTTTATCACTTGTAGTGAAGACAGAACCATGAACTACCAAATAACTACCATTTAGAACGGCTCATTAATCAACGCAATTTACCGTTACGTTACGGTTCAATGGAATAAATAAATTGTTCACTTCGGAATTCCGCATAGCCTCCTAACTTCGAAATAAAGAACTTCGAGTTCACGAGATATCCCTTATCTGTAAGAAATGCCCTTCATATCTGTCCGTACACAGCTCCTGAGTCTGTTCTTTTTAAAACAGGTACCCTTGATGGCTAACTTTTAACAATTTTTGTAACAGTCGCACAGACCGATATAATGTTAATAATGATGTACAGTGACCTAAAGCCGCTAAGAATGACTGATCTAATGCAATGTCGCGGTGAAGATAAGGGCTTGCCACAAATGAATAACCAATAGTACAATGCTGTCTGAAATTATATCAGGAGTATACAATAAGTCGCATCTTATTCATTCGCCCATATAAACCACCGAGTTCTGTGACATCCCAGACACATTTGGTGTATCATTATTTCCTGGTTCTGTTGAAGATAATAATAATACGTGCATAGAAAATACGTAGTCATATAAGAAGACATCATTTCTCATTGTTATTGCATAATTACTAACTAAAGCAAAGCGCAGACAAAGAAAATATGCACTTTGTACTTAAATAAAATCATTGGCTATGAGGAAAAGAACAAGTTTTACATTTTCTTTTCAAATAACGCTTTGATGTGTCTGAAAAAGACTTAACCCCCCTGTGCAAAAACAACATATTCAATTTCATTTTTCCCGGCCAACGATGGGACACATGTTAGCTAGTAATATATATATATACATATATATATATATATGTATATATATATATATATATATATAAATATATATATATATATATATGTATGTATATATATATATATATATATATATATATATATATATATATATATATATGTCTGTATATATATATAAATATACATATATATATTTATGTATGTAAATATATATGTAAATATATATATATATATATATATTTATGTATGTAAATATATATATATATATATATATATATATATATAGTAGAGAATGGTAGTTTGCTTGAAGCATTGCTGGGTATAGTAGTAGTAAGTTTTTGAAAGGCTGTGGGCAATGCAATTCCGGGTAAGATGCAAGTTGAAAGGAAAGGAACAAAAACAATAAAAATAAATCGAGTACGATATAAGACTTACTATTTATTTTTCCTTTTTTTTCCTTTTTTCTTACATAACAGCAAGAGTGTTTTAGCTGTTCGTGTGATGTCCGGGTGATTAAAAATCACTATTTGATATTTCGGGAAAAGACATCCCTTTTTCAAAAATAATTAGACCAGAAGAATAATAATATTTTATTCTTCTCCGACTGTGTAGAGAATAATACATACATATTATTCTCTACAACTCACCAAACTTTATGTGTGTGTAGACTGACCCTTCCGAGATTTCTTGAAATAAACAAAACAAATTTTAGCCGAAAAACACTTCTTAAAACTTACAAAAACTAAAGTATTGTTTTTTTACACTGTTTTGAGTTTTTTAAGCTAAAATAATGTTTTCTAAATGAGGGTTCGTTCCTTAGGGCTAATACGGCTCATGCTTGCTTCGGAAGGGGTCCTTTACTTATTCTAAAAAAAAAAAAATTTGAAATCAATAAATAAAAAAGTTATGAATTTTTAAAAATAGGACCCTTATTTTTGCCCACCCTGATATATATATATATATACATATTCATTATATATATGTATATATATATATATATATATATATATATATATATATATATATATATACATATTTATTATATATATATATACATATTTATTATATATATGTATATATATATATATATATATATATACATATTTATTATATATATATACATATTTATTATATATATATATATACATATTTATTATATATATGTAGCTCCATTTATATCTATGTACCATTTTATTCAAAAGTCTATGCAACCAAGTTTATATAACTACTATATTGATAAGAGATAATATAAACGCAATGATGTTGTTGTTGATTTTTTTTTAATTTCTTATCATTTCTTCTTGACGAACATTAATTAATTGGCTTCAATCTACGTTCCCTCAATGTGTATCGGACCCAATTAAATCATCCAAGCAATAAAACATCAAATGGTTTTCGTCTGTGCCGCCGACGCAAATGCAACCGACGTGTCGCCATCGGATTATTACGATTTGTTTTACGTCAATTCAATATTCCTTATCTGGTCATAATTCACAAAAGATCTTTGATGTCCAAGTTTGCATTGCGTCGAAGTTTATCAAGATGGACGACTGTATCTTTCAAAGTACACTGCCGATAGTTCAGAGCAAGTCAAAGAAAATGCTGTAAATATTAATAAATATGTCTACTAGTCATATTTATAGGATGGTCAGCCTATGATATGAGATGATGCGCTGTTGACCTACTGGATAACATCGGATACGCTTATTTGAATCTGGTTTTCGCAGGAAACAGTTTTTACAGGGTGCGCTTTCGTTTAATAAAATGAGTCTATTGTATGACATACATTAATGCCGCAACCAGATGTATAATTTATTACTATTATAATATTTAAAAGGGAGAGTTTTGGACCTGAGGACTTATTTCGCGTAATTTGGAATCGCCGATTTAGATTATTGGTCGGGGCTTGTGTGGTTATTACCCACCAATATATTTAGGGAAGATAGAAGAACACAATTTAAAAAGAAAGTTATGGGGCAAATACCGATTATGTTTAACTAATCGTATCCGATAAAGTAGTGAATAAGGTTTCGACGAGCGCTTGATATGCCGTAAAACAGACAAACTAATATATGTATCGTAAGTAAATGTAAACCCTGTGTATCGCTTTATTGCAGGTCAATATTTTTTTAATTTTGAAATTACTATGAAACGCGGAGAAGTGAAATTTGGTACAATGGAAGAGCATAACAAAGTGCCTTATTTCCCTGATTTTTGTGGAATTTGAACAAATATTTTGAAAGTTATGCTAATTTTTCTATTTTCTGGTAATTTTAAGTGTGTATCACTTTATTGCAAGTGTCTAAAAATGTATATTTTCGGTAATAAAACAATATTCTAACTTCATATTTCTATTTTATATTATCTATGATCTAATCTGATTTATTAATTTTAATGTCCTACCTCAGCACTGATTCCATAACATCACAAATAGAAGTCCAACAAAACACTAACATTATGCTTCTTTAGAAAACACACAGTTATCATAATAGTTGCGAATACCTACTGTTATTAGACAGCATGTTCAGTTTTAATTATAGTTTGAGTTTTGGTTTTGAACGTTAACAGAAAAGTGCCATTGTTAAAAGGATAATGAGACAATACTTTAGAAAGAGTACGATTCATTAACAAAGAATCGAACACAATAAACATTAGCATTGAACGTATAATGTACTTAGAATGTATTTAATACTATTAATTCCACCGGTGATTAATTGTTAAATTTGTCAAAACTATTTATCTAATTAATAATTTGTTATGAATGTTACTGCATCTTTGAAGAACATTGTGTTCAAAGTAAAACCATTTCGTAATTAACGACATAGCAACGGCACCCCTGTGATATATGCCAGTGTTATCTTTATATGTCTGACTTTATATTTAAATTCTTAGGATACGGCTAAATAGAAACTTCAGATGCGAATTCATTCAAACTATATATACTGTGAAGGTTAACATATCAGTATATCAAAGCTAGCAAAATATGTTATAAATATAGTTTAATAACACATAATTAAGGGCAATTATATATATTATTATAAATATATTTATTTTAGATAAAGGTACGCTTTAATTGTTCTAATTAGACGTAATTTATATGAAGTGAACAATCCAACCATCTCTTTCTTAGCAGCTTAAATTAACAATACGAATAAAATGAATATGCAAAGTCGGAACTAAACCGACTTAAAGTAGCAGAACGAAAAGTTTTATTGCAATAATACATGTTAAAATCATTTACATTGCAATGTTAACCTCAGACAGTTTCCGTCACAATTAACATAACCACTCCCCTCTAAAAGCCAAGGGCATTTTTGTTAAATGTTTACTATTTATTTAATGTAAATGTTGTTTTGCTGATTTGCTAACATCCATGAATTTTATTATCTTTATTAATTGCCCCCCCCCCCTCACAAATGGAAGAGTAAGGCACATTGTCGGTTTTAGTGTAGGAAAACTTCAGCTACTTTAATACGCAGGACTCTATATTAGGACATACATTTATTAGTATATTAGGACAAAAATTATTACTATATTAGGAAACAAATTCATTAGTATAGTGGGACAAAAATGTATTACTATATTAGGACAAACATTTATACTATATTAGAACAAAAAATATTACTATATTCGGGCAAAAATGTATTAGTATATTACGACAAAAACTTATTACTATATTAGGACAAAAATGTATTACTATATTAGGACAAATATTTATTACTATATTAGGACAAACATTATTACTATATTAAGACAAACCATTATTACTATATTAGGACAAAAATGTATTACTATTTAGGACAAACCTTGATTACTATATAGGACAACAAATTATTAGTATATTCGGACAGAAACTATTACTATATTAGGACAACATTTTATTACTATATTAGGACAAAATTATTACTATATTAAGACAAACATTTACTACTATATAAGGACAAAAAATTATTTCTATATTAGGACAAGAATTATTACTATATTAGGACAATAATTTAAATAGCGTTAGTCTAGAAGTATTTCTCCTTCAATGACCGATAACAGCATAGAGTAAATATAGTATTAGAATATATATCACATTTGGTCACACCTAGAAGGGCAAAAGACCATACATTTAGTCGTATGTTACACAAAAATATCAAGAACCACTAGTTAAGTAAATTCGTATGAATCAACACGGTACAACGTTGTTGACCAGCTTGAATCTGTTATTGTTATTTTTTGCAAGAAGGCCCACGTGATTGGTGCCAACTTCCGAAATGAAAGTAAGTCTATGGAACCGACTGGATTCGAACTTGACACATCCAGGTCGTCAGTCCTCGCCGTTATCTACTTAACCACCATCAACTCCAAGAACCAGGATATTAGATATTAGATTCGCCATATGTGATTATTTTTGCCACCTCATGAATAAGAACCACTTATTCGTAGGGTTGCAAAGAATGATCACATATGGCGAATCTAATATCTAATTTCGTTTTCGTTCTTAAACTTGCTTAGTATTTGAAAAAAAATACAAAAAAATATTTCAAAAACATTCCTACGTGTATGGTATCATTAAAATCGTATATTTCGGACTGTGCGTCCCTATAACCTATTTGCCAGACCCGTGTTCGTGCGTTTTCAGGAAGAAATGAATAACTAAACAGATATATTCTTACTACCTAAAAACTTCATGTTTAATCGAGATGTTAAATATCTATAAGTCTTGAGTAATCTTTAATCGCTACATTTATAAACAAAATGGCACATTTAAACGCTTATATTAGTTCGTAACTAATGAAAAGAGAGCCCACCTAACAACCTATCTACGTTGGACCAATATCGTGTGTAACTGTCAGCAGCCTCGTAACTCTAGCTTCCCTTATTTTGTCTTTTAGTCCTCACCTTCAATGAGCCATGTTTCTGACAAAGTGTGAAGAATTGCTGTTTTCTGGGTCGAAACCTATCTATCTAACACTTAGTGTTGGCTAGTTTTTGACCTTGAAGTAGTGTGTTTTTCTGTTCTTTAGCTCCTTACATCAAGTGTCATCATGTCTTGTCTGAAACGACTATGTAAGGGTAAGCATGGCTATCTATAAACAAACACAAAAGGGAAGGTAATACTTTATGAGAGTGAACGTCTTTTAAATGAATATTTTTCTAAGTATTATTTGAAACGTTCAGTGTTTAATTTTTAAAAAAATAAAAAGAATGGTTGGTTAAAAAAAACTGTCTCTGGGTTTGAATCATATTGAAAATTGAATGGATACATAGAAGTAAGCGTTAAAACATTCGTATTGTGTTAAAACTAAGTAACGACACCGTCGCTTTAACGTACGCTTCTATGAAAACTGGCCTGTAGGCAAAACAATGTTCTCCCGCGACACAAGGACCACGCTAAACAAAGTTTATATGGTAACTGACTGCCGAGAACTGGTATATGTTACTACGGTGAATATGCATCTTTTGTTTTTTCTACACCACTGATTATTGTTATGGGAATATATAACAGTTACTTATGTATTAGAAAACGTGTATATAATGTTGTATTGTTTTGGCATAATTAATTAAAGACATTACAGATAAATTTAAAGTACATAATTTTGTACATTTCTCCCCATGCTTCAGAATTTTGGAGATGAGGGTTGATTATTCGTAGAATTTTGTAAATTCGGACTACTGTTCTCATCTTGGGTGTTTTTATCACAACGTTTCGGCCGATGTGACCTCCGACATTTTTCGAGTTCGACAAATTACACCTGAAGAAGGTCGGACGTTACATCGACCAGAACGTTGTGATGAAAACACCCAAGATGAGAACAGTAGTCCGAATATACTAAATTTTACGGATTCCTCCCCATGTTTATTTTACCATAGACAAACAGTAGATGCGGCAGTAATAGACTAGAACCTGAAGACGTCACACGTAACACACAATAGGGGAAAAATGGTAAGTAATATTTAGTTACTTTAAGCTTAAAGAAAAGAATGTAGAGGACGTTTATGTATGTATATTATAAGAACGTGATGGTAAAGAGGTTAGCGGATACTTGTGTAACTATTTGTGAATCGAAAACCTACTTTTTAAAAAGACGTATTTTAGGCAGATAATCAATGGTATGCATAGTTATTTATCAAATCTACGTGGAAACACCGTGTAATACGAAAAATTGACAATATCAAGACATTTACACTATAACACATAGAAAGATCTGTGTTGATGAATGTAGACGGATTGCTCTGCGTATAGGGTCTAGGGAGTCAAAGTGATAACAAGTCTTCTAAGATTTACAGTATAACTAGCTTTTGTCCTTGGCCTTTTGGTCAAGATCAAAGTGTAGTATCTGTTCCGATGGATACTACACCCCATAGACTGTTATTGTCTTGGCCTTCGGGGCTTGATTTACGCCGGTCTATGGGTCTGTCCTGTGCAGTTCTAGGAGGTCCACCCTCCCAGGCTTCGCCTCCCCTCTTTGGAGAGGAGTAAGTTTATTGCTTACTGCCTGAGGCGCCCCTACCGGGGAATGCCGACGGGGCTGCCCAGGCAATTTTTGATGGTCAGAGTGCTCACCTCTCGAGCGCTGGCTTTTCAACACCCACTTTCCGACCCGACCTTGGGTCATATCTTACTTGTGGGAGTAGGATAAAACTGGCCTTGTGCCTAACTCCTGGAGAGAAGTAAATAATACTAGCTTTGCCTTTGAGACACATCCCTTTTCCATTGCATTATGACTTGACTTTTTTCTAGAATTTGAGTGACACTGACGATAATAGTAATATAAGGGCCATTCCGATTGGCGTACGAATAGATATTTTCATATTCGTTCATTCCATCCTCGTAGACTTATTATGGGCATTTTATTTGTGATTTCAATCGATTTAGTTGCCTCTGTGTTTTATTTTAGTAGCGGTGACGGAAATGACGTTATAGGAAAATTATTATTATTAATATTAAAATTATAACGACTAGTAATACGGAAAATAATACAGGGTGGGCCAAAATAAGGGTCCTATCTTTAAATTTGAATAACTTGAATTTGAATAACTTCCACAAAATAAAAGTTAAACTCACCAAACTTTATGTGTGTGTAGACTGACCCTTCCGAGATTTTTTGAAATAAACAAAACAAATTTTAGCCGAAAAACACTTCTTAAAACTTACAAAAACTAAAGTATTGTTTTTTACACTGTTTTGAGTTTTTTAAGCAAAAATAATGTTTTCTAAATGAGGGTACGTTCCTTAGGGCTAATACGGCTCATGCTTGCTTCGGAAGGGGTCCTTTACTTATTCTAAAAAAAAATTAAAAAAATCAATAAATAAAAAAGTTATGAATTTTTAAAAATAGGACCCTTATTTTTGCCCACCCTGTACTATTATAATGTTAGTAATAACAGTAAAAGCATCAGTAATGATAGTCGTACAATCCCCGATATGTTCACTTTGATTTCATAAGTAACGCCTTTAATTCCTATCTGTCTTCATGAACTTATTCTTATTATGTTTATGTAGAAAGTTTACTATTAATAATCGTTGTTTACTATTTCGCTTCTATGTATCTTCCTCCCACAAGGTAAGATGTGACACAAGGTCGGGAAAGTGGGAAAGAACCAGCGCTCGAGAAATTGAGCACTCTGGCTTTTTAAAAATTGCCTGGGCAGCCCCGTCGGCATTCCCCGGTAGGGGCGTCTCAGGCAGTAAGCAATAAACTTACTCCTCCCCAAAGAAGGGAGGCGAAGCCTTGGAGAGTGCACCTCCTAGAACCGCACAGGACTGACAACCATCAATAGACCGGCGTGAATCCAGACCCGAAGGCCCTCACAATTCCGGTTGAATTGTTTACTATTTCACTATCAGTCATGGATGTATAATAATATACATAGTAGTATACACGGCATAATCTCGATGACACACTGGTACCCTATAAGATAACCGCAGTTACGCGGCGTTGAGCAAGGTTAGTACTGAAATGGGTCACCATTTGGTAATATTATGTGGTGTATGTGTTCTCCACTCATATTGGCATTGTTTCCAGTCGTCCTTAACTTCTTCGTGCCATAGGAGTCAGTAAGTGTCCACGCAAGAGAAGTGTACAGGATTAAGCAACCCTTTCCTCATAATTACACGCGCAGCAACGTATACAAGGGGTAACGATTGTGTGTCAAGGCTGGACGGAGTCAATAACATAGTAGTGATTGTATTATTATATTTTTCCATGATATTAGATGCATTAAATTGGTAGCTGTTTGTAAATCTTATTCAATTAGATTCACAGGTTTGGCGCCTATAATTGTGTTTTTATAATATATATATATATATATATATATATATATATACAAATCATAAAAAAACTATTTTTATTTTTTTCAATTATATTAGTGCAATTCGAAGGTGTATGTATTTGTTGACCTCTTATGACATCAGCCACATACCGAATACTTTTTTTATCTTAAAGTTGGTCAAATTCTACTTAATATTTTATAGGAACTAACTTTAAAAATTTAAATGGTAGTGGTAGCAATATCAATAAAGTGGCAGCAACGTAGGTGTAGTGTTATTCTGCTACCCTATGAAACATGCTGATATTCCACTTCGTGTTCTTCGCAGTCAGGATAAATCTCAACGCTTTTATTGTTTCCCTAATTGCGATTAATTATGTGATTCTTGAAATTTGTCATAAATGATTTGAGATTGCACAAATTAAACCTTAAGTGATATCTTGTCGCTTTAGATCTCAATTTCTCCTCGGTAATATGAACATGAAATAATTGTACACAATGAATTATCGAATTCGATTATGACAATTGAGGTTTGATAAAATAAACCATTATTTAAATTACGTAAATTATAGGACACTCTTAAAATAAGAAAATAGCTTAATTGCACGTATCTATCCAATTACACTCGTACAACGTGAATGAACATTCTACCTGGCCGACGGATATTCTTCGACAGATTCTCCAAATTAATGAAATATTGATAATTTTATAATATTGCTAATTCTATTTAATTGTGTGACTCTTCAAATATATAAAATATCATCGTGTAATCTATTAGTAGACGGTAGTTGTGTAACGATATATCAGAAATGTTCTTAGTTATATAACGTAAATGATCTGAATACACACATGGATTATATTAGAACAAACGAAACACTTAGTTTGTATTAATATTTAAATAGAAGTCATATTTTATTTACAGCTATGGAATAGTGTGTACCAGCCTAGAACATTACATATTTATTAATGAAATTGTAAATATATGGAGTTTTTTGAAATGTTATTTTTAACATGGTTCATCCCAAACAAGGCAAGCCGCCACTGTAGACGTAAGGGGCTACCGAGAAAAAAGAAAAGGGGAGACGGTTGGGGGGGGGGTCAACCTAATCTTGGATCTGCACAGCGAGATGTCTGTTTACATTAGTTTTAAATTTCTGCATGTCAGTACTGTCGGGGAAACAGGGGGCAGGGAGGGAGTTCTAGAGGCCACAGCACGAGGAAAGAAGCTATTTGAGTAGAAGGCTCTCCGGCATCTGGGGACCTCCCCAGTGAATGAATGAGAGTTAGTTGATTGTCGAGTTAGTATAGTAGATTACCGTTGAGGGGGCACCAGACTAGTCAATTCATCGGAGCATAATCCATTGAAGTATTTGTAAAACAAATATAAGGATGCTACATGGCGGCGATGGGACAGGGACTGGATCTTGGATGACAGTGAGGGACCTATTAGGTTGGCGAGACTTTTTTGGACCTTGTCAAGGAGGGAGAGACTAGTGGATGATGCACCAGCCCAAATGTGGCAACAATACTCCATGCATGGGCGGATGGTGGTTTTGTAGAGATAGAGGATAATGACAGGTGTGAGGAGTTTACTAGCACGGTAGAGGGAGCCAACCTTCTTTGCGGCAGCCTTGGTAATGTCTGCAATGTATTTGTTAAAATTCATGTTACCTGTGAAGGTTAGGCCGAGGAGTTTGAATGATGAACTCTCAGGTAGGGTGTTATTAGCCATGACAATCGGTGGTTGGAGAGGCTTCTTGTAGTTATTGAAGGAACGGAGCTTTGTCTTTGCGCCAATAAAAATTACCAACCATTATGATCCCAATCCACTACAGGCTGGAGGTCATTTTCTAAAGATTCATCCATTACCTCGGATATGATCTTTTTGCCAACATGGCGAGAGTAAAGCGTGGTGTCGTCAGCAAATAAACCAATCTCAGACTCTATGTCATCAGGGAGATCGTTTATATAGATCAGGTATAACAAAGGTCCAAGGATAGATCTCTGGGGTACATCAGCATTTATGTCATATTGCTTAGAGTGGGTGGATAAGCATGAAACAAAATAGTTAAAATAATGACACATGTTAAGATCATACATATTTGGGACATTAAGTCAGACATTTAGTATATCAATATTTTAACTAGAGTATTCTATTCTTATTCACTTTATATACTAACAATTCGATTTTGTCTTAAATTCAGTTTTCCTTTATTTCTATTAACTTCCCCTCTGTGGAATATATTACCAGAAGGGTGCGACTTTGCAGAGTATATTTATCTAGTTTTAACATTAATGTAATCAAATACCTTTTCTAAACTTCCCTTATTGTTGCATACCCTTTAATTTCTAGTACCTTTTTTCTTCGTCGTAGAGGGGTGTTGTCTCTATGCCGTCAAGTGGTTGAGTTCTTTTTTCGCTTCTGTACTGCCGTGAACACCGCCGTCCGCTGTGTCTACGACAAAAACCTTCCTAACACGATTCAGGAGGCGAACAATCTTTTAAATGTTGATTAGTTTCATTCAGGCGTCAGTTTTCTGTCGCTCTTGGAGATGTTTCACATAACGTTAGGGGATAGATCAACTTACTACTTTATCGTAATTAATTACTAGCTTAAGTCCTTCGCCATTCGAGGAGTGGGGAGAAGGAATCTCATGCATGTATTCTCTTAGAGAAATAAATTCCCTTTTCCATTTCGAACTACATAGAGAAATACGTCTGTTCAGTTTGCTCCCCAAAAGCAGACTGGCAAAACTCAGTTTCCCACACAACATCCCGTGACGTCACAGAACCCATATGCGCAGGTGCACCTTGACCCTTGACCTGAGGTCTCGTCAAAGTATTGGTCTTGTCAACTCTTGTGAGCTCCGACTGTGAGAACAGCCTTATTTTGCACTCGGTTGTACGTGTTCACCCGCATTAAATCGCGCAAGCCAAACCAAATTATCCTCCACACATACGTCCACGTGAACATGCGTCCGGCCTCACAAGGCCATTATCCAACATCATAAGTATACCTATTTTGGCTATTCTATTCATTATTTCTAATCCTCTCATAATGTTCGTCATCATTAAACTGTCAATCGATCAATTCCATTAACAATTACTCTTGTGGGTTTTTGATTTTTATACGTGGCGACTCTTTAGTAAAAGAACGCAGCCGGTGTTACTTAAACGTGCATAACAAACAGGCAATCATCTGGATGAAATCCGATTCACCTGTAAAATTTTCGAAACTGAACCTATAACTTTTGCGCATCATACACTTAATTATAAAGTTCATTTTACTACACCAGCTTCATGTACGACCTTTTAATTTATTTATAGTGTTGGTTTATGCTCACATTCGAAACTTTAATTAGCAAATACTGCATTAAACATTTAAGACAACTTTATTGACTTCATACTGGTAATTAGTTGTGTCATTCTTGTGATTTATCATTGCTGACTGTGTGGGTATTCAAATTTAGATATATGAGGCGCTCTGTGCCTGGTGTTACAGAGTAGTAGAAACGTTTTGAGGTCAGGGTTTACAAAAGGACACCGAACGGAAGATAGGCACAGCACGTGATTTCCGGGCGAGCCTCTCTTCCTTTCTGTAAGCCGGCACTGGAACAAGGAAATACCTGTTTACGCGCCGTTCCTTAAAATGGAGAACACAGGCGACGGGTGATCTGATGTAAGTAGATCAATCGCGTTCAGCTCACTCTGACTCACACACATGCGACGTTTCAGTTTCTGTCCTGTTGAATAAAACTGTGTATAAACTAACCAACAAGTGTCGGCGTGGTTTATATCAACGGACAGGTAAGCAACCGGGGATCACAATGAGGATGGTGGCGACGACGACGCCGATGAACTCGCGTGAGTAAAGGATTATGTACACTTATAACTAAGTTTGTCTATAACACTAGACTTTTTTATGTGCCTCTTCAAAATAATCACGGAATGAAAAATAGAAATTAATTGCACGTTATATTGTGAATTAGACTTATGCAAGATGTGGTCAAGATTGAGTTTAAAAGTGTCATAGGAAATATTTCATGTTTTAAGTATGTCTTATTCAGCTATTTAATTCTAATAATTCTCAGAAATATGTGTTTATATCAGCAGAGTATCAAATTATGTTGCATTGATTTTAAAATTTGCGTTTGCATATATATACATACATATAAGAGGTTTATGTATATATATATACATATAAGAGGTTTATGTAGTTTGCTTGAAGCATTGTTTACTTGTATATATAAATGTTATACTTAGAAGGATATACAATGAAGAGGTGTGACGGATAGACCACGTTAAAGCAAATAAGACATCTAATGGTGGACAAAGTTAAATAGTTTTACCCTTAATACAATGTATAAATACACATATACGTATTTTTTTCACAAACACACATGTATCTGTTTATCTACACAATGTTATGGCCTCTATATATATATATATATATATATGTAGAGAGAGAGAGAGAGAGAGGGAGAGAGAGAAATAGAGAGATTGATAGAGAGAGGAATATTTCTTTAATTAATTATTTATAAACCAATTTGTTATATATATAATTTTATAATTAATTTACAAATTGTATTTTGTGTAGACACAATTTAGACATGCACTCGCGTTCCTGGCTATAAGCCGTCTTCAGCATGCCTTTCCGGGCAGAGATCGAACCTCAGATGTTTATGTTCATAGACTAGTGTTCTAACCACTAGACTAGAATAACCTACCTCATGCGTGCACGACTTCTTATCGCCTATAATGTTACTTAGATTATGTTTTTTTTTTGCGATAGTGGCCGGTGTTCTTTTACGGTGCGTTTTCATTTTTCGCTACCCTGAGCATTTTTGTTTTTATTATCTTAAGAATATGCAAATGAGCGCATTTTTCCTTTCTTTTAATCTGCCCTTAATCGGACGAGTCTTCAATTGTATGTATAGATTTCTTTAAGTAATTACTTAATTTATAAACCAATTTCTTGTATACACAGTTTTATAATTAATCTACAAATTATTTTTTTGCGTGCACAAAAGTTAGACATGGACGCGAGTTTCTGAATCTAAGCGGTCATCATATATGTATTGCTCTTCATGAAATAAAATAGAGCCAACTCTCGTGAATGTTACTATTTATATAAGTATTTAGTATTTGCTTGCAAACGGCTATTGACTATTGGACACATTGTTAAAATCGCCAATTCTCAATTATAGAGTCATACATTCGATCCCAGCTTGAAGAAGTTGCATGTCTAGCAATGGTTAAAACCTGTGATACATCGGAACAGTTCGTCTGTGGATGGAATTGGCATCCACACGTTTTTTGAGATTCGAAACACCTACCATTTGACAAAGAGGTCTTCCTCGAAATATATTATGGAACACGGTCACACAGATTACATCAGTGTTGAAGTCTTGCCTAATCACGTAAGAGTTGCTATATAGGAAAAAAAATTATAAAAAAATATTTTTGAAAATATATATAATTAAAATCACTTGTTTTTGTCTTACTTCTCAACGCCGACATATTTCCATTTCTTGCATTGTGATAGCCTTCTAATACTCCCCTCTCTCTCTCTATCTCTCTCTCTCTCTCTCTCTCTCTCTATATATATATATATATATATATATATATATATATATATATATATATATATATATATATGTATATATATATATATATATATATATATATATATATATATATATACAGGGTCGGGCAGCTAAATTGGTACTTTTTTTTATTTTTACAAAATTCATAATTTAAAGGATTAAATATGGAAAGATATCATTTTAACATTTATTTATTAAATTATTACAGTCTATTGAACAAAATTATTCAATATGAGCACCCTTTGCATCAATTATTTTGGAGATTCTTTGACGAAACCGTGAACAGCTCCTTTTTATTTTATTGGGATCGAGATTGCGAAATGCTCGTTGAATGGCTGTCTTCAATGAGTTTGTATTTGGGTGTGGATTGACATTAGTCTGTCCCTCGACGACGCCGAATAGATAATAGTCGCAAACATTTAGATCTAGAGAGCTGCTGGGCCAAATATCATTCGGAACAAACAAGGGAAGATTCTCCTTCATGAAATCTTGGACTTTCTTTGATCCATGCGCTGGTGCCGAGTCTTGGGTGAGCATGACTTTCGTAGGGTCGTAGTTTCTACGGATCCAATGCAATAAAACATTATTAAGAATGTTCAAATACTCCGCTGTGTTGATTTTAAGACCCGCTTCGATGAAATGAGGAGGCTTCACCTTTCCATCACTTGCCACGGCTGCAAAAACCATCACAGAAGCAGAATTTTTGCTCTGCATCACAGGAGGAACTTCCGAAGGGTGACAGGCAATAATTCGAGTGTTCTGACGATTTGGAACCTTATCCACGATGAACTTTTTCTCATCAACAAAAATGCGCACATGTCATCCTTTGTGTTTCAGATTGTTGAAATGTTTGGGGCATCTTTCAACTCTGATAGCTTTTTAACGGGCAGTGAAGAGATTACAGCGTCTCCTAACGTAGGACTCCATCCCAAGGTCTTCGTTGATTGCTCTGCTGATAGTTCTGCGACTCACATTACGCTTTTTTGCCAGTTTCGACATCGAGTGATTTGGGTCTGCTTTTATCGACCTTTTTAGTCCCACCAGGAAAGTTTTTGTGCGCTTTCGATCACTACGAGTACTGTGCCGACTCCTCTCAACCTTACACTCGGCATCGAAATTAGCCACAACCCGATAGACAGTCGTTTTTTCATAGCCAGTGCTCTTAACAATGTCCGAAAGAGAATTCCCGGCGCGTCTCATTTCGCATATAGTTATTCTTCGTGCGAATTCCGCCATATTAAAACAAATTTGAGTAAATATAATTATGCTATCTTGCAATAAAGTGTTTAAGGATCCTTAGCAAAAAAAAACGTAATCATATGATCAACAATAAAAAAAGATATTAGCATTTTAAATTAGTTCCAATTTATCTGCCCGACCCTGTATATATATATATATATATATGTATATATATATATATATATATATATATATATGTATATATATATATATATATGTATATATATATATATATATATGTATATATATATATATATATATATGTATATATATATATATATATATATATATATATGTATATATATATATATATATGTATATATATATATATATATATGTATATATATATATATATGTATATATATATGTATATATATATGTATATATATATATATGTATATATATATATATATATATATATATATATGTATATATATATATATATATGTATATATATATATATATATATGTATATATATATATATATGTATATATATATGTATATATATATGTATATATATATATATGTATATATATATATATATGTGTGTGTGTGTGTGTTTGTGTGTGCATGGAAAAGACAAAAGGAAAAACAAATTAAACATAGAAGAAATAATCAAACACGAGATTTGAAGGTTTCGTTCGGATTAACGAAACGCTTCAGAAACAGTGAAAATCTTACATTTATTGAATAACGTAAAAACATAAGAAAACATGTTAAAAGGTTGTAGTATTCTTGGTTGTATATTTTTATATAAAGAATTTACTTTTAAGAAGATACGCCGAAATAGTAGAATAACAATGACATTATTATAAACGTAAGTCACCATGCTAAAGCCACATCTCTCTCACTCACTCGCTCTCCCTCTCTCTCTTTCTCTCTCTCTGTCTGTCTGTCTCTCTCTCTTACAAGGAAATTTACAATATACTTTTAGACAGCGATTATCACCGATATATTTCGTAATAGTTTTGTTATCATAGTTGTGTTAGGAAATTTAACAAAAAGTTCAAACTTACCGCCTGAAACAGTTGGTTAAACCATTTCATCAACTCACCTATAAATAAAAATATAACAATATATGCATTTGTTTTGGAATTGTTAATTGATATCTGGATTTAAATAGTAGAATACTAAGTTATTCACTTCGGTTATCCATCATGAAATAGTGTGAAATAAAATATAATACATCTGATAATATTCATGAATACGAATAAAAAAGATTACATACTTTTGCAAGATATTAATTTCCCTTAAAGCCGTAAGGTAAATATATATTAAATATTAGGTTTGAATCAAGTTCGTTTGTATTTTTGAATTGTATTTTTCCGGCTTACTAAATAGCGTTTCATATTCTTTTTCTTAAAATCCTGTAATTGTTGTTGCAAGTATGGTGCACGTCAGTGTAATTTAAGTCCCCGAGCAGAAGAGGTCTTACATGTTTGCTTGTATGTGAGGCCTTGAAATGGAAGAGCAAGCAGAGCACTACTGAAACCTAAGAAAACTAAAAAACCACAAAGACTTGCATAAATATATGATATGGTATGGAGATAATTCTGTTACATAAAGGGGTGTGCCAAAATGGTTCGTTTGATTCCGGAAATTAACAAATTTAAGTGAGAGATTATCTTCGCTCCTGGTGGCCAAAGATGATAGACAGTGATCAAGTGAAATTCGTTGTTTAACAAGATTGCATTTTTATAACAAGACAAATCGCAAACATTCTCCAGATTTCGTAATCGAGCGTAGTAAATGAATGCCGTTAATATCCACTTTACAAAAAACGTTTTGTCCAACCCAATCGAATGTAAACAAAAAATACTAGTCATACTGAAAATCAGTTCGAAATAGTTTGTGTGTTCGAAAAATGCATTTCCGACAATCTGTTAATCCAGATACTATGATTAATCGCGGTATTGAGTAAACGCGAAAATTAGATGAACTAAAATTAACAGATTTATGTACTAGACGGGACTTGTGTAGTATTTTTATTTGTTACATAAAACATGATTTCAAATATACGGAGGGAAACTGATTAAGAATTAATAAATAGGTAAAATATGTAAGTAACATTTGCGATATTGACTCAGAAAATAGCATTCTGTTATTTGAATGCCAATCTGTAATTCATTTATTAGCTCAATCTAGAATTGGATAGGTACGTAGTTAGAAATAGCCAATTAAAATGCCCGTAACAATGTGTGATTAGATGAAGAAGCAATCCCTATTTATGTTGAAAAGATAGAGTAGATGGCACGCGGTAGCAAAAGGGAAACATTAAATAGTAACGGTGCTACGACGCAATAGATAACCAAGGAAGAACAGTTTCTGGTTAAGTGGGGGACATTTTGCGAGTATCAGACTACAAGAGATTTACTGGTTTCCGAATCCAGAGTGGATGGCAGTTCTAAGAACAATTGTTGAACCGGAGAAATGTAATAAATATTGAAAACGAACGAAAAGAACGGGTAGTTTCCGAAAGTTAAACGCAACGAAGAACTGACCTAAATGGCTGCCGAAGTAGCTTTGCATATTCAAGTACAAGTTAGAAAGTTTTAAGCGTAAAAAAAATAGGGGAAACCAACTCTACTCAATATAAAAAATAAAGGTTCAATAGCAAGATTCGCATGCAGAACGCGATAAATCCAATCAAGACTTAGACTAAAAGCTAATATTAATTGAAAGCAACTATACATTTTGCCGATATTATAACAAGTAAAGCATTTTTTTGGAGTGTGCTCGAGTGTAGAAGTCTGACACTTTTTGCAGTGAAAGCTTGGTAAGTCTGGAAATGGCGTTTAGCGCGTTTTGCATATGAACAATTCACAAAAAACACACGCATACCTATATACAGGGTGAGCCAAAAGTAGGTGGACAGTAAAAAACATGTTCCTTCTTGATTTACACAGCTCTGAAGTGTGCCTCTTAGGCTTCGACAAAAAATATTTTTTACTGTCCACCTACTTTTGGCTCTCCCTGTATATATATATATATATATATATATATATATATATATATATATATATATATATATATATATATATATATGAAGAAGAATTGAAAGGAATTAGAGAAGCAAAAGCCAAATCATAATTCAATTCAATTGCTCAGAGCAAGGTATATTCCGCAAAAAAGGCAATTTATTCAAGTTAAATTTTCCTTAAGCCAGGCTTTTCAAAGATCAAAATCTTATCATCAGAGGATATTGAGCTGTATACTCTTCACAATAGGTTTTACTTTTCCTAAAAGTTCGCTTTTAGTACACCACTTTACATATATATATATATATATATATATATATATATATATATATATATATGATGTATTCGAAATAACCTGTTCGTTTTTACGTATCATTTAGCCTATGTTTCAAATATAACTTAATTCTGTCTGTCACGCGAAAATTAAAAATAATATTTTCTTCGTTCCGTCACACGTAAATACTAAATACAATTTTGATTATCGAACGCTTCGTGTTTTAGATAGATCAACCGATCTCTATTATACACCGTCTGCCGCGTATCTATGACATTTTACGCATAAGATTAGAATACCATTTTTATATGGCGATTAATTTTCAAATTACGTGTTTGTAAGTCTGACATGCTAAACTTTTCAAATATGATCTTTGTTGTTCTAATATGGTAACATTTGAAGTAGAAATTCCGTTGGACTGTCACGCTTAAATCTGATATATAATTCATGTTGGAATGACACTCATATATTTTATGATATAATATTCGATAGTCACGCTAAGGCATGAAATAATATGTTTGCTGGTCTATGACGGTTACATGTAAAACAGCATTTTCGTTGGTGTGTCTGGTGAAAAAAAAAGGTAAAGGTTGCATAGCCTGCACGAGTGTCGTTGCCGACATCGCACACTGCCCATTGTCGTAGCGGCGGTGATTTGTTAAGAATCACCGTGTCTAGGGCACAGCATATGGAAGGCGGAGCCCATCCCTCTCCTTCCGCTGCCTTGAAACTTCCCTGAGTTTTAGTCAGGTACCCATTTACTACACAAAGTAATTGACTGAGGGAGTTTTCAGACCGTGGGTGGGGTCGTTCAGCCCAAAGACGAGTGCTATAACCACTCGTCCACAGGCCCTTACCTGTCTGGCTTAAGTGTCAAATAGAATTGTCTTCAGTCTGACATACTGAAATGCCAATTAGCAGTTTCGTCGGTTTGTTAAAATAAAAGGGTGTCAGTCTTCCAGATGTGAGTTTGTAAAAACAGTCTCGTTAGTATGCTACGCTTAAGTGTTAAATACCATTTTCATTTGTCTGTTAAACGTATATTTAATATCATTTTTCTACCTGCTACGCCTACGGTTAAAATAGCATTTTAAAAACATCATTAACGTAGGTGTGTCACAATTACGGTTCAAATAGCATTTTTAAAATATCATTAACGTAGGTGTGTAACAATTACGGTTCAAATAGCATTTTTAAAATATCATTAACGTAGGTATGTCACAATTACGGTTCAAATAGCATTTTTAAAATATCATTAACGTAGGTGTGTCACAATTACGGTTCAAATAGCATTTTTTAAATATCATTAACGTAGGTGTGTCACAATTACGGTTCAAATAGCATTTTTAAAATATCATTAACGTAGGTGTGTCACAATTACGGTTCAAATAGCATTTTTAAAATATTATTAACGTAGGTGTGTCACAATTACGGTTCAAATAGCATTTTTAAAATATCATTAACGTAGGTGTATCACACTTACAGTTCAAATAGAATTTTTAAAATATCATTAACGTAGGTGTGTCACACTTACGGTTCACATAGCATTTTTAAAATATCATTAACGTAGGTCTGTCACAATTACGGGTCAAATAGCATTTTTAAAATATCATTAATGTAGGTGTGTCACACTTACGGGTCAAATAGCATTTTTTAAATATCATTAACGTAGGTCTGTCACAATTACGGTGCAAATAGCATTTTTTAAATATCATTAACGTAGGTGTGTCACAATTACGGTTCAAATAGCATTTTTAAAATATCATTAACGTAGGTGTGTCACAATTATGGTTCAAATAGCATTTTTAAAATATCATTAACGTAGGTCTGTCACAAACGGTTCAAATAGCATTTTTAAAATATCATTAACGTAGGTGTGTCACACTTACGGTTCAAATAGCATTTTAAAAATATCATTAACGTAGGTCTGTCACAATTACGGGTCAAATAGCATTTTTTAAATATCATTAACGTAGGTCTGTCACAATTACGGTTCAAATAGCATTTTTAAAATATCATTAACGTAGGTCTGTCACAATTACGGTTCAAATAGCATTTTTAAAATATCATTAACGTAGGTCTGTCACAATTACGGTTCAAATAGCATTTTTTAAATATCATTAACGTAGGTGTGTCACAATTAGGGTTCAAATAGCATTTTAAAAATATCATTAACGTAGGTGTGTCACAATTAGGGTTCAAGTAGCATTTTAAAAATATCATTAACGTAGGTGTGTCACAATTACGGGTCAAATAGCATTATTTAAATAGCATTAACGTAGGTGTGTTACAATTACGGTTCAAATAGCATTTTTAAAATATCATTAACGTAGGTCTGTCACAATTACGGTTCAAATAGCATTTTAAAAATATCATTAACGTGGGTCTGTCACAATTACGGTTCAAATAGCATTTTTAAAATATCATTAACGTAGGTCTGTCACAATTACGGTTCAAATAGCATTTTAAAAATATCATTAACGTAGGTGTGTCACAATTACGGTTCAAATAGAATTTTTAAAATATCATTAACGTAGGTGTGTCACACTTACGGTTCAAATAGCATTTTTTTAAATATCATTAACGTAGGTGTGTCACAATTACGGTTCAAATAGAATTTTTATAATATCATTAACGTAGGTGTGTCACAATTACGGTTCAAATAGCATTTTTAAAATATCATTAACGTAGGTCTGTCACAATTACGGTTCAAATAGCATTTTTTAAATATCATTAACGTAGGTGTGTCACAATTACGGTTCAAATAGCATTTTTTAAATATCATTAACGTAGGTGTGTCACAATTAGGGTTCAAGTAGCATTTTAAAAATATCATTAACGTAGGTGTGTCACACTTACGGTTCAAATAGCATTTTTAAAATATCATTAACGTAGGTGTGTTACAATTACGGTTCAAATAGCATTTTTAAAATATCATTAACGTAGGTCTGTCACAATTACGGGTCAAATAGCATTTTAAAAATATCATTAACGTGGGTCTGTCACAATTACGGTTCAAATAGCATTTTTAAAATATCATTAACGTAGGTCTGTCACAATTACGGTTCAAATAGCATTTTTAAAATATCATTAACGTAGGTCTGTCACAATTACGGTTCAAATAGCATTTTTAAAATATCATTAACGTAGGTGTGTCACAATTACGGTTCAAATAGCATTTTTAAAATATCATTAACGTAGGTCTGTCACACTTACGGGTTAAATATAATTTTCGCCTGTCTCTTTCGCATAAGTTTTACATGCCATTTTCATCTCTAAAACTGCTGATATAATTGAGGTATCCTCAAAATATTCGTTCTAGTATTCTGTTTTTAGAAAGTAATCTATTTATCGTCACTGTAATTGGCAACAACTCCGAAGTACATAGCTTCCATTATATGGTTGTCGTGGAAACAGAGATGTTTTGGCACAATTGTGTTATTCTCAAAAATGAAAATAAAAAATAATAAAATTTGAAATATTAGTAATGCGGTATGTTTTTTTTACTTTCCTGTTTACCACAAAGTAATTGAGTGGGTGCAAACCGAATTACTATTTAATTGCATTCGGATATTGTTTTTACTTAGAACTGCATTATTTCAAATAATTTATTTTAAACTAAGAACGGAGAATATGTATATATATATAATTAGTTCGTCTTCTAACATGACTTCGTTTAAATTATCATTGATAATTGAATTATATTGTAGATTTGATTATATTAATAATTCTTCATTTAAACTGAAAAAGAAAAACTACTTATATATATATATATATATATATATATATATATATATATATATATATATATATATATATATATGCATTTTAGTCTGAAGAGTCCCCTCGGTTATGAAACGCATGCGCCTCTGTGTAGCTTAATATTCTCATAACTTACTATGAATATATATATATATATATATATATATATATATATATATATATATATATTTCAGAGGAAACATTTTTTAAATCAATGAAACGGGCGGCTGGAAAAAAAAGAAAATTGCTAAAATATTCCTTAAGGTTTTATCGTCTACCCCTCTAAAAGGAAACGTCAGAATGATAAATTAAAAACTAAGAAAATCGAATGAGATATGAGAAAATTCTTTTAGTTGGAGAACACTAGTGAGAAAAAAGAAAAAAAGTAACTCTCAACGTTACGGTGGCTTTGAATCATTAAAGATCACCACCTGATGCTTCTTTTCGTAAGGATGTTTTGCCAGCCATTTAAAATAATTCTGTTGTTTATAAATTCATGTGTCAGTGTGGAGCTGACTACGTTGGCAAGACATCCCAAAGATTAGAATTTAGAATATCCCAACACATACCACGTGATATTCGCTTACACAAGGTTTTAAGATCATCCGGGAACGTTCAGGCACAGGAAGCAGCCATCGGTAATTACCTGGTTAGTACAAATAGTTGTTCTGACAACTATTCTGATGGATGGTTTTCTGTGTTACACAGTGCCAGGTCGAACTACTATCTCAATATTATTGAGGCGTTAGTTATTAACAATTCTCGACCTAGCCTGTGGGGACAACATATTGTGAAGCTTGAATGTCTAAGTTCACGAGAATTGACTTGATGTTGAAAAAAGTTTAGACTACTATGAAATAATAATAATAAAAAAAATAAAAAAAATAATAATAATAATAATAATAATAATAATAATAATAATAATAATAATAATAATAATAATAATAATAATAATAATAATAACCGTGGGGAGGCTTGTTGCCACCCGGGCCCCAGAGGAGACCAATGGCCCTTATCACCGTGAAATCAGTGGTAGGTGGCTGTTGCGATACAGCCAGGTCATCAACAATGATGAACGAAAAGAGGTGGAGCATACTGGAAGTCGGAGGAGACTTGTTGTCACTCAGACTCCAGGGAATACCACAGGTTGTTGGCAGTGGGTGATCACTGACGATGACCAGTGTGATAACTCCTAGTGAGTAAATAATAATTCAGATTAATAATGAGTTAAACAAATCATATCAACAATATAAAAGAATATGACTATTACATGACTACAAATATCTACTGACCCGCCGTAGACGGATGGCCCAGCTAGTTTTTATTAGAATAGGCCGATATATGTGTAACAAACGACGTGCTAACTATTCATTCTATTTAGATTCAAGTCTGAGATAAAAAGGACGGAAACGGATCGTCTAAAACTGAATGAAATAGAAGAAAATCAAAAGCAAGAAAGATTGTCGGGACAGACTGAGATAAGAATAAAGAGATATTGAGAACATCCGATCGTCGTCGTAGGCGAACGGCTAAATGATATGACTCGAAAGAGACGAAGATGTTCAACATATTAGCTAATGAGAACATTATTAGCCGGCCCGACGACGCCAGATGCTGTTTTGAAAAAGTCGGGGACGCGATTCGATGGACGTATTGATTAATATATACTGTCAACGGCGTCGGTCCGAGGGCTAAAGAGAGCAAGAAGGTCAGAATTACTGCATGATTAACTGATAAATAGAAGGCGGACCGAGGATTGTCGGTAAGATTACCAGATGGATAAATTGTCCTATAAAATTGCATTGTTAACAGATTGTGTGACAGACACTTGGGCGGGAATAAGATCAGAGGATTGTCAGCTGGTGAGTAATGTCTCTAAAAAAAGATACCGATCGTGATCTGAAAATTAAATACATCGATAGTATATATATATATATATATATATATATATATAGTCTAAAAAAGCTTTGAGTTATTTTAAACAAAAAGACAAAAAAAAGAAGGAAAATGCAGTTTAAATTCCCAGAGAAACTAACTAAATCCAAAATAGTGTAGACTTAACATTTGTTGGAAAATATATATATACGTGTGAGTTTTTGCTCTCTTTTTATTTGTGTTTTGTTTGTTTTCACCCAAAAATGAACCACTGTATAGTGTAGGTTTTTTCAAGACACTTTAATCTAAGAACTTTTTAATCTTTCTGATCTTTTCTGATGATTTTGTAGTGTTGCAGAGACGATATTGACATAAAAATGTTGTTTGGCACAAGACAAATGAAACGAACCGTAAAAAATATATCTCACAGAAATATTATGTTTTTCAGAAATGTGAAAAAAATAAAAATAATAAAATAAAACCATGGTTATTGGAATATGATATAAACTGACTTATATACATATATATATATACATATATATATATATATATATATATATATATATATATATATATATATATATATATATATATATATATATATATATATATATGGGGAATAAAAGAAACACTGTTTCAGACAAAATGTCAAAATAAAAATGGAATTAAGGATAAGAAAACTAACAACTAGCAAAAATAAATAAATGTTGATTGTTTTCTTTCTTTCTTTTTCTTTTTTAACATTTCTTTCTTTCTCCCTTTCTAGTGTTTATTACACGTGACTATTTTTTTTCAAATTGCGTTCTTTGTATAAATTTGAACACTTTTCTGTTTTTAATTAAAGTTCTGCTACCAACTGATGATGATTGTATTTTAACAATTGAAATATTTTGGTAGAACTATTCTATATCTATTTTTGAGTTTATTTTTGCTGGTTGTTGATTTGCTTATCCTTTATTCGATCTGAAGATGATTTGACGAATAAAATCGAAAGTACTCGCAAAAAACGGTAAAGAAAATGGAACAAGAAACAATTGACCGAAACACTAAATGGGCCATTCGGAAAATTGAGAAAATTAAAAAAAGTCTTATCAAGCAAAGACACTCTGTGTTATTTAATAATGTTTGCTGAATATATATATATATATATATATATATATATATATATATATATATAAGAAGAAGAATCCAGGTAAAACATGCACAGGGTAGTAATCCTTTCCCCACTTCTAGCTCGATCGTAAACGACCTCATTGTATTCCTTTCTATCTATCTATCTATCTATCTATCTATCTTTTGATTCTACCCTTTTATCATATCTCTCTCTTTTACTTCATCTTATTTTATTTTATTTTATATCATATATTTTATATCTTATATTTTATAATTTATATTTTATATCTTATATTTTATAATTTATATTTCATATTTTATATTTTTTATATTATCTTTTATATTTTATATTAATATTTAGATTTTTTAATTTATTTTTATTTTTATTTTGATTTTGAGATTTTGATTCTTTACGGTCCCAACCACGTGACTTTCAACATTTTAAAATTTTAAATTTCTTTTTGTTTTACTCCATTTCATTCATCCCAAATATGATCTAAGGTTATGATCGGATTCTAACTCTGCCTGATGAGATCTCAGTTTATAATAGCTGTTGACCGATAACAACGACATGCCAGTGTCGCAGATTTTGTACATGTCTGTGTAAACAAAAATAATCATATATATATCTATATATATATATATATATATATATATATATATATATATACATATATATATATATAGATGTGTGTGTGTTCTCGCGCGTGTGTCTGTGTGCGTGCGTGTGTGTACAGGATGAATACGCGATCCGTGATGGGTACAATTAATTTAGCGACATGAACAGTTTTCCACAGCAGTTTGTCATCTCTCGAAGATTGCAATCAAATAGGAGTTCGTGCGTATGAAATGCCCAATAAAATATTTACAATAGCGCAAAGAAACTGAGATTTGCAGAATATATCATAATTGATGTTCATATTTCAAAATTTGAATTTCCACGAACGCCTCAAATTCCATTTTACGCCATTCGCAGTTAATTGAACTAAACTGACTATATGAACACGTTTAGCTAATCGGCTCATAATGATCGGTTAATTAGCTAATGAGTGAACCCTGTACAAGAATATACACATATATATATATACACATAGTTGCGTACTAACTTCAAACATATACATCTAAATACATAGATGGTTCGTTATGATGTAAAAAAATATCCATATCGTTCAGATACGTTCGAATAAATATCTGTTTCTTATTTGAAAAATGGAGGGCATTATTTTTAATATTACAAAATTAGATGATGATCAATAAAATATATTCTGTCTATGTTTGTACTATGTATGTTTAAATATTCGAAACAACGAACCGTTCTTGGCTCATGTTTTTCTAAACTTCTCTGAATATCCTTCGAATGTGTCTACTTCTTTCTTGCAGGAGTAAACAACGTTCATTACTTGTGTTTAATGTATTTAATTATCTCTCTCTCTCTCTCTCTCTCTCTCTCTCTATATATATATATATATATATATATATATATATAGTCTCGGAAGTTTTTTTAACCTTCAAAACTGAAAAAAAAAATTTTTTTTTGAAAGATTTGTCTAGTAAGTCAATCAATCTACTGCAATCACTATATTATTTAACTTCCAAGAATTTATTCTAATATAAATATATTTTTTATATATGTTTTTTTATATGTCATCATAAGTTGTTTACCATGAAAAGTGTTTCGGGATTTTAAAAACAAAACAGCAGTGTTGATCAGCCACCACCTCCCTATTTAATAATTATTTTTTAATTAAAAAGTTTACAAATATTTGATTTAGTTTTGCTTCCAGATTTGTTTCTTTTTAAGTTATTAAATATAGTTTCTCCTTACCTGTGTTGTTCCTTTCAAATTGAGTTTACTATTTATATATATATATATATATATATATATATATATATATATATATATGTATATCGAAGTTTGCATTACCTAATATACACCATCCTCTAGTATTGACGAGGATCTGTCAGGCAAACCTGACATGAGAATAGTCTCCCTTACAAGTAAACCCTGACTAAATATTCAAAATAATATAGTAGTCGAAGCTCAAATAAACTCCCCTCGACACAGCTATACACTGGCTCATACGA
>OY744535.1:18027615-18067615 GCA_963556195.1 Sepiola atlantica
TCATTAAACTTCGTCATACATTTCACCACTAACACATTCGATCGGTTTATTAAAACGTCTTACACTGATCAATAGGATACCATCCACTCATGCATGAAGTAGGGTTGTAACATCTGGGCTGGTGCACCATCAACTAATCTCTCCCTGTTAGACAGGGTCTGAAATAAAGTCGCTAATCTAGTAGGCCCCTCACTATTAACCAAGCTCTAGCCCCTGTCCCATGGGCCGCAATGCTGCATCCGTGTTATTGTTTTGCAGGTACTTCAATGGAATGTGCTCCGATTCACATGCTGCTCTAGTCCCCCTCGATGTAGATACATCTGACTGTGTCGAAACTAAGTTAAATCCCATCAAGTCACTGTGGAGGTCACCATATGCCAGAGAGCTTTCTTATGTAACGACTTCTTTTCTAAACATTGAATACAGTGTATAGATTTAAATGTAATGTAAACAAATATGCCGCATCACAACTCCCCTCTTGTAATGCCCCTTTTATTTCTGGAAACCTTATCTACGTACCAGTGGCAGTATGGCTTGTCTGAGGTGAACTCAATAAAAATAACTATGTGCATATCATGAGTAAGATATTCTGATCAATTATTATAACTAAGGAACCCTGGCTAGGATATTAGGAAACAAATGACTCGGCACAATGCTCTATAGTTGATCGACTCTACGTAAAAAGAGAGAAGGGGGAAGAGAACCGGTTAGTATAAAAGGCTGTGCAGACGAACCAAAAAAGGCGCAGAAAAAATGTATAACCTTGAACACAGAAAGGAACAGAAATGTAGCATAAAACACGCTCAACATGAACAGTCAGTAGCAAAAAATTTAAATCTATCAATAGAATTGTTGGATGAGAAACAGCTACATGGAGAATTAATTAGACTCGCACGAGAAGAGACCCACGAAAACACCCGACAAATAGAGTAACACTGGACTGGTGAAACATATTCGCTACTGAGAGCTGCGCAAAACCTTACGATTAGAACTGAGTATGAGAAATATAAAATAGACAAAATCCATGAAAACAGTAAATGCAGACTATATGCACAAAGAATTGTAAATCACATGATATATGAATTCAACAAACAAGCGTCAAAAGAATTCAAGACGAAGCACGACTACGTGGGGAAGGGAGTGCATTGCGATATATGCAAGCGGATGCATTTTATATATGCGAACAAATGAAACAGACACACACCTAAGACAGTACAGAGAAAGGAAAACACACAAAATTGTTTTCTACCGCCAATACTCGAATCTCGACACGGTAAGTATAAGAAGATGATGAAGAAGAATATTCGAATCACATGTATTTAAAACAGAACAGATAAGCGAGGGAGGTGTTGCGATAGTTATACAAAAAGAGCTATGATGGCTAGATCAAACGACATGGAATTTGCTGACTATGCACAGCACGCATGCCCCGAAGGATGCCACTTACTGGCTTTATATAAAGAGGAACACAAGTGGAAGATGACTGGTAAGTATTGCAACATCGTCAATGATGCAATCAAACGAATGGAATGATACATCAGAGAACAGAAAGACGTACTTATTACCAGTGGCAAAAGAATCGCCAATGTTACCAGTGGCTAAAGAATTGCCAATGATACCAGTATTAAAAGGACCTTCAAGAAAAAAAGAAAAAAAAGCGAGAAACATTAAATGGAACAGAAGTTGTTGGGAAAACGCAAAATTATTTTCAACAATTATTCAAAGAAGCTGAAAGTACGGGAATATGGGAAAACGTGCTGTCACTTGGATGCCAGGGAACACCATCACTTATTGTCAGTAAGGAATGCTTAGTAACAACTCTGATGATAACTGATTACTCCTAATTAGAAAATAACAAGCCGCGCGTGCGTGGTCACCCCTCTGGATGTGGCTCGATGTGGTGAGTGTAAAATGCAATACATTTGGGCAATTTGGGGCATTTTTTTACCCCCCTTTGACCCCCCGGGTGCGCGAACTAGAATTTTTTCTGAGGTCAATGATGCTTATTTTATATCTAGAACAATTGCCTCCAAATCTTGGCCAAGTTTCAGAAAAATTGAATGGATTGATCAAACGTTATGGGAGAAAAAGTTTTTTTTGTAATTTTGGGGGCTTTTGACCTCCTGAGGGCGCGAACCAGATTTTTCCCAAGGTCAGCGATACTTATTTTCTATTATGAACAATTGCCTCCACATTTTGGACAAGTTTCAGAGAAATTGAATGGAGTGATGAAAAGTTATGGGGCAAAAAATGTCATTTTCTGCCATTTCGGGGCCTTTTGACACCCTGGGGGGCTAACCAGTTTGTGTTTAAAAAATCGGAAAATGTCACCTTCTAACCTGATCAAAATTACAACTTCATGCAAAATTTCAGAGAAATTCAATGGATGGTTGCGGAGAAAAATCCGGACGGACGGACGGACGGACGGACATGCCTCAAAACATAAGTCCCCCGATGTTATAAATAATTACTATAAAATTATGAGGTTAAGATGTTATTGGCAATATTCCAATATATTTGACATTAACATCTCATAATATAAAGGTGTGTCTTAGGAAACTGAAATTACTAACGGTGTTACTACTCATATATCAACTATTATTTATACTACTAATCGATTATCGTGTCAAAATTATTGTATTAGAAAACTAATAATTGTATGGAGGAATAACTGAAATAGATAAGAAGACATATGCAAGATAATTGCGTAGACACAATTAAACATAATGACAACATTGTGTAATTAATTTTCCATCATAAATAGTATTGGAAAATATCTGTTCATGAAATGATGGCAAATAACTTCAAGCCATTTCGTCATATTCACCATTTTGTCATATTCACCATTTCGTCATATTCAGCATTCCGTCATATTCACCATTTCGTCATATTCAGTATTAAGAATTATGATTCATCTCTTATAAACTAGCCCCGTTTATGTTTATTTAAGAATCTACGTCCATGCTGTGTATTCCAAATATCTTCACGCCTGCTCGTTATGCCGATTTTGATTAAATTCTAACCATAGTACCGAATCTATAAATCGATATTGCTGAAGGAATATAAAACTAATCAAAATTTGAGTGTTGGAAGCCCTTAAAGCTTGATAGTATGCCAGGTTACTAAGTATCGTAAATGGGTGTCTCGTAGATTCTCTAGAGGCAATTGTAAATTGCGAGTTAAAACCAGCGGCACCAATTCTTTAAACATAGGAAGATTTACAAATTGTTTAAGATCACGCTTAACAGTGATATTGTTTGAGAAGATATTATTTGCCAATTCTTTAAGTGATACGGCATGTTTTCTTTAGTTTATACTACAATTAGCTCTACATTAAACTCAGCGCACTTTATATTTCTGAATTTAGTTGTAGAAGTAATGAACAGTCGACGTCACAACAGTAGTACAATAATTAGTACCTGACTTTCAGGGGCCATTTATTCCAAATATACTTCTTTACATATATTAGGTTATTTTGCAAATAATACCAGTACACACGTGTTTATTACTACCGTAATTTAGTCGTAATTGTCGTGTGACTTATAATATTATCGTACTTAATCGAATAACTACCTGAATAACGCAAGCGAAACGACAATAACGATAAGACACACGAAGAGTTATTGAGTAAAACGTTCGGGAGTATTTGTATGGAAATCGTCCCAGAGCAGGCATGGACACACTTAATGTAAGGAGCTAAATAAAAACACTTCAAGGCTAAATAAAAAAAACAATAATAAGTGTTAGATGAATACATTTTGAACTGGGAAACAGCAATTATTCCCCCTTTGTCAGAAACATAACCCATTCAATGTTAGGACTAGAGGACCAAATAAGAGAAACGAGAGTTATGAAGCCGCCGAAAGTAAACCTAAGGTCCACTGTCTACACTCTATATTCTATATTCCAAATAGGAAACTAATATGCGGGGAATACATAACGAAAAACAACGAGGAAGTATTTGTACCGGATATGGAAACGTATTTTGAATGATATGTAAATACTAATCAATACAAAGTATACCGAAAACATGAATAAGAAAAAGCAGGTTAACAAATACAGATTTTACGTTATTTCAAGCTATGGGGAAAACAGAGGCGGAACTTACGACATACGTAGGTGATACGGGCAACCTATTCAACCAACTGCCGAACACGGGACATTTAACAAAATGAAATGTACAAACGAATGTGTAGGTGGTGTACTTACAAGACTGGAGAAAAATTGACAGCGTAAAATATAGACGAAAGTGAGACACATTTATTTACAGATTATTAAAGAGTATTGATTTACTCCTCTCCAGGAGTTAGGCAAAAGGCTAGTTTTTATCCTACTCCCACAAGTAAGATGTGACCCAAAGGTCGGGTCAGGAAAGTGGGGTTTGAAAAGCCAGCGCCCGAGAGGTGAGCACTCTGGCCATTTAAAAATTGCCTGGGCAGCCCCGTCGGCATTCTCCGGTAGGAGCGCATCAGAAAGTAAGTAATAAACTTACTCCTCCCCAAAGAGAGGAGGCAAAGCCTTGGAGGGTGGACCTCCTAGAACTGCACAGGACAGACCCATAGACCGGCGTAAGTCAAGCCCCGAAGGACATGACAATACCAGTATGGGGTGCAGTATCCAACGGAAGTCAACTACGTCATAATTAGCGGACTTCTTGGTAAACATACACATCAACCAATCGCAAACAAAGTTCGACAGCAGACTGGATTTTTGTAATCGCCGTAAATTCGGAATTCCGGGTGTAAAAGCCTTAGAAAGCATGTTTTAATAGGAAAAGGTGCAGGGTCAATGATGGAAGACGAAGTGTCGGACATAGCATTTGATATCCAAAGGGGATTACTATCTAACACGTTTGAATAAAATGCAATGGTTAGAAGAAGGTGGCAGAAGCTACATAGTTGCACAGAACGTTGATAAACAAGGTTTTACATACGTCAGAATACGCTAAAAAAATAGTGCTGATACACGTACCGCCAAGGACTGCAACGTGATACTTAAACATGAAAATAACTGATGGTAAAGTTAGAATGTTACTACAAATCTATCTCAGATGCACAGAAAGTGTAATTGCAAACTCACTCGGAGGCGAACGAAAATTTCGCATGGGGACAACAAAATATATATATTGTGTGTATTTAGGCAGCATATTTTCATATAGGCAGACATTATTAAATAACACGGAGTGGTTTTGTTTGATGCGACTTTTTTTATTTTTTCAATTTTCCTAATTGTCCATCTAATGTTTCGGTCAAATTGATGTAAAAACCCATGGATCATATTTACATCAATTTGACCGAAACATTAGATGGACAATTCGGAAAATTGACAAAATAAAAAAAGTCGCATCAAACAAAACCACTCCGTGTTATTTAATAATGTTTGCCTAAATATATATAAATAATATATATATATATATATATATTATTAAATATTGAAGTGTTTTTTCCTACTGACTATATCGTTTCGGTCTTCATCAGTGCAAAAGTGGTGGCTTCGTAGATTAAGGCTAGCATTACGAGACAAACGCTCGGGCCATACGGCTACCAGTAACCAGCACAGAGAGTAATTGAAACTTAGATGCACTTACCCGGGGATGCAGAAGGTAACGTTATTGCTGTCCACAGTGTTGAACGCTCGCGGGTAACTAGCTTTATATATATATATATATATATATATATATACATATATATATATATATATATATATATACATATATATATATATATATATATATATATATATATATATATATATATATAACACGACGAATATGAAATGCAAGTTGAAACTTCTCTATTTGTAAGATTAATAATAGTAATAGTAATGAACATATATAGGATACAGTGAATAAAATATTTTAATACAGAATGAACAAAGCCGAAAAATAAAAAATAATACAAATAATTAATACTATAGCGTGTGCGTTCGTGTGTCACGCTTACGTCAATATTATGCGCATGCGTTCAGCACTTAGATGTTGACATACATTGAAGTCACCTAATTTTCGTTATATTGCAAGTATTCCCTTTGGCGAAACAATTAGCGACGTAGGATGTTGACGTTGTGTTTTTACGTCGGCCCGACTCGTTTATAGTTCGATCCCGACCAACCTTTAAGATTTTATTGATACATCTAAGGGGGGAGGTTGGGTGGGGACGACCAGAAAGACACATATTAATACGATAGCGTGTGTGTTATTTTGTGTAGCACGCTTACATCAAAAGAAACGACCTTCCGAATATGTGTATGCTACTCATTAATTAGAGCCAAATGTAATTTAATCTAAAGCATTAACAAAGTAACGTATTTGTTAGGAACAAGATAATTAGTATTGAAAACATCATTTCGTGTAATTCACACGAGGCTCGCTAGTAAAAATAATATTTATACAAATGAATTATAATAAATCAGAAATCAAATGCATTTTTCCTTCAAAATGTAAATAACATCAAGATAAAATCATATGAAGATAAAAATATTTATAAAAAATATGTAACGAAAACATTTTTAAATTATAATTTTAAAATATATTTCGTTACATATGTTCATGTTAACTATTATAAATGTGTGATATACAATAATAAGAAAAAATAAGAAAAAGTATTAAAAACTAAGAAAACTAGAAAAATATTTATATATATATATATATATATATATATATATATATATATATATATATATATATATATATATATAACAATAAACAGGGATGTCATATACAAGACAACAAATACAACACTCCAAAAAAAGATGATAATATTGAAACGCAAATGCAAGAGTGAAACTAAATGTTTTAAAATAAACGTAACTAATATTGAAATCTGGAACCGTTTTTATAATCTTTTGTTTATGTTAATTTTAATAATGAATTAAAGAAAGAAAGAATTGTATTTGATTCGAAACAAGTTTTTTTTATTTAATCCAGGACGAAAAATCTGTTATTGGTGCGAGTATGATGTTTGATTTATATAAAAAAGACCAGAGATTTTAATGTTGTTTTTAAAAATGAATGAAACGATGATGAAGCTGTCTTTAGTTCAAATAATGTATTTGTTCAAAAGCGTCTACCTTCGAAGGAAACACATGTTCTAATATCAACGCACCTGAATTCGGAAAATGATTTATGTATTACGTCATCATAAGACTAGAGATAGAACACACTCACGAGTAAGATTGTTTTAAAGCGCCTGCCTTCGTGGAAAACAAAGATTTATCGATTACGTTATCGTATGAAGTGAGATGGAACACAGTTACGGGGAAGTTTGTGGAAAGGATCTGCTTTCGAATAAAACAAAGCTTTATTAGTTTTTGAATAGACTGAGATTGACCGCTAAGAGACAATATTAGAGAGGTCACCTATACCACTGTCGACGCTGGTAAGTCGTTCCTATTCTAACTTGTTAATCAACCCTGTAACAAAGAAAAACGATCGCCTCAAGTTCATTAAGAGGGAGGGGATAGCCGTTTCTCTTTTTTCGTGTATTGATAAACAGATTAGAATAAGAATCCATGCCCAGCGTCGACGGTTTATTTTCCACCATACTCCGTCGTTGTATTACTTATCAAAGCATGGGCCTCAGTCAGTAAGCAGTAAACTTACTTAGGGGAGGCGAAGCCTGGGAGGGTGGACCTCCTAGAACTGCACAGGACAGACCCATAGACCGGCGTAAATCAAGCCCCGAAGGCCAAGACAATACCAGTCTATGGGGTGCAGTATTCATCGGATCAGATACTACACTTTGATCTTAGCCAAACAAGAGAGTAATTCAACTAATTACATTAACATTTTTGTATATGTATAGCGCATATGTTAAGGTGTTATTTCAAATTTCGTGTATGTTTACTCAGTAGTTATTTAACCTTTAAGTATATCATATATTAGACTTGTAAGGACACTATGTCTACAGAGATTAGTTCATGTCTTTAAGGGCTAATTTGATTTAACCCTACATAACTGTAACAACAGAACTTATCAGCTACATATAATATCCATAGATACATACTCTTAATTGAACACACATTGCTAAACGCTGTAATGATTTGGTCAGGTTATTTGTTGTACACATATGAATTAAAATCAAGTTTTTATATCATTTAATAATTTTTATAAATCCACAATTTATGAACGTGAAATCTTAAGTGTTGTTAGTATTTTATTTTAAAAAATGTAATACTTAAAAATGTATCGACAGAAGTGATAATTATTACGACGTTATCAATTATTTAGTTATAAATGATATAATCTTGATGTGATCCGTTAATTAATCGAATTTAAGAGAGGAAATTCCATATTTTAAAAATATATTGTGAAATAATGTAAGTAGGTCTATAATCTTTTCCTCCGTTATAATAGGTTAAAATTACAACTATGTAAAGAAAATAAAGATTCTACCGTGATTGTCATGGAAAATTGTCGACTGAGTTTCCTCCCTTTAAACATTCGCAGCAAGAACTCGCTTTACTACAATAAATTTAAGTAACTTACCTTTCTCTATATTTGTGTCTAGAGTCATCTGGAAAATCCGTGTTTCTCCTCAAGTATTTATTATTAGTGAAACATAATTCTACGGAACAGATTCCCTACATAATACAACATGACATTCAATGTCAAACACTACTTGTAATTAACCGTCCCTATAAACAATTACATCTTGTTAATTTATTGAATCATTTAATTACAATCACAATAGTGTTCATCCTCAAGCTGTCTAGGTAATATTTACTCTGAGAAAAAAATGCAAAAATTCGACAGTGATTTATGTTATAAAATAGATTAATCTATTAATTTTATTTCTGAAAATAAAAACAATGCACTTCTGCTGGTATGTTCCTATGCCTTTTTCCCCATGTGTAGTCACATGTATGCGTGTTCAAGCATCTCACCCGTAGGTGTATGTGTGTATATTTAAAAAAGAGTTGAGGCAATAGTAAGAGTCAGAAGAGTAAAATGTATGATTTAATGGGGAATATATACTAAGATAATTGTTGATTTTATTTCGTCCCCTCATATTTTTCCTTTAATAAAAAAAAGAAATAGCAACGTCAAGTGTTTGAGTAAGTGTTAATCTCTGGTTCCTGCTTTTAGAATATCCACAACAAGAACTCGTATCGTACCACATCTTCAAATAATGCTTCTTGTTTACTAAAACTCAAACGTTCGTAAAACTAAACGGTATTTCTATTAAGTGAACATCTTTCGAAGAACTTACGTTAACATTCATTGCAAAATAACTATTGCCTTTCTATCAGATGGTCGTCCTTAAGTATTATAACATTTTTATATTATGTCCGTTCCATGAATTGTCTCAAGCCTCTCATATTGTTTTCGTGTACCGAACTAAAAAAAATCATAACTCTTATTTTTGAGTTGATTTTGGTCTTGTTATGTGGTTCCTTATAATATAATACTTACTAAGAATAAATCAAATCTCATAATTCAACAGATGCGATTGTGTAAGTGGGTGCAACGTGACCCTTTGATTAACAATTATGTTCTAGAGAGTATTTCATGTTATGTAATATATACATATATACATATTTATAAATATATATATATATATACTGGGTGATAAAAAAAAACGGCCTCCGTGTACACTTTATGTGATATCTCCTGTGTTAAATGTTACTACAAGACAGGCTCGTTTAAGAAAACCCAGGACAGTTTCATGCATCAGTTCGAATGTGAAAAGTTTCCACCCAAAAGCAGTATTAGAACTGGGTAGACCACTTCGAGAAGTATGGGAGCGTGCAGAACCTCAACGCCGCCAGTGAGAACCGTCCAAGCCACTCGGGACGTCACAAGAAGTGGACAGGCGAGCTGGTCGAAAGTATGAGAGAGTCTCTCCAGGAGAGTCCGAAACGCTCTGTGCGTAAGCGAAGTCAGTCCCTGGATATCTCCCGTGAGACTTGCAGGAGAGTGCTGGTGAACGAAATCAGGGCTTACCCATACAGAATACAGACGCTGACAAGAAGCAGAGGATCGCTATGGCAGTCAAGATGCTCGATAAGATCGAGGAGACACCAGGTTTCCTTATCCTTCTTTGGACCTCAGATGTAGACTCCTTCCATCTTGACGGAAAAGGGAACTCCAAGATAAATGTCTTCTGGGGGTCCTCCAGACCCAATGAAGTATCCACCAAGCCCCTGCACTTTCCTAAGTGCACAGTGTGGGCTGCAATATCGGTCAGAGGCATCATCCGGCCAATCTTCATTGAATAATCTGGAGCAGCAGTGACAGTCACCAGGGAGCGGTATGTGGAGGTCCTCTAAACCTTCAAGAGTTATCTCCAGACCATCTACCCGTCGCTCATGAGCAAGTTCTGGTTCCAGCAAGACGGAGCAAGTTCTCACACCTCTAACATGTCCACAGATTGGCTAAAAGAGAACTTCGGAGGCCGAGTAATCAGTCTCAAGACTAATTTTGAGTGGCCACTCCATAGCTCGCACATAAGCCCCCAGATGTTTTCCGTTGGGGCTATCATAAGGACAGAGTATACGCAGGAATCCATCAGGGAGGAGATGAGAGCCATTCCTAATTCAGTCTGTAAGAACGTCATGAACAACTTCGTTCTGCGCCTCAAGAAATGCACGGAGCTAAATGGAGGCCATCTAGAACACATGCTGTAAAACGGAGAAAAAAAGACCAAAGACTCTAGTGCAGCTCATCAGCGTTGCTGGCTACAACCAGATCTGAAACATACACATACAGATATATGTATATATATATATATATATATATATATATATATATATATATATATATATATATTCATTAATTGAATTGATTATAGATAAAATATTTATGCTCGGAAAAGTGTTTCGCCGTCCATGCAGCTCATCAGCGTTGCTGGCTACAACCAGATTCGAAACATACACACAGACACACAGACACACACACACACATATATATATATATATATATATATATATATATATATATATATATATATATATAGTGGACCTAGTAGCAGGGTTGAATCACAACTGCGGCCACAGCATACGTTATTGTATATAGATAATACACAAGTAGACATAAACTGAATGTGAGAATGTGTGTATATTGTTAGAAAGCCATCATTCCCGTTATTACATATCTAGAAAGGAAAAAGAGAAAGGTGATTTTTTTTATTACACCATGCAAAACTGACAACTTAATTAATAAGAGTTCACAGTTAATGCTTAACGAGCCTCTTTTGTCGCTTTCACAAATGGCAACCTAAAAATAATGAATATGCTTATTTTTTCAATGTATTACAAAATATATGTTAAAGTTATCAATGTTTGTTATTCAGTGTAATAAAGACTTATCATCTTATTAGAATAGTAACGTTGACATTATGGTATTTTCTGTAATTCACGATCTTGGGAATATTTTCAGTTGTTTTGCAATAGACAGAGTTAATTATAGCATTATAGTTGTTGAAAATATGAGTTAGCTAAATAGTATTGTACAATAAGTATCGATAAAAGCATTATTGCACAAACAATAATTTAATGATCACATGAGTAACGAATCAATGAAGCAACACATGATATAACATTCCACGGTTTTCTGTAAATATAACGAAGTTATCTCACATTTCACACAATTTTGAATGTAATGTTCTTTTAATTTGTATACAGCCACATGAATCATCCTCTGATCACTCGAAATATGCAGCTGATCTTGAAGTTGACCTGGGTCTATTTGTGAATTAGGGTAATACATTGCTTGTTTCGTTTTATCCTGTTAAGACTCAGCTTGTGTCTTTCAATCGTAGGCATGCCCCTTTTCTTTCTGAGATGCTCATGAAGATACATCGACTCTGAAACTTATTGATCTTTCCATCTCATCAAAACTTCCCTACAGTTAATACATTAGATCCATTGCTGTTTCTGCTTCTCGTAAAGTCGGTGATCCATATCGCTCCAAACACTTTCTCACACCTGAAGCCATTCACTATCTCTACACATCTACAATCACACCATGTATGGAGGACTGTTGTTATATTTGGGCTGGTGAATCTCTGTCCGATTTGACGGTTATTGATAAAGTGCAGGCACGTATCTGTAATTTGATCCCCCATACCTTTCTTCTTCTCTACATCTTCTCTCTCACAGACGTGATGTTGCTAGTCTCAGTCTTTTCTATAGATTGTATCATGACATGTGTTCTTCGGAATTGTGGTATCTATTCCTTTTTATTTTGTTCCAGCTCGTTTGACTCGTTGGTCTAGTGGTCTCCAGCAATTGGCTGTTTTGATACATCATTTTAATACATCTTCCTATTTCACTAACAATTTTCCAACAACTGCAGGCTTGTGGAACTCTTTTCCGGTTTACTATTTTACTCCAACCTATCGCCTTGGTTTTTTCAAAACTCCACTGTCTTTGCTATGATCATATTTCGTTCTTATTATCTCATGACATCAAGTGGTTTCATTCGATTTCTATAAAAATATATGAGGTATTTCATCTCGTAAGACTCAATTGTTTACATCAGTGTATAATGCATAGAATGTACTTACAAAAGGATCCAGGGTCACCTTAGCAAGTGGTGATCTGACGTAGTCAGAAGGTCAGATATGATAAGACATGTGAATGGGACACAAGACACCGAGAAAAGTGTTAAATACTTGTGCAATAATTGAGCAGAGATAGTTTTAACATATGTTCTGAATAAAGAAAAACGACCTTAGCGGGTGAAAATAGAGGTGACACAATGCTGTCCTCAAAACGAGTAATTAACATCGACTGGGGATGCCTCTCTTTCGTCTGACCGTGCGGCCGTATTACATTAGTACTTGTAAAAATCACAAAACTGTTAATTTGAAAAAAAAAACAATAACAACAACAGTTTGCTTCTAATACGTCCCTCACTGTCAACCAAACTGATCCCTGTCCCATCGCCGCAATGTAGCATCCTTGTGCTCGTTTTACAAATAATTCAATGGATGATGCTCTGATGAATTGGCTACTCTGGTGCCCCCTCGACGTAAATTCACTAGACCAACTCGACAATCAACTAAATCTCATTCACTCACTGATGAGGTCCCCATATGTCGGAGAGCTTTCTACTCAAATAGCTTCTTTCCTCGTGTTGCTGGCCTCTGGAACTCCCTCCCTGCCCCCTGTTTCCCCGTCAGTACTGACATGCAGACATTTAAAATTTATGTAAACAGACATCTCGCTGCGCAGACCCCAGTTTATGTTGACCCGCCAACCTTCTCCCCTTTTCTTTTTTCTCAGTAGCTCCTTACGTCTACAGTGGCGGCCTGCCTTGTTTGGGGTGAACTACGTTAAAGAATAAAAAAAAATTAAAAAATTGCCCATCAAAAAGAAACCTTCATTTTTTAAATATATTTATCGTTGAGAAATCAGATGCGAGAACGCACACATCAACCCCTACTGGACCCAAAACACGAGGATATAACATGTAATATGAGAATAACTGGATTGTCAGGAAAGATGGAAAACAATGAATACATAATAATGAATAAAAATGGTTCATTGTCGAATATACATGCTTGTATGAGCTTGTATTTGATAATTGCAATTCTATAAATCGTTTCAAATCAATAGTGTGTCGCAGCATTACATAATTTTAAAACCGGTTGATATAAAGTTAAAAGGACAATTAACATCTCTTTGTTACATCAGCTATTCTTTTTGTGCCCGACTCACGCGCTCTTACTGTTTCTTATATCTGTTTTCAATTTATCGTTATTGATTTGCTATATAAATCAATAGATCACTCAATATGTTGCCTTCATCTCCATTATTCCATTCGGTCGATGCCGATTTCCTTTGCATAAATTATCTCATTATATTGCTACGCAATTTGCCTCCCACCGACCGTCCTTAATTGATTTTATTCGATTGTAAGAATATAGGAAAATAATTGCGTTTATTCATTTTTGTTCCCCTCCACCACCACCCTCAAAACCATTCTCTCGTTCTGCTTAAATGATACGCACAGAATCACTTCGGCAATATCAATCAACAGCGGCTCGTTTCCAAATATCTTCACATAGATAATGTAATGATGTTGTTTTCCGGTGATATTGGAGAGTTGTCTCGCTTCTGTCCAATACGTATGCTCTTCTACATTTTTCGCAATTCCGGAATATCCCTTATAGCATTTACTACAATGATCACAGCTTTCGCGAACTGGCCGAGATACTAACGTTCAATTCTCGATCTAGTCATATTAATAACACCATAAATAGTACTTAATGCCTACTTCCTAAATACGCATCATTAGACAGTAAGGGTCAAATTTAAGTCGGGTAATACAGGGAAACGAATGACACCGTCTATCTCAGTGTAGTAGTCAATGGACAGGTAGTTTTGGGTTGCCCTCAAGTAATACACCGTAACACTTACCTGATAAGTTGAATGCAAATATTGTATCATTTCATAAATGTAACATATTAATGTAATTGATTTTTCTCATATAGTAACACAAACTACAACTAAATCAAACATGTGATAGTCATATTAGAAATCAAACATGTGATAGTCATATTAAAAATCAAACATGTGATAGTCATATTAGAAATCAAACATGTGATAGTCATATTAGAAATCAAACATGTGATAGTCATATTAGAAATCAAACATGTGATAGTCATATTAGAAATCAAACATGTGATAGTCATATTAGAAATCAAACATGTGATAGTCATATTAGAAATCAAACATGTGATAGTCATATTAGAAATCAAACATGTGATAGTCATATTAGAAATCAAACATGTGATAGTCATATTAGAAATCAAACATGTGATAGTCATATTAGAAATCAAACATGTGATAGTCATATTAGAAATCAAACCTTTAACGGGAGCCAATGCCTCTCCTCAGCTCCATCAGTACAGCGCGACCGTCGAACGTAGAGTTAAGAGCACACTCCTATATACATTCAGTAATAATTTGTCAGGCTTCACTATAGTTGAATGCCTCTTCGTTAATGTTAAAGGTTGGTACATGCTATTGAGCAGGAAATACACTTTGGGGCATAAGCAATTAAGTTGTACCCCAATAATTTGACTTCCAAGGCGAATTTCTCATATTTATTATGAATAAATGGTATCGAACTTCTACTAGTCTATAATCTTTCTATTACCGTTCAGCCCAAGAATTAGGGGTTAATAAATTGCATGGTTACAACACATACGTACATGGATTAAACAGACATGCCTTTTGATGAGACTGACAACAACCGGAATATTTTGATCGTAAAGTAGCATGTTATGGAATTCAAAATATATTTTATCAATCGAATATACGCCGAATAATGTTCGGAGACATAATATCGTATTTTCACATTTTGTTCTTAGATTTGGTATTCGCTTACGGCTTTTTTTTTTCATTTAACTTAAAGATTTTGTCGTAGTAACTAAATATACATATATATATATATATATATATATATATATGCGTGTGTGTAAATATATATATATATATGTATGTGTGTGTGTATGGTGTCTGTATATATATATATATATATATATATTAATATATATTTATGTATATATATATATATATATATATATATATATATATATATATATATATATATATATATATATATATATATATATATGAAGTTAATCTTACAAAATATATAAGAGGCAACTAATATCTTTTAATTAGTGAAACATCCGGATAAAGACTGAAGCTCAATATACTGGATAGAGCATTAATAGCATAATATAAAATGAAATAATAAAATAAGGTGGGAATCAAATTTTATTAGAATTCAAAATTCAAGCAAAGTATCTTAAAATTTCTTTACTCATGAGATTTCAAAGATAATTATTCTCCTCAGAGGACAATTACCGCAGTGACGTTACTCCAGGTGATAACATTACACTTTGAAAATATATAAAAATATATACACAAATACATAAGAGTACATAACACATCAAATATATCAAGCCAAAAACATACTTATTTGTTAAAGTTATAAAATCCATCCAAGTCATACAAATTAAAACATATTCAGGACAGATATCCAAGAGGTTGATTGAAGATTGATCCAGGTATTGAATAACAGTCCAAAAGCGAAAAAATTGAAAGAACTGAAAAACCGAAAAAGTTATCCAGTCGGGAAAAGCGTCCGCAATCGATGCAGTGAAAAATACATCTAATGTTTATGTTAATTAATACAATGATAAATTAACCAAATCAAATAAAAGTACAATAAACTCACTTTGTGTTAAAATCATGAAATTCAAAGTTCAAGAGTCAAATGATTTGACCGGAGTAGCACAAACCAAAATTCGCTGGTTAAATTTAAAATCCGCTACATCCGATTTGAACAGAATAATATCAAACCGAGTCAATATATTCGGCCATTTCTTCTTTAATATGTTTTGATATTAATACAGTTAAGATATCTGAAACATCTTTCGCATCAATTCATTTGATAAGTATTTTTCCTTGGTACAATAATAAGAGATTTTGTTGTTTCAACTTGCGTACGTTTCGTCTTATTGAAAGATCAAAAGCGTCACTATACCGAACAGGAAGTTAAGATCAAAAGTGAAGGTGGAGCGCTGTTTCTAAACCTTACACTATAAGATAAGACCATGCGCGGTACATGCGATTTAACGAGATCTCCAACGGAAGAATATATCAAACATCAGAGAGAGAGAGAGAGAGAGAGAGAGAGAGAGAGAGAGAGAGAGAGAGAGAGAGAGAGAGAGACAGACAGACAGTCAGACAGAGACAGAGACAGAGACAGAGACATGGCTGCCTTTATAACGGTCGTTAAATTTTATTTGCTCCCTTATTTATATGTTTTCGCTTGATATCTTTAGGTTTATGGTAACATTAACACGTTTCTTGTTCAGAGAAAATATTATGGCGAATACGACATTGTCAGATAACTAAATCTACCTTACTAGACATATATATACATTCCCGAAACAGTTTTTCATGGTAAACAACTGATGATCCCTTAAAATAGTGTTAGAAACTAACTAATATAATAACTGTAAAAAATAAATTGACTTACATGAGTGATTTTCCACTGGAAGACTTGAGACTATAAGTTGTTTTTTTTATATATATTTTTATTTTTATTTTTATATATATTTTTTTTAATTTAAAAAAAAAAAATTTTTTATATAGTTTTAATGGTTGAGAAACTTCCGAGACTATATATATATATGTATATATATATATATATATATATATATATATATATATATATATATATATATATATATATATATATATATATATATATATATATATATTGTTCAATATAACAGACAACTTATGCCTGGATATTTTTTCGTAGATCCTTTCCATTGTCCGAATCAGAATATTAGTTTCGGGGGGGGGGGGATTGGCCGGTGAATCTGTCATAGTTTTGATGTGTGTCCCAAGTACTTTCAGACCAATCCGGGTCTATCTCCAGGGGAATGAGGATACTCATAGGTTTGAAAGTACTTAGGACACAAATGAAAACTATGGCAGATTCATCGGCCAATTCTCCCTCGAAACTAAGATTATTATTCGGACAATGAAAAAGATCTACGAAAGCATATCCAAACATAAGGTGTCTCTTATATTTAATAATACTTGCCTTCAAGAAATATGCTGCCTATATATATATATATATATATATATACATATATATATATATATATATATATATATATATATATATATATATATGTCCATTGCGGTAAATTTTCTACACTGATGGTTTTTACATTTGGTGTTTATTATTTTTGACAAAAGCAAGATTTTCCGGAAATATTAAATAAATTATTTTTTTATAGTAAACTGGACAACACACAAACAACCAATACCACACTTGCTGTTATGTAAGATTTTAAGAAAAAAATAAATTGTAAATCCCATCAGCATAGAGATATGATAATTCACTACCGGTCATGCGATTCGAAACCCCGGACCTCAAGTATTTTATATATATATATATATATATATATATATATATATATACACCCGGAGATAATAATTGAAAAAATAAAGTTCATAAAGAGGTGTTTACTATAGACATATATATGCACATTACCACACACGTATGTCACATGCAAAAGTACCTATTAAATAAAATTATCTGTTCAGGAATCGTAGGTGTAAAAATAGATCACCGTAATTTGTGAAATTAAAAATGTTAAGATTGATTAATTAAAAAAATGATCATCTGTATTTATTTCATTTTCGGGGTTCGCAATAATGGATGTTCTTCCACTTAACACGATCACACCTTGGCTCAGGTGAAAACCGGTTTTACGGAGGATATTTGTCAGGGCGTATGGGCATCTCATCATCGGCCTTCAACTCGGTCGCTTCTCAGGGACACATTTAAAATTAACCGTGTTGTCTTCGGTTTTCAGTATACATATCCGACTAATTTTAGAGGCCATCCCCTCATTGTGCCTTTGATCAGCGCGATATCGTAGCGACTTCGCATGTCGTCAATGCAGACATGGTTAAGCAGTCTGTTACATTTTAACTCTTATTTATGGGGAGGTCTAATGTCTCACACGTATCTACGACATAAACTACGCGGACATTCACAAACATACCTCGCTTGTTTTACCCACGTTTTATTTTAACAGTCCTCCATAACTGAGGCAGTAATTCTACGATCATTTTCAGGGGTAAATTATAGCTGGAATAAAAGTGAGGCATGACAACACAAAGAACAGAAAGATTCGAAAAACGGAACCCTTATTTAGCCGTTGATCGGGCCGTTGTTTCTGCTGGTGGCTAAATTAGACAAACGACTATTTACAAAAGAATAATAAGATTATATTTCAGTAAACACAATGCTGTCTGTGTCGCTAATGCTATTTGACGCACGTTGTTAATTACTAGCAAAGTATTATATACTTATCGGAAGCGTCCATTTTATATCCAAATAGGGATGATACATTAACCCCCCAAATTGTAGATTTACAGCGGAGGAGTGAATATGTGTTTATGTTTGGATTAATTTCCATCATTTTTGTTTACTTTCCGTTTTATTTTAGGATAATTTCTACTCACAAACATTTTTGTTTTAGAGTATTTTACATGAAACCTAGACTTTGATAGACATTCTTGCACTTTTGGTCAAGATCAAAGTGTAGAATCTGTTCCGATGGATACTGCACCCCATAGACTGGTATTGTCTTGGCCTTCGGGGCTTGATTTACGCCGGTCTATGGGTCTGTCCTGTGCAGTTCTAAGAGGTCCACCCTCCCAGGCTTCGCCTCCCTTCTTTGGGGGAGGAGTAAGTTTATTGCTTACTGCCTGAGGCGCCCCTACCAAGGAATGCCGACGGGGCTGCCCAGGCAATTTTTAAGCCCCACTTTCCCGACCCGACCTTGGGTCACATCTTACTTGTGGGAGTAAGATAAAAAAAACTGGCCGTGTGCCTAACTCCTGGAGAGGAGTAAATCAATACTCACAAACATTTTTGTTTTAGTGTATTTTACATGAAACCTAGACTTTAATATGATTCACCTTTATACTTTATCTAATAGGCTTCTTGTAATCTATCTATGCATTGTAGAGCTTCTTTATTTGATCAGATTGTGTCTACTAATAATTAAAAGATCTAAACAAAGAGTCATATTGTAGTTTTATACGTTTATTGAAAGTTTCGAGTGGCACATTTTTCTACTATTTAATCTTCCTTACTTGCCACTTTTAGCAACCTTAAGAAACTTAATATTTTCTTGCCATGTTGTTTATTTTGCAATGAATTCTGTTGCGTTCCATTTACAAATCATGCAGTTCTATGTTCGTTATGGACAATCTTTATACCAATGAAAGTATCCACATCTGTTATACAGATTAAGTACACACTTCTTGTTTTGTTTGTTTTTTGTTGCATATAGTGTTCATATGACACGCCACACTTCTTCACTTGTGACTTTTGACATACATTATCACATTTTAATATCGGACTCGATTTCATGAGAAGTCTTATGTCTTTAACGGCCATTTCTTTTATTTTCCTCATCGTAAACTAACCTTGACAAAACCGTGAACACGTGAAAATATTAGTGCTTTATTTAACAAGTTTAAAAAAATCAAAGCGCTTGCTGTGAATTTTCTTTTAAAATTCATATACTAAAACCTTTTATGGGATAGAAAAAATTAGGAACTGAACTGTTCAAAAAATAATATGGCAGCTTTAATGAATCTCAAATTACCATTTTCCTGAAATATTAGCAAAGTGTATTGGGATTCACAGCGAACAGATGTAGTTTAAATAAGTGTTTAAATAAACATCATGAATTTCGTGTATACAACTAAACAGTACCCGTCATTTGTTTTTCTCGTCACATTTAATGTATATTGAATGGCACATGTATTATGTGGTAATAAAATGATGTAGTGACTTATTGCATATTCTTTATATATATATATATATATATATATATATATATATATATATATATATATATATATATATAAATATATATCTATTTCGTGTATGTAATTATGTTGTGAGATAATATACTGTTTACATTGTTGTTTGCGTATTACATTTCAAAGTATCGAATACGTTAGTAGAATTACATAGACTAATGAACACTTTGTGTCTTATGCTCAAATGAATGGGTTATGTTGCTATACGTTATAGCAATAATTGTATTAACATTTTTATGGTTAAAGTCAAGATAGGAGTTCATACATTAAACCATTACTCATTCTGCTTCTCGTAAAGTCTGTTCTCTCTATCGCTCCAAACACTTTCTCACTCCTGAGGCTATTCTCTATCTCTACAAATCTACAATCAGATAATGTATAGAGTACTGCTGTCATATTTCGGCTGGTGAATCTCTGTCCTATTTGAGGGTTCTTGATAAAGGGCAGAAACGTATCTGTAATTTGAGTACCCCTACACTTTCTTCCTCTCTGCACCCTCTCTCTCACAAGCGTAATGTTGATAGTCTCAGTGTTTCTATAAATACTATCATGACATATGTTTTTCAGAATTAAGTGATCTATTCTCCGCTCTTTTGTTCCAGCTCGTTTGACTAATTGGTCTAGTGGCCCCTATCAATATGCTTATTTTATTCGTCATTGTAATACAGCTTCCTATTACAGTAGCTTATTTCCAAGAACTACAGGGTTGTGGAACTTTCTTCCTGCTGACTGTTTTCCCTTTACTTATAACTTTGGTATTTTCATGACTAAGGCCGATCTCCTTTCTTAGATACTTCATGCCTTCTCTGGAATATTTTTCATTAGAAAAAGAGGACCTTGTTTTTTTTTACTTCCGGTTTCTGACCCGGGACTCCTGAAAACCAAAATATGGCCCCCTCTTGATTAATGATTAGTACACAGTCCTTACTCATAACCGTATTTTTTCTCATAATAGAAAAAGTAAGCAGCTTTGTTTTATCAAACGAATTCGTCTTTTTGTCAGGTGTTTTTAATTTTTAATAAAATATGTAAATATAATAACGTATTTTTTGCCGATTTTTTAAACAAAAAATCGATCGAATCGGTATTTTCTTCTTTCAGATTTTCTTTTAATAAAACATTTTATAATAAAAGTATAGTGTCGTTTAAAAAATAGTTTCTAAAAGTTCAGAATTGTTGATACCAATTTATGCATGATAATACTGGCTTTCTAAATAATGTTATTTTAAAAGCCATTCTTAACATGAGGAAATGGGTGGATATCGTTATCTGAAAAGATGATAATCATTTATAAGAAAGGAGCTTATATGGGTTGTCAAAAACCGGAAGTCCAAAAAAGCACACAATCTGTACTGAAACGATTTTTAATAAATTACATTATTTTGGTATAACAAAATATATACAATTAAATGCTTACGCCTTATAGAGTGAGCCAAGAATCTGCAAGCAGTCGCCATATCCACTCGACCAACGAAAACTGTCACGTTATTAATGGAAATTAAGATCTCTATCTACCTAGAAGTGGACACAGATAGAAGACTAGTCGAGAGTGTTCGACAAACATATTTGGAAGTTTGCATGATAGCGTTTCCACAGTCTATTTTTATATAAGGTTCAGATAAAAGAAATCCTACATTTATTTATTTATTTATCTATTTTTCTTCTCATCCAGGTTTTTAGATTATCTTATTCATATTTTCCGGACGATTTTCATTTATTTTCCACACTCAAACACTTCCATCGGAATTGGAATAGAGATTCTATTAGCTTTCGAGATGAAAACGAAAAAAAACATTCTAGGAATTTGTTTTTTTTTGTGCAGACTGATAACCAAGCGACTCTACCCTACGTTATTACCGAACACAGACGAGCCAATATGTGGGTCAACTTTATTCCGGAATCGATTGACTCACAATAATATTGGAAAACCACTCGTACTCTATTGCATAGTAATTTAATAAAAAAAACAAAAAACAAAACATAACAAAAGTACCGAACAGTTATATATATATATATATATATATATATATATATATATATATATATATATATATATATATATATATATATGTATATATATATATATATGTATATGTTGCGTGTTCGCTTTTGTGTGTATATATGTACATATAGATGTGTACATATATATATATATATATATATATATATGTATATATATATATATGTATATATGTACACATCTCTCTCTCTATATATATACATATATATATATATTTATGTATATATATATATGTATATACATATATATATGTATATGTATATGTATATATATATATATATATATATGTATATATATATATATATATATGTATATGTTGCGTGTTCGCTTTTGTGTGTATATATGTACATATAGATGTGTACATATATTCATATATATGTATATATATACATATATATATATATATATATATATATATATATATGTACACCTCTCTCACTCTCTCTTTCTCTCTCTCTCTCTCTCTCTCTCTCTCTCTCTATATATATATATATATATATATATATATATATATATATATATATAATCAATTATAATACATTTGACCCGTTATATCACCCGTTAGCCTAGAGTTATATTGTTTTACTTAGACAGCGAGTGTTCGCAAAGCCAGTTAAATATTTAAAAAAATAAAAATAAATAATCCAGAATGAGTATATTCGTGCTTAGTATATCTCCTGTTTGTCATGCACCAAGTATGAAAATGCATCATATTTTCATAACGTTCTAACCTTAAAATGGCACTTGCAAAAAATTGCAACCAATAATAGTAGTAGTCTTACTTATATAAATCTTATTTTAGATTTATTGAAATGATGTTACTGTGGCAAATATTCAAAACAATGGAAAATCTGAATTTCCTGTGTTGATAAACAATTATTTCTGATGAGAACAATACTATTCACGCAAAAGTAATAACTTGCTAAGTATTATTTCACTATGCTTCGTCGTAGACAATGATTACGAGGTAGTATACTGACTTTATCCCGGTCGTACAGAAACAAATCTTGAGGAAACGATTAACTTATCCGAATTCGACAGTTGTGCCAGAAACCATTAAAAAAACTGCGAATTATTTACTGTCGATCGTAATTCAAAGTTGGAGTACGTAGCTAAAAAGGTTTAAAATATCAGATTTTCAATTTTGCATTAACATTTGTGATTAAGAATTCTGTGGTCAAAGTGGCTGTCGCATTTTCTTAATGTAGACCGAAAATTGCAACGTGTCGACGATCCACAGCTTAATATTCTATCTATTATATATTTCCTTCATATGTTACTAAGTGATAAGATTTTAAAATACATAGACTTCAATGTATTTAATTATATGGTTATTAGTCTGACGAATCATTGTTCTAGAAAATACAAGATATATTTATCACCTTGATTTTCTAGATAAATCGTGAAAAAGCCTTAAAATAGATGTCCTTTCAAAATCAAGCACGAGTAGACTAATTATGGATTATTTATTTCTATTTTTTTATATTAAAGTGGCTTTGCGAACACCCGCTATCTAATTAAAACAATATAACCCAAGAGCAACGGGTGAATAACGGGTCAAATTTCTCATAATTATCATATATATATATATATATATATATATATATATATATATATATATATATGAAAAAGATTGGAAAGGAATTAGAGAAGCAAAAGCCAAATCAAAATCCAATTCAATTGCTCAGAGCAAGGTATATTCCGCAAAAAGGCAATTTTTTCAAGTAAATTTTCCTTACGCCAGGCTTTTCAAAGATCAAAATCTTATCAGAGGAGGAAGTCGCTGGGATAGATAAGTTGGCAATGGCCAAGATTTAAAATTTGAAAAAACGAAATAAAAGTTGTAGGGAAAGAAAACGCTGGGCAAAACTCTGCCCGAATGAAAGCAAATGTCCGATTGCTAAAAAGTTCGGTGTCGAAAAGTCCAGCGGAGAGAATAAGATGTAGATAGGTGGGTCATTAACGGCACAATAAATAATGAGAGAGGATTCAAAGTTAAAATCCAAGATGCCACAACTTCAGATACGGCGAAAATAGAAAATCCAAAAGGGTAAAAAGTCCAATAAGAGGTACGTTCGTGGAAGCAGGTAGGCTCAGAGAAGATTGAGGTGGAAAATATTCGCCATTAAAAATACTTCCTGAGCAGAGATAACAAGGGAAAGTGTTTTAAAGTGGGGAAAAAAGGCAGCGAAAATGTTTAAAGCTAGCCCGTTGAGAAAGCCGGCTTAAAATGAAAAAGCAAAAACTAATAATATTAGTTTTTCCTTTTTCATTTTTTAATTTTAGAATTTTTCTTTTTACTTACACCGTGTTGTGTTCGTTTTTTTTATTATTTCTTGAAAATAAAACTGAAAAAGTTGACGAAGTTATCGTCTGCCACACTGACCCTAACTCTAACGACGGAGTCAAAGTTAGCGCGGGTCCTAATGTAACAAAGCACCCTATATTTGTTAGTTACACTTGCTTTATTTTGAGCCCCCCCTTCTAGATAAGAGTGAAATAATTTTTTTAAATGGTAACTCGTGTACGATGGACACTGCGCACATCTACTAAAAAAGGTTGATATGCCATCCGTTCAAAAAATTAAAAAAATAATACTGGCCCTCTCTATAACAAGAAAACTTAATTAAATAGACAATGCCCTTAAAAACGCCAAAATAAAAAACAAAAAAATAGTTTTAAGTTTAAAGCAACACATAAAAGTACTTTTTAACCAGGTGAGTAGCATACAAAGATTCGGAAGGTCGTTGTATTCGATGTAAGCATGACACACAAAATCACACACGCTATTGTATTAATATGTGTCTTCCCGGTCGTCCCCTCCCTACCTCTCTTCCCCTCCCCTTAAAATGTAGAGAGAAAAAATGTTAGAGTTTGGTTGGGATCGAACTATAAACCAGTCGGGCCGAAGTAAAAAATACTACGTCGCTGACCGTTACGCCAGAGGAAAATAATTTAAAGTGTTTTGAAAATAAAGCGATTTGAAAGTTTTTTAAAATCTAGGTGCGGCACGCATGCGCAGAGCTTTTGCCGGAAGCGTGACACACGAACACACACGCTATCGTATTAATATATAGATAATAATAATAATAATAATAATAATAATAATTATTATTATTATTATTATTATTATTATTATTTATATATTATTACGATAGCATGTGTGTTCGTGTGTCACACTTTCATCAAATGTTCTGCGCATGCGTGCCGCACCTAGATTTGGAAAAGCATTCAAGTCACCTAATGTCTGTAATATTTTCAAGTTTTGCCCTTTGACGCAACAGTTAGCAGCGTAGGTTTTTGACGTCAGCCCGACTGGTTTATAGTTTGATTCCAACCAACCTCTAAGATTTTTTTCTACATTTAAGGTAGGGAGATAGGTAGGGACGAGACGACCGGGAAGACACATATTAATACGATAGTGTGTGTGTTATTTTGTGGGTCACGCTTACATCAAAAGCAACGACCTTCCGAATCTGTGTATGCTACTCATGAATTGGAGCCAATTTAATTTAATCTAAAGCATTTACAAAATAATGTATAGGTTAGGAACAAGATAATTAGTATTGAAAACATAATTCCGTTTAATTTACACGGGTCCCATTAGTATTAACAATTGTGATATTTAAAAAAAAAAGCTCAGATTATCACGGTACTGGTAGAATGGACAGACGTCTTCTGGGATGTTTGTTTTGGCAGCTGAAAAGTCGTCTTCTATAGTATCAAGTAGACGCACCATGGCTGGGTCACTGGCGGCGGCAGTGCAAATGTCATCCCATGAGATCGACTCTATGGTGGTGCTGTCGCTAAGGTCAGAGGGGCAAACTTCATGGACGTGGAGTGGTTGGCATGGCGGATATAATTGGGGATCGGCTGAGGCAGTGATGTAGTGTATAGAGTTGCAGCAGCGTCGTCAGGTAGCTGTAAATAGTCAGCCGAACTGACGGGTGGCGGTACAGGGCGTCATTGGCACGATGGCGGGGGCCTAGGTATTGCCAATCAGGAAGCGATAGCGTAGCGTTGAATATTTTTTCTAGGTGTCTGTCGCCAAATACCTTAATGAGAGGTTTGTGATTAACAGCCAGGATAAGGCCGGGGAACCCTATGACAAAATCCTTCGATTTATCTAGAGCTTCTACTACTGCTAGAGCTTCACCTTCTATGGAAGCGAAGCGGGATTCAGCAGCGGGCGTGACTCTTTTGCCTACCAAGACTATTTTCCATCCCTTTTGCAGTAGAATTGCTTTTGGGGTGTAGGGCATGTGCAATCCTTCTGGAATAGCCAGAACCCAATGCCGTGTTTGCTCCAGTCAGTTGCTAGGCAAGTAGGTCTACCTTTGTCGAAGATCTCCACACCATGCTTAAATTCTATTGATGCGCAGGGCTTTTGCTTCCTCAAAGGCGTGATGCAGATCGTCAATCCATTCAAAAGTCACGTTTTCTGTTAAGGATTCTCTGAATGGCTTCATCTTGTTGGTTGATACAGATGCATACAACACTTGCTTTATGAGTCAAAAGAAGCTGCTTATATCCGTTGTGTTCTTAGGGGTAGGGAAGTTTCTGATTGCCTCCAGGAAAAATTTTCATGGTCCGACAGTTGTTTCTCCGACTTGGAAGCTGGCAAAATCTGTCTCAATCTTACTGAGTCCAAATTTCGAAGGGTTGCAAGTGATGCTTGGAAAAAGTTTCTTTGGAGGCCATTGCCGCTTTTCGTTATTGGAGTCCATAGGAGGGCATCGTCGACTATCTTTGTCTTGTGTGGTATGTCCATTACTATTTCGTCAAACTTCCGTGTGTATGTATCACCTGCGGCTGCATACCCCTGAGGGGCCACACAGTATATGTATCTACCCCACGGTGTGATAAATGTCGTGTAGTGACGATCGGCCTCATGTAGGGGAATGCTATGGTATCCATTCCAGGCGTCGAATACAGTCTTACTTGTGTGATAGAGGGATAGAGCGGACCTGGCGGAATTGGGATTGGGTGTGGTGCGTCTCTCGAGTAGCATAGCGATTGAGAGGTTGAAAGTCCACAGTGCGTCGTTTCTTGCCGGATTTCCTGGCGCACACAACAATCCGGTGACACCAAGTAACGGGGGCGCAAACCGGAACTGGTTCCATGCCTTCCAGACGGACATCGTGGTCTAGGCTCGCTCTAACGTCCTCCTGCCAGTGGATAGGTACTGGCATCGGGGTGTGGTAGGCGACAGGTGTGGCGTTAGGGTCAATCATTGGGCGCATGGGTGGTCCTGACATCATGGGTGTTGACAGATATTGAATGTGCTGGAATAATAATCTAGCATCCATTTTTCTAGCTTTCCTCTGTTCTCTTCAGTTGCTGGGAACGGGATTGTGACTGGAAGGGGAGGGTGTGGCTCTCGGTCTAGGCAGTCACAAGGGAATGTGTCCTTGACTTACCGGGCCTGTGGTATCACAGGAGAATAGTTGTGATGCAGTGCCGATGGGAAACTGGGGGCGAATCATCCCAGCGAGATTCAGACATTCTTAGAGAGTTATATACGCTCTCTGGGTGAGGTAAATTATACAAGCTGGCGTGTACTGCATTTTATTCCGCCCTCCGATACACCAGATGTGCGCAGGGGAAGGGCGCCTACAACTTTAAGTGGGTTTTCGTTGACTGCTGACATTTTAATACTGCATGGGATGAGATGGTCAGCTTTTAGGCCCATTTTATGTAATACTGAGACACCGCTTAGGCCTGATTGACATCCTGTATCTGCCATGGCTGGATTCATTACAATGGCAGTAGGACTGTTAAATTGAGGGGTGATGCTGATATCAGCGATATCAAAGGGTATGGTCTGAACGTTCACATTTATAAAGTGCTGTGGGTTGGAGGCTCGGCGCTTCCACACTTTGCACAGGTCACTGTATATGTAGTGTTTCCTGATGAGGGAGCGTGCCCCAGTAATCATGTTTGGGGCAATGGGGGAGTCTATGGAGCATAGAGTTTCAAATACAGCGGTTGGATCATCGACAGCGGTGGCTGTGTTATTAGCAGGGGAACTGCGCTTCGGTTGAGTGTGCCGGCACACTTTTTCAAAATGGTGTAATATACCGCAGTCGGCACATGTGTGATTGTATGCAGGACATATTTTTATTCTCTTTTCTATAGGATGATTTAGGGTTGGATTGGCCACAATAGCCACAGTGTAAATCATCTCCAGTGGCGATGCGTGGGCTCTTGCTTTGTAGGCGGCTTTTTTCCTTATTGTATGAGCTTGTGACTGCTGCAGATGTGACGGGCTCATTGCTCCTCAGGAGAAGGTGGCCGGCGGATCGTTTGCCACTCTCCTTGCCTTCAATGAGAGAGATGGTCTCCTACAGAGTCTGTTCCGCCAGGTTGGGCTGCCCGAGCACATCCAGCCTGATGGCCTCATCGTAGATATTACGTAGCAGAGTATCGTGCATAATGTTGTCGCTGTAGCTGATGTCTGTGCAACAACTTGTATATGTTATAATGTACTGGCATACACCAGCCTGTCCTTTCAGTCTGGCCGCAAAGGCACGGGCGGGTTCTTCCTTGTCCTGTTGTATGCTCTGCAGTTGCACCCTGCCCACCATTACGTTTTCCTGTCGTACTGCGAGGGTTCGTATCTTTGCTAGGACAGTTCCCTCAGTGAAGCTTGACAGTGAATCGAAGGTCCGGGTGAGGTCCTTCTTTAGTTGATCGTCACAGCATTCAAGTAACTGGAAGATGACGTCGGTGTCCTGGAGGTAGCAGGCTTTGTACTCGGACCATCTCTGCTTGAAATAGGCGAACTCCTCGCTTGAGCCGGCTGCGGATATCATGGGCCGTTTTACTTTCTCCGCCTTGGCTGACGTTGCCGTAGCTGCTGGTGGCAGAGGGTGGGCTGTGTTGATATGCAGGTCGATCAGCCGGATGGGTATCTCGGGTGCTAGAGTGCCGTCGAAGGTGACCTCGCAGTTAGGGGCTGTGCATCTGATTCCTGACATCTTGAAGTCTATGCGGGTAAACTAATCAGACATAAATGAGCATGAATTACTCTTTGTCAATTACAATGTCTGATTAGTCCATTTGTAAACCTGAATAACAAAACAGAAAAATGGGATTACTAATAAGGGGCATTAGGTAACGCTCCAATAAACTATAGTTTTCCGTAAATACTTTCCAGATACTATTTGTTTTTTTTATATTTTTCTTATCTTTCCGTTTTTGCTGGAGATGGGGCTTTCCAGACATTCACCTGCTATTTCAGACATTCCAGCCTAGAGATATTTGTAAGATCCTAGGTGCAGTTGTTTGTATTTCTCTTGCACTCGGCTCACCTGGTATACCCGCCAGACAGCTTTTGAAACTCATTTTCATTGACCGGGTTGTTGATAACGTGTGGGCTAAGACGTCAGCTGTCTCATTTTAAACATGACTTCTGTTATGGTGTACGAGTTCGGAGACGGGATTAATAACCTTCTCTACACTGGTGATTCCCGTAAGGATGAAACGTACACGTATGTAGATAACACAAATGTTCATATATATATATATATATATATATATATATATATATATATATATATATGTATGTATGGGTGTGTGTGTGTGTGTGTATGTATATATTTTTAAAGGCAGAATATTAAACAATGAAACACAGAAACAATTTAATACAAACGAAAGTTTCTGTGTTTTGTTTGGATTTTAAACGCATGTTAATTACACTTGTCTGCGTTTCAAAAGTTAAAAAAAATCCCACGGGTTTTCTAACTCATTCAAAATCCTTTTTGAATGAGTTAGAAAACTTAATTAAAAAATACAGTTTATATTTCTTTTTCAGCTCTGGGTTTTAATATATAATATACATATTTTCTATCAATAATGTTTTTTAAATATCGCAATCCTTGTTGCTTTACGCTTATTATTTGCAAAACAGGCTGGTTGGTAACCTTTAATAATTATTTTTATTTTTATTTTCAGGTCTGACAAAAAGAATCAGAAGTGTAAAACCATCCTAATTCGTTGTTATTTCTGTGAATATGTGGTTCTCTCAAACCGTCAAGCTAAAATCAGAGATTTTGTAGGGGGGGGGGCATATAACGCATACTTTGTCGCAAACTAGAGGACTAGAATCAGCTATTTTCTCCATATATCTTCTACAAAACAGGTGTACAAAACTTACGAGATTGGAGGAACTAAAAATGAAAAGTATGCCATTTGGTGTTCTTATAGTTATGATGGAAGGGAAATATCACGTTACCGACTATTAGTTTTGGCTCGATCTTCCTGTAACTGAGTCAAATGTCACTATGAAATCAACTTCTGATTCTGAACCTAGTGACATGATTGATACAGTTAAGTGTGATGAATACGCAGAAGAAGACAACCAATCACAGCCTTTGACTCAAGCCGAACTGAACGACCTTTCACGAGGCCTGTACATTTTGAACGAGTTTTCCCACATAGTGGGTTATTGTCTTCGATGGAAAAGTCTACTGGCGCCAGAGACTTCGATAGATAAGTTAGAAAATTCTAACTCGTCTACAGTAGTGATATTGCTAACCTGAGTGAAATACTTGGTCTGAAGTGTGATGGTATGGAATGAAGACTTTTCATTAACGCATCCAACAAAAGTGTCAAAGCAGTTTTTCTAAATATGGAAAACAAGTTTTCATCAATTTTTGTTGAATACTCCGTTGAAATGAAAGAATCTCACAAAAACATGGCGTGTTTTTTGTCTGCCCTTAACTACCCGAAAAAGTAAATGGTTGCTCTTTGGAGATATTAAAGTTATTGAATTCATGCTAGGACTTCAAGGTGGTTACACAAATGCTTTTTTGTATTTATAGGATAGAAATGCTTATGATTAGCATTATGTAAGACAAGGGTGGACATCGAGACAAGGATAAAGACCTGGATCACCAAACGGTTTGTCCGACCCTCTGGTTGAACCGAGCAATATATTGTTTCAACCCTCCACATCAAACACAATCTCAAGAAACACTTTGTAAAAGCATTAGCCAGAAAAGTTGGAGGACATTTTTCCCATCATAAGTTTTTATAAAAAGCATAGAAAAAAAATGAAAGCAGGTATATTTGATAGTCTTCTCAAATAATGGAGCTCATCAAAGATACTAGTTTTTATGATGCACTGGGTCCTGCTGAATTTTCTACCTTGTTGTATCTCAATCATTGCATACTTCATTGCCAACCACAGAAGTGTCCAGAACTATACGTTCGTTTATGAGTTAATGGAGAAATTCCGCCAACTGTGTGCGCGCATTTCAGTTCAAATACACTTCTTCGAGTCTCATCTGGACTATTCTCCAGATCATTGTGGAAGCTTCAGTGTAGAACAAGGTTAGCTGTTTCATCGATATATCAGTGTCATGGTGGACTACTACTAAGGCTGATGGAGTGTAAACTTTCTGGTATACAACTGATGGTGCCTAAAGAAAGATGCGCAGTCAGCTCAGCACGAACGGAAGCGCCTGAAGAAGACATCTATCCATGAGTAACATCCTCAGTTTACTTTCGGCAGCCTCGTAACTCTCGCTTCCATTATTTTGTCCTTTAGTCCTAACATTTCATGAGCGATGTTTCTAACAAAGGTGGAATAATTGCTGTGTCGGAATCAATCCATCTAACACCTATCGTTGGCTAGTGTGTGACCTTGAAGTAGTATTTTTTTATCTCCTTACATGAAGTGGCTTCAGGCCATGTCTTGAGCGTTTTCCACAAAGAAAAATTAATGGATTATTTTCCTATTCGTTTTGACGCTCCAAATTTTTTTTTTTTTTCATTGTAAGACATTCACAGCAAACACTCGTTCTACTGTCCCAAGGAAAATAACGTTCCTTTCTCTCTTCATGCTCCTAGCGTCTGGTGGACATTCCATTGACATAACTTATTTTCAAAAGCTTCTTATCTGTGGATCACATTACCGCTAAACTCCTTCCATGTCGCTAACTAAGTGGTCTTCAAATTCAATGTAAACAATTTTTTGTCATGAAGCGTTGTGTCTCTGAAATTTAGATATTACTAAACAAATTAAAACTCAGGTATTTCTTGCTCTGTCACTTTCTGCCTTTTGTCTTGAATATGAATGTATTTTACTTGAGGTACATTTCAGTTTTTAATTAGTTATTTTAAAGCAATTCTTCAAATTCTTATATACGCATTATACTCGCGACAGTGTATCATTCGTTAGTATAAACAGGTGTGAAACGATTCTTTTAATGAAATCAAAGTAGAATAAACAGCGGTGTCGGTTGTGGCCCAACGGGTCATATAAACGTAAAGTGTTATCGAATTTTTTTTTCATCCTTTAATTTATCATCGTCATTTTCTTTTTCATTTTCTCATTTATTTACGATTTACTTGTTGTTCTTTTCAATTTTTTTTCGGCGTTGACGCCATTTTGTTAAACTTATTTTCCTTTTTTTTCCAGTCATCTTTTCTTATTTTATTTCTTTTGATTTCTCGTTTTTATTTTCTCCTCATTTTCCCCCGTTTCGTTTATTTTTCTTTCATCCCCTCAACTTTCCATTCTCCTTCTATTATTCATCTTTCCTTTCTTTTCCATCGCCTCTGATACACACCTAGCAATTAACGAATAAAAATGACGACCGTTCATCCAATAATTAGCCTGACTCACATCCAATGCCTCCGAACCTCTAATTAAAAGGCATTCATTATTTCCAGCATGTGCTAATGACTTGAGGCACTGCGATGAATCTAAAATCGAATCTTATCGATCTACACTGATTGATTATATATGCTTGATGCACGAATAAAGAGCGAGGTTCATAGGACGGACATTACACCGATATGTATTCAGCAAAAAAAAATGTATATACTGATAATAGGAAGTTAGGCCCGTAGAGATAAGCAGACTTCGGTTTATGATATTGATTTAAATTATATATTGAACCAATCGAATTTCATCAAGCAGACACTTGCTATATTAATAACACTATCTTAACACTTTTGTGTTGATGAATATATATGTTTCCCGCGTCTTTGTTACTTACACGCAATTTGCATATATTTTCTCATTAACCGTTTTTTTCTTGAATAAAAAAATGCAAAACAGTATAACAATATTCTTAATATCCTATTAAATAATAATTTAATCACTAAATTAAATCTATCAGAATGCATTTCCGTTTGTTCTTAAACAAGTAAACAATGTTAATATTTTATTAGATTACAATATAGATTACTAAAAAGAATGCATGTGTTCATGTAATTTTTTTAATTTAAAAAGGATTTTGGCACATTCGAACCGTCGACTAGAAAAACATTTCTCGCTATACAATTCGTAGTCATATAATATATTAAATAAGTTATAATAAGTTATAATAAGTTATAATAAGTTATATAATATATTAAATAATTAACTATTTTGGAACTGTTTACATCCTACAATGTTATTAATAGCAATGTTACATTAACACAATTAGTTATAGTTTAATAATAAAAAAGTCTAATTAATCATTTAATAACCAAACTATAACGTAATAATTATGTTTAACTTTAAAAATCTTATTAAATACAATTATAATTATTTGGTAGCATAAACAACTGCAATATTTAATAAAAGGCGAATCAGATATAAACGTAAAAATAGATCCGGGCAACGTTAGATCATAACAGCTTGTAAGTACACCTAATTCTAGTCGTTATACAATATATCGTAATACGTCAACTTTCTAAACAGTAACACACATTCTAACATAGTTCATCCCAAACAAGGCAGGCCGCCAATGTAGACGTAAGGGCTACTGAGGAAAAGGGTGAAAGTTTGCTTTTGTTGTTTTTTAGGGGTCAACCTAAATTGAGAGCTGTGCAGCGAGATGTCTATTTACATTAGTTTTCAATTTCTGCATGTCAGTACCGTCAGGAAAACAGGGGACAGGGAGGGTGTACCATAGTCTAGCAGGACGGGGACATAAGCTTTTGGATTAAAAAGCTATTCAGCATCTGGGGACATCCACAGTGAATGGATGCGAGTTGGCAGATTGGTGAGTTAGTCTAGTGAATTTACGTCTTGGGGGCACCAGAGCACCAGATCAGCAAGTTCATCAGAGCACAATCCATTTAAGTACATGTATTAAACTTTATAGAGTAGTCTTAGTTGTTTCTTTCCTCATGGAAAATTAACAACACCATACAAATGGAACGATCTACAAAATCACAGAAACATAAAATAGCACACATGTAATTTCTATTCATACAGACGTTTTCGATGTGTGACGGTGTCAATGACAGTGAATAACCTGAATCCATCACATGTTCTTTTCTATAATTCTATTCGTTGTTCTGATTTTCTACATTCTTATTTTCGATAACATGCATTACCTCCGCCAAAACAATTTTTTTTGTAATACGTTATATATACCGGTCATAGTCTTACAACAGATTCAGTTTCGAGATATCAAACTCAATGACCATTGCCAACATCACTAAAACTGGAAAATAAATATAGAAGAGTATTAGAAGAGAGAGATAGAGAGAGAGGAGTATAAGAAAGCATTGTGTGTAACACGTATATAGAGGAGTATAAGAAGGCTATCACAATGCAAGAAATGGAAATATGTCGGCGTTGAGAAGTAAGTCAACACAAATGATTTTTGTTATATATTTTTTCAAAAACTTTTTTAATAATTTTTTTTTTCATACAGCAAATCTTACTTGATTAGGCAAGACTTCAACACTGATGTAATTTGTGTTACCGTGTTCCATAATATATTTCGAGGAAGAACTCTTTATCAAATGGCAGGTGTTTCATATTTCAAAAAACATGTGGATGGCAATATTGCATATAACGCAGTAAAAATATTTATCTGCAGCAAATGTAATAAAACTGTTCTGTTTTGTTATGAGTTTGATTACTTATTTAATTTATTTTTTAATTTTTAAAATTTTTATATTTATTTATTATTTTTATTTTTCTGAATATTATATATTTGAACCCACCGATGAAGTGCCACATATTCATATAAAAAAAATTAAAAAGAAAAAGAAGAGCCAAAAGAGAATGAATATTTCAGGCGAATATGTCTGTTCGGTTTTTCGTTAAGATCTGCTACTTCTTAATATAACGCCCTTAATCTCATATAATCTTGATTTGACGTAGACCTTAACCTTGCAATGTTTAGTCATTGTCAAAATGTTGACGGCGTTTTAGTTTCCAAATTCTCTAAATTTGATCTATGGAGCTGATGCTCTTTGATAACAGTAACTACCATGTAATATTTAAGCCCGGTCAGATATATATATTTTTGAGGTGTTAAAAAAAAGAACAATCAGAAAAAGCCTGCATCGAATTTAATTTTAAAAACTGGTTTTTAATCGCGCAATCATGCTTATTTGTATCTATTTACTTCTGTTACAAACACCACAGACATCTAACTTATTACTATTGTTTTGTATTGCGAGTCTACAATGATATTAGAAAATCCATTACCATAGTAACACCGTCTTACGGGTAACAACGATTATTTGCAACAATAAAATAAAAATTATGAAAGTTAAACAAATTATCTTTTATTTCTGAGAAGACTAACATCTAGGATTATTTATTTAAAAAAAATAAGATTTCTTGCTTCGACATAAAAGGGACAAATGCCTCAAAACATATTCATATTAATGGAGTTTTCTAATATAAAAAAGAAAATGATGATATTTTGTTGTTAGTAATTCTTGTTGAATCCGTCAGTATTCATCATTACTTAAGATAATAAGATTACACTATTTGCCGTTTAAAAACAAAGCAGTTTCATTTTGTATCACGAAAGCAACAAAAACTCACGATAATGCATCATGTAAACATATTAATAGTAAGAATTTGTTGTGTGCAAATGATTTTTGGTTCAATTTATTGGCATTTGTTTGTCTGCACTTTAAGAATGTACGCATCTTATAACAATTCTTATTTTTTAATTTTTTAGATGCGCATATCTAATTAGTACTATTTGGATTATTCGGACTACATTCTCATCTTGGATGTTATTCTCGCAGAGTTTTGGCCGACTTTCTTCAGGTAAATCATGAAGAGTGACAAGATGCACATGAAGAAAGTCGGAATTTACATTAGCAGAAGCGAGTTTCACGAGTTGGGACAAAAAACATATAATATATAAAACAATTCTGAAGAACACATACAATGATACAAATGGTAAAAAAGACTGAGACAAGCAGCATCACGTATATGAAGGAGAGGATGCAGATGAAAAAAAAAAATGAGGCCAACCAACTTACAGATACGCTTCTGAACTTCAGAAAACCCCCTCAAAAGAAACGTACATTAACACGCCTAACTATGACAACACTACTCTATGCAATGTATTATATTGCATTTGTTGAGATAGAGAAAACACTCAGGTGTGAGAAAGTATTTGAGGTGATAGATAGAACCGATTCTCCAAAGCAGAAAAGCGCAATGGATTTTATTTACAAACCCCAAGAACGATTTGATGAGAAAGAAAGCCCACTAAGTTACAGAGTCGATTCAACCTTGAGAACAGATATATCCATGAAAATCTTACGCTTGAAACACCCAAACTGAGTCTTAACAGAATTAAATGAAACAGGTAAGTCCTTACTCTAACCACAGCCGAACCCGTAAACGTGTGGATCAGTTGCATAGCTACAATGATCCCAAGATCATGGGAGGGAAGAAACATCAGAATAGTACGGCGTTTCACTGGTGGTGGCCCGAAGTAATGCTTTCGCTATCATGGCGGCTGGCAAGGAATATATATCTCTTACAAAATGGTTATGTCGCCATGAAAATATTCGATAATAAAAACATTGAGAAATTACTACTTATCAGTGTTGAGACGGACTACTGATAATTTGAACCTGGGCAGCGTTCCGTGCTCTACTGACCGAGCTAAACGAAACTGCAATTGGCATTAAGGGGAGTTATGTCGTATATAAACAATCCCATTCAGTTGTATCTATTTTCTTTGTTATAACGATAAGAGATAATACTCAGTGCTTTTACAGAAGCTTAGTGGGAATCATAATTTCGTCGAACAGAACAGAGTACACTACAGCGTATATATATATATATATATATATATATATATATATATATATATATATATATATATATATGTGTGTGTGTGTGTGTGTGTGTGTGTGAGAGAGAGAGGGGGGATAAAATGAACGATATATCATAAAATGAAATGCAGTAAAATACAGGGTGTGTGAAAAAGACAAACTGAAAGAAACAAAAATAAATACAGGAATAAATAATCAATAAGCGAGAGATTTACCGGTTTCGTTCTAATCAACGAACGTCTTGAGAAAACGTTAAGATTTTTCATTTATTCGATAACGGTAAAAAAACATAGGAAATAGGAAGAAACGAAGACCGGGACACAATCAGGACCTCAAACACAGCAATCCGACTAAACAACTAGATATATGCCGAAACAGTTTTGCCTACAATTTTGACTTCACAAACTGCACCTTTTTTAAGCATGAATACTCTCTCCACGTCGTAAACCTCAGACTTAATTTTATTCCCTGAACAAACATAGTACAGAAACCGCACTGAAACAATGCAATATTACACGCCGCTATATAAATAATTGCGATTCGGGTTAAAGTTACTACTTTTTTTTACTACATTTCATACATATTTCTATTTCTTTTTCTTTTTCGTCTGTTTTTTCTATCTCCCACCTTTTAGAAATGTTACCCTCTCTGCCGCATGCATCTCATTGTTCTTTCTTTTTCTTTGATAGTGAACCACGTGCCAATAACATCGCGTTGTACGTTCTTTTTACTATGTTTGAACCGTTATCGAATAAATTTAAAGCTTCACTTTTTCTGAAGACGTTCGTTTATCCGAACGAAACTGGTAAAATCTCTCGCTTTTTTAAAACACACACACACATACACACATACACACACACATATATATAATATTTATAAATGTATATCAATTATTTATTACCTACATACATCGATGTTTCATGCTCATGCAATTTTCAGTGCAAGAAGTAATTTTTCGACGGTCGGCGGGCTCGAACTCTGATCACAAATCGCCACTGATTCGCAGTCAAGAGCGTTTCACATTGGACACCACAAATTAGCTTGGAATTATGAAGGAATTTAACTTTGTAATTGCCAAGTCGGCGGGCATTTTAAACGTAGTTTTAATTATGTAGATTCATTGCGGTCTCCGTTACGAATTTACTAGCTGTAGCCACACTGACGAGTCCTAATTACAACAAAACACATGTAAAATGATTTAAATATTATATATATATATATATAATATTCAAATCTTTTTATATATGTTTCGTTGTAATTAGGAATCATCAGTGTGGCTAGAGCTAGTAAATTCGTAACCTAGACCGCAATGAATGCAAACTAATCTTTGAGTATTGCTATTGCGTAACTATTTGTGAAACAGCTGAATGAGGACTTGTGATATTTTAACCCTGCTTGAAAATTACATTCTCTTTGTGCAAAATGCTGTGCAATGCTGTATTTGTACATTTAAGCATGCGGGTTTAATTTCAAAGCGTCTTTGTTTCGCCGCAGATACTTATCTATAGTCGCTCTTTTCCTTAATAAGTGGTTAGCTCAGTATTAAGAAAAACGAAATAATTCAACAAACAATCAGATTGTGGCTCTTTGAAGATTTTTTTTTTTTACAATTAGATGTTGGAGTCTGAATTAGAGCTGGAAGTATATTAAACAAGTTAATCTTACGTTTTTCATTATTTTATTATATTTTATACATATATATACACAGCTTACGTAGATAACTATGCGTGACTTATTTATTCAGTGAGTTTTACAACAAAGCAATAGACTTTTCACCTCATACCGATAAATTATGTAGTTAACTAACAGTGACTGCTGCCCAAAATGTTGCATTAAATATTCTATAAATGCTCTTAACATTGGAAGTAAAACGGCGAACGTAGCACTACTCGACTTAGCATGTGCACGGCAGAATAATCTATTGTGTGATAGCACTCGCCCATTGTTCGAAATTAAAAGCTCTTAGTCAGAGCGGATGTATCTGAATAGACTTTTAAAAAAATGTGTTTTTTTTTGTAAAATAAAATACAGTTCTACTATGAAGATAAAGCATACCATTTATTATAGATTGCATTGCCGAATAGCAACAAGAAGCGCAAAACTGAAAAAGCTCATAAAAAAATAAGTTAATTGAGTTGAAATTGGAGTTGGTGCAAACAAAATGGAGGACAATTTTTATCAGTGGCTGTTATAGTTTATCGTATTCTTAATTCAGTTCCTGTTTGTAGCTGGTTATTTGATTGAGGGTATTGTCCTGGAATTAAAGGTAATAATAGAAAATGAGTACAGTTTATGCATTTATATTTTTGTTCAAACAATACACAGACGTACGCATGCGCACACACTCCAAAGCACTGTGTATACACATTCGTAGGAGTGTATCGCTGCGTGTGTGCGTTCATCGTTAAATCAATATATATATATATATATATATATGCTTAATTACGAAACTTACAAATAGATGTATGCATATATATATATATATATATATATATATATATATATATATATATATATATATATAATGATTTTTGGGGAGTACAA
>OY744535.1:18072615-18080115 GCA_963556195.1 Sepiola atlantica
AGCGGGAAACTCTACGACGTAGGACGATTGCTTTACAACATGCTACAAAAAAGAAAGAATGAGAACGAAGACAAAAAACACCGTAAAAAATAATCGAGAAGTCGCTTACTTAGAGCTGACCGAGTGGTGTAAGTTGTACGTTTTTATTAAGCAAATATTGTGCATCGTACAAGTGTTTCCATGTATACATTCGACGAGTTACATCACTAACATAGGATATTTCGTTTTCTCTATTTAGGACTTTTTATTTTTTTACTATTATATTTTCCTATCATCATATGTCACAGGTTGCAACTATTTAGTTTGATATATCAGATACTAGCTTGAAAATAGGTCCTCGTGTTTAGTGTTAGTGTCGCAATGTTTTTTTTATTTTAGTTTTTTTTTGCAATCGGACATCTCCCGAATGTCAGATAGATTAACAGATATATTTGAGTAAAAAAGAACGTTAAATGTGTGTATATATATATAGTCTAAAGAAGCTTTGAGTCATTTAAAACAAACAACAAAAAAAAGAAAAAAGTAAAATGCAGTTTAAATTCCCAGAGAAACTAACTAAATCCAAGATATTGCAGACTTAACATTCGATGGAAAATTAATAAATAAATATATATATATATAAGTAAATAAAAAAATAATAAAGGGGGGGGGTAAGTATCTAAGAGTAAAACAAAAACAGGAGACCTTAACACGAGGATCATCAACTGTTTACCATGTAACTGTATATATATATATATATATATATATATATATATATATATATATACATATATATATATATATATATATATATATATATATACTCTTTAATATCCTCTCACGTTTAAACTATTAAATATGTTATTTTATTAATCTCACGCCATTTTTCGGAAAAAAAGTCCCTCTTTTGTAAGTCAGTCAATTCCTTGAAATTTTCTCGCAGGAGTTTACGTTTGTTTTGAAACCCAGAAATATCTGTCTATCCATCTCTCTCTCTCTCTCTCTTACTCTCTCTCTCTCTCTCTCTATATATATATATATATATATATATATATATATATATATATATTATATTAGTATGAATGCATTAAGCAATAAAAAAGAACACAAATATGAAAATAAAAGTTTGATAAAATACAATATTTATTAATACATCAAATACACAAACAAGAAATGTGAAACAAACTTTGTCTTTATCCATGGATTTTAAAAGACATGTTCTCTTTATCTTAGGATAAAACACAGTGAAAATTTACTTACTGGTTAGCATAATTTCGAAAATGGAAAAAAATTAATTATTTAAAAAAAAAATTGTCAGAAAAAGCTTTTCACTGAAATTATGATATAAGATCAATGTGTCTACGTAAACATCCATGCGATCACGCATAAACATGTAGAGGTTGAGTGAGCAGTTAATTAAAATTCTAGAAGATCAGACGGAAATATACAGAATCTGAAGTATGTAGGGAACATGATAAAGTCAAGAAAAAAAATCAGTTGGTAATAAGATGAGTGACTCACTAATATTATCCAAAGTAAATAAGTAAAAAATCAATATAAATATACTCCTTGCTCATTTCAGAGCTTCAAGGAACTCACGCTTTCAAAAAGTGAAAAATGTTAAATGTGATATGTTAGTTGAAATATTTGTTCATACCACAATTTTGGTTTAAATGTTCTTTTGCATTTGTAAAAAAAAATTATATTTTTATATTTCCAAATACAAGATAATGTTTACTGCCGTATTACCCTCTTATGAATCCATGGACTGAAAAAGTTTTGTTCATGTTCCTTGTTTGAATATCTTATTAATTTATAAATATTGTAATTTATCTCATTTCTATTCTCATCGCACTTCACATATATATATCAATTGTTCAATGCAAGGTGTATTCAGTAATAAACTAGTGTTTATTATTCTTTCCTTAAGCCAAGGCTTTTCAAAGATCGAAATCTTATCATCAAAGGAGAAATACAGATGGATAAGTTGGCTTTCGAAAAAACCAAAGTTCTACAATTGCTCTAGCTCGTATATTGAGCTAATCCTCTTCACAATAGGTTCCATCTACTAAAAGTTTTTACTTTGGTTTATATTTGATCATATATATATATATATATATATATATATTGATTGATTATACTACCGTCGAATTTCTCAGAAATCAAGGGCCCTTCCTGTGGCTAACACTTGATCTTGATATAAAATACTTAGATATTTAAATATTCAGTTAAAGTTCCCCATTACCTGTCATCCTTTTAGTTAGTAAAGAACTTTAGAACAATTATGGTTTTCCCCAATTGACCAATTAACATGTTATGATATATCTTTCCTGTGGTCTCTTGGTCTTCCCGGATGGAGTATCACTCTAAGTGTTGTTACTTTAAGTTGCATTACTTGGAGTAGGTGCACCTTTCTTCATACGAGCCAGTGTAGATCCGTGTCGAAGAGATCCTCTTTGGGCTTTGAATACTATGTTATTTTGATCACGGTTTACTTGTAAGAGAAAGTATCTTCATGTCAGGTTGTCCTGACACACACTTGTGCAGAGAGACCGAATGCACTCAAGTATAGTGTCTCGTAGGTAATTGAAAGTGATATATTTCTGTACGTGTACGCAATTGTTGGGCTTCTATCATCCTGGTGTAAATACAAATTTCATTTACGGAAATCATATCCTGTAATTCGGATAGAAGATTGAATAAAATAACCTTTTTATAATATCGTGGTTTACGATTATTTCGATCATTTCATCAATAATAAATTTAACGCCGTGGCCAATACGTACTTTAGACGGAATGCCAGATAAAATGTGAGATATCACTCTGCTGTAACTTATTTTTTTTACATATGTTATCCTGGCTGAAAACTGGCATTATAGAAGAAAATAGCAAAAAGAATAACTCATATTTTTAATTGAAGACCATAAAACTGTATACAAGACTATATATGTATATATATATATTAAGACAGGCTTCATTAAAATCCACGGAGTTCCGCTTTTTTTAGATTTTCTTGGTTAGTCGTTTGACTCTTCGAACGATTTTACGATCGTGTGGTAGTAGCTGGTGCAGTATAGCACCCATCGTTATGGTTTGGGTCAAATCTCGAGCGCTTTCGGACGTCTCGTCCATCTTCAGGAGGTTGAATTTTAGCTTATATGGGTCCTTTTCCGCTTCGATTTTTATACTTTTTTTTCTTCTTCATTCTTTAATTTATTAATGTTTTATTGATTAACATATGTATAGATTTTTTTTACCCAAACCATAATGATGGGTGCTATACTGCAGCAGCTACTACCACACGATCGTAAAATCGCTCGATGAGTCGAACGACTAACCAAGAAAATATAAAAAAAGCAGACCTCCGTGGATTTTAATGAAGTCCTTCTTAGTAACAATTTGCTGCCAAACTATACGTATATATATATATATATATATATATATATATATATATATATATATATATATATGGGAAATGAAAAAGGAAAAACCGAAAGACGTTATCTTTTTTTATGTCAATGTGTCGCTTTTATTTGTAAGACTTCCTCAGGGTGATAATTTCAATAAAAATGTCATGCAAGTACATAGAACTATTGGGTTGACATGATGGGTTAATGACAAGAAGTAGTAGCCACTACTGGGAGCGCAGGACCAAGGTCCGGGCTCCAAGTTTTATTGGATTACCATCTACGAAAACGATTTAATACGTGTACAATATATATTTTAATTAGGTAATTTATCAAGTTTATATATATATATATATATATATATATATATACAGGGTGGCCCAAAAGTAGGTTCACAGTTATCATTTAATATTTGAAGTTTTTCGACTAGGTTATTCGAAAAACTTCAACTATATGAAAAATAGTTTAATAACTGTAAACCTACTTTTGAGCAACCCTGTATATATATATAAATATATATATATATATATATATATATATATATATATATGAGAGAAAGAGAGAGAGAGAGAGATTTCTTTGTCTAATTTATAAATGAATTAAAAATATATGTATTAATACAAACATTTATGTATAAATGAACTTATTATATATACAAAAAAATTGATGATACATCCGATTAAAGGCGAATTAAAAAATGCGGTTGTTCTGCATATTCTTTGAAATAATAATAAACTGTTCAAGGTAGCGATAACTAACTAAAAAAAACGCACCGATAAACACCGGTTGACTATCACCAGGAATACATTACTGTTAGTTAAAAGAAAACCCTTTTACGTGCGACTCTTTATGGCAAAACTAGCCAAATGATTTATTTTAATACTTTGTATTTCCGTGTGTGTTGGGGATACCCGGATTTCATATATCTGGTCATTCGGCTAGTTTTGCCATAAAGAGTCGTTGGTCTCGTTAAATATTGATCGCTCCGAGGTATCCGTGACATACGCTACAATGTATAGTATTTAAATAATATATATATATATATATATATATATATATATATATATATATATATATATATATATTATGTTTGGGTGTGTGTATTTATATACAATAATGTTCTGACTGATCATTGGCCAATGTAAATGATGTATGATTTTGTGCCATGCCCTCTGGTTAGGAATAAATCAAATTATAATTCATTGTTCTTTGGCAACATTTCAAGAACCTGGTCATTTTGAAAATTTCGCCACTATCGCTATTTACGTTTACTTTGACCATCTATACGGTAAGTAACGACAGAAGAAAACACTAGTCGATCAGAACGCACTTTTGAATAGGTTACTTTAATTCATGTGTACATTTTACTGGCATGGACCGATCAAAATGTTTGTCTACAAGGAACATTAAATCAAGATGACAAACATACACACATACATACATACAGATATATAGACACACACACACACACACATATATATATATATATATATATATTGAAATTTGTATAATTTAGCAGCATTCCGTCTCTAAAGCATGTTTGGTTAAACAGGAGCGCCAGTTTCTGTTTATTTATTTTTTTTATTCCTTTTTTCGATTCGTCGCACGTCCGATTTGGTATTTTCATCCATATATATATATATAATATCAATAACTATTAATTAGTTACTACTTAGACATCGATGCTTCATGCTTACGTAATCTTCAGTGCAGGAAAGTAATTTTCGACGGTCGGCAGGCGCGAACTCTGATCACAAATCGTCACTGATTCGCAGTCAAGAGACTTACCAATTGGCCACCACAAACCAGATTGGAATTTAAGAGGAATTTAACTTTGGTGGGTATTGATAGCCAGCGGCCAAGAGTGATCAACAGCAACAACAAATCGTGTTGGATCTCGCAATGAGGATACATCTCCTACAAGTAAACCCTGACCAAATATTCAAAATAACATAGTATTCGAAGCCCAAATAAGATTCATATCTGTATAGCAACCATACGCTAGCTTATACGGGAAATAGTGCGCCTTCTCCAAGTGATGTTTGGGTTACAGCACTTAGCTGGATACTCCAACAGACTAGATTAATTCTTGTCCTGCAATTAGGCAAAACCAAGAGACTAAAATAAAGATATTCTATGACAAAGTTAACAGGAAAACTCCAAATAAAAACTTCTAAAAGTGTTTCCGGCAGTTGATGGATCGGTGGGAAAGTGTGTGCAATACATATATATATATATATATATATATATATATATATATATATATATATATATTCATATATGATTATACAGGGTGATTCATAAGTCACTTCACTTCGCTATTTAAAATGATTACCATATGAAGCACAAACATACTATGAACTTTTGATAATTTTTATCTTACTCTCTACTTACTGCTATTTGTTATTTTAAATTTGTTCGTTTATATATTTGTTTCTATATATATTTATTTCATAATCAATCAAATATGCTAATAAAGAGTCGTAACTTCCTTGCACAAAAGAATGGAGCAATGTATGCATAACGAAGGTGGAAATTTTGAAAATGTGCTGTAATTTTAAACTCCCATAAACGTATTTGTTGTGTTGTATTACCGTATTTTTTAACTTTAGAATTTCAAAAATAAACAGCTAAGTGACTTATAGATCACCCTGTATATATATATATATATATATATATATATATATATATATATATATATATATATATATATATTATAAAGTTTTTTTTCGTTACCAAATGTTGGTCACTTTATAATTCCACAATCAATTTCCTTCACAGTGATATATTGAAACAGAAAAATTATTTACCGTATTAACCATTCTTTATTTTTATATTGGGTTTAGTACACACACTGTCAATTCAAGAAATCTAATTATTAAATCGGGATGCTTCTCCATTTAAGATGTATGTTCTCACAATATTTCTGCTACCATATGTTGGTCATTTTACATTTCCACAATAAATTTCCTCAACAGTGACATTTTGAAACAGAGACATTATTTACTTTATTATAAATGGGTTGACAGACGAAAGGTTACATATATATTTTATTATTGTAGTTGAGTTATATTTACGGCAAGAGGATGGCGACTGCGATCGATTTAAACCACGTTTTAAACACAACTTTTATCTATATATTCTCAGAACGGAATTTGAAAGAATCAGGAGACATCTGTTTTGAATTAGTATGCCAAAAACAACGAATGTCGTGCAAGATCGGCTTATCTTGTCCAGACTGACATCTGACGATCCTGGTGTGTGTTAGTGAGCGACTCATTCAAAATCAATTATTATTGTTTTACTTTTTTTTATTTTGCTAATCAATTTTTCAGTTAAATTCTTACCTTAGCATTCAAAATTTGTGAAATAAATCTATTTTAAATACTATTATCTGTTATAACATTAGATTCAAATACATCACACAATGTCATAAGTTGCTTTTTGTCACATGCAGCCCACATTTTAATTTTATTTCTTATTCCCGATTTTTCTTCTCTTTGCAAAACTCAATCATGTTCTTCAAAAAATAAAGACAACAATTTTCCTGTACAAAACAATCAAAACAAACATTTTGAATACATATTTTAATATATCAAAGAATTTGAAACAGAAAAAAACTTCGTCAAAAATGGCCAGGTATGGCAGAACACAACACGAACAGGGTAGACATGGCGTAAAACAACACTAATCAACCTACCAACCAACCAAACAACGTTTGCATGATACTAAAGTAAACTATTGAGGAGCCCTTAGTGCCTTGCAGCTGCGTTACAACATTTATAATGACTGGTAAATTATTTAAAGAATACACCCTGTATATACACATATAAAACATATAATTATATCTAACTTCATCCACACACACACACACACACACACATACATATATATATATATATATATATATATATATATTTGTGTGAGTGTTGCTTATGTATGTATGTATATATATGTATATATATATATATATATATATATATATATATATATATGTATATGTATATGAATGTTTGTGTTTGTGTTATATTATGAGGGACCCCGTATGCCTAAAAGCGAGTAGGTCCATTAGTTTTGATTGTGAGAGGGGTTAACTTTATTCGAGCTCGGTGAA
>OY744535.1:18092615-18100115 GCA_963556195.1 Sepiola atlantica
AACAAAACAGTATTATAATAACCTCAAATATGTAAATAGTAGTTCGAAAAATCCAAGTAGAACAAACAATCAATCCTCATCTCAGGAGTTCTGAAACAGGAGAACGTTCTAAAGAGCAGACTAACTGACAGATGGAAAAAAAACTCATCAGTGTATTCTAGATTACGCGGTGACGAAATCAGACGTCATTAGTGTGAAACCTTATAGAAACCGTCCATGCGACTTTTAACTAAGATGAGATTTAGCTAAGTGATAAAAGCCCTCAACGTTGATGAAAGAGATTTGAAAGTTCAATTCCGCGAATTCCCTGCTGCCTAGCAACCAGCATCGAAAGTCATTCTTCTCATTCGGTTCGACTCGAAGATCAATTTTAGATACAATAGAAAAACGCGGTGGCCATACAATATATCGGGTTGCGATTGTTTGAGTCCTGTTCTCAACGGAAGTGATAGAGTTGTCTCCCTTTTCTTACATCTCTTTTATTTGAAAAGCTGTTTCTGACATTATTAAACATAACTTGTTTTCTGTATGTTTTAATAGTAAAAAAAATCACGTGCGCACTGCGCCTCTTGCGCAACTTTTAATCCAACTTAAATCTGTGTGTATGGCCCGCAACAAGATGATTATATAATTATATAGGAATATAGAATAGCACTAAGAGATCATTTGTTTTAATTATAAATGAACAAACAATAGAAGATACGGTTAAAGATATAATAGTTTCAACATTCTTCCCACCTTTCTTGAAAACAAAATTCAGCACATTTAGTTTAATTTCTGGATAATTTTTTAAACAATAAACAAACCAAAACAAGTCCAATTATTTATAAAACAATAATGTGAGAGAAAGAGAAGCAAAGAGACGGATACAGACATAGGTAGATAGAGAGAGGGCTAGACAGAAAGAGAAGCAAAGAGACAGATGCAGACATAGGTAGATAGAGAGGGGGAGAGAAAGAAAGAGAAGCAAAGAGACAAATACATACATAGGTAAATAGAGAGGAGAGAGAAGGAAATAGAAGCAAAGAGACAGATGCAGACATAGGTAGATAGAAAGAGGAAGAGAAAGAAAGAGAAGCAAAGAGACAGATGCAGACATAAGTATATAGAGAGAGGGAGAGAAAGAAAGAGAAGCAAAGTAACAGATGTAGACATAGGTAGATAGAGAGGGGGGAAGAAAGAGAAGGATAGAGACAGATACAGACATAGGTAGATAGAGAGGGGGAGAGAAAGAAAGAGAAGCAAAGAGACAAATACATACATAGGTAGATAGAGAGGGGGAGAGAAAAAGGGAAGCAAAGAGACAGATACAGACATAGGTAGATAGAGAGGGGGAGAGAAAGAAAGAGAAGCAAAGAGACATATGCAGACATAGGTAGATAGAGAGAGGGAGAGAAAGAAAGAGAAGAAAAGATACAGATACAGACATAAGTAGACAGAGAGGGGGAGAGAAGGAAAGAGAAGCAAAGAAACATATACAGACATAGGTAGATAGAGAGGGGGGAGAAAGAAAAAGAAAGCAAAGAGACAGATACAGACATAGGTAGATAGAGAAAGGGAGAGAAAGAAAGAGAGAGTCAACAGATGACGATTAGAACGGAAGTGACGCCACCGTTACTGACATAGCGTTGCCACGAACGATAGCAACGGAGATGCGTTGGAACAACCAGGCTGACTCAAGGGGCTTGTGCCTAGACGTTGAAATCCTCCGTCCAATGTATTGAAAAAATTAACAGTCTCGGGGCCAAGCACACCCGACGTTTCCACTGAAATTGGTTGGAAGACGAAAAGGTCAGTGAGCGAGCTGAATATTCCGCGCCTCCTTGTTTCGGCGAGCAGAGCCGCCGTGCCGGGCTTCACCGCGGATTCCGCAATCCTTGCTGGTGAAAAGGAGTTGGAGCAAGTGGCGTCCCCGGAAAGCAAACACGATCATCCCGTAAGGTATGCGACCGTCGCCCCTGTCCAGGCCAACTGGTGGACGGACTGATGTAAAACCTGACGAGTCGAGTCCTCGCCTGACTACGCCGTTAAGGGCAGAGTGGCGAAGCAGGCGGTCGACACTAAATCGACAAGTGGCGCTTCTGTATTATTGCAGAGAGATACAAATGTTCGTCTTTAATTAAGAAGGGTCAGTTTAAAGGAGAGATAATTCAAACTTTTTGGGGGTTTTAACCATAACCCATGCGGGAAATCCAGGAAACCAGTAAGAAAATAAATTAAAAAAGAGTACTTATGCAGTTTACGGATCGGGCCGAAATACTAACGTTATAATAAGAAAGCCATTCTTAACATGTGCAGGCGGTTGTTGATTAACAATTTTTTACTTTCTGCTTACAATTTTATAAAAAACAGATACCGTAAAATTAAATTCAACTTGAAAACCCTATCAAGAAACTAGCCCGGTCCATAAACTGCATCAGAACACAAGAAAAGTTACATAGAATGATGCGCTATTCGGCACTGACTTTTTAATACGAAAACCGGTAAAACTTCAGACGATACATTGAGAAAACAATTTGAATTATCCCCCATTTCAACTGACTCTTCTAAACTCAAAATTAAAATGTTAGATGTCCTTACTAATAAAGAACACCAGATGTCCTATAGGCGGATCAAATTTAATTATTGTTACGTCATCCATCGCCAAGTTTATATCTGATCGGTTCTATGAAGTTTAAAAGCAACTAACCGCAAAAAGGTCTGAATAAACACTTTCGTTTAAGTCATGTATATACTAACAAGTTGTGTTCATATCTTTTAAATTAAAAAAAAAGTTGTATATTCAATGCTGCAGATGAAGGACATAATAAAATGTATTAATACTATAAAAGGTGTATGTAGTTTGCTTGAAGCATTGTTTATTCGTATATAGAAATGTGATATTTAGAAGGCAATACAATGCAGAGGTGTGACGGATAGACACAAGTTGGAGCAAATAAGACATATAATGGTGGAACAAATGAATTAGTTTCAACCTTAATACAATGTGTACATACACATATATATATATTTATTACTCTTTTTTTTTGTTTTTTTTTGTTTTTTCCCCCTTCAAAACACATATATATCTGTCTATCTACACAATGTTACAATGTTATGTAATACCTGTATCAAGATGGTCTGGTGGAAATTCCGTATGATATAATATTTTTTTTAATTTTCGGGAACTCTTTCTTCTTCAGAACCGTGTTCAACTCAAGTTCAAGCGTGCATATGAAGGAAGCTCATATATATATATATATATATATATATATATATATATATATATATATATATATATATATATATAATACTATATTAGTAGCTAAACTATATACATATATTATTTACTTCTTTTGAAGGTGACGGTGCTTAAGTGGATATCGACACGGACTGAAGACCTGGGTGTTCCAAGTTCGAATCCAGTCGGTTCCACAGTACCACTTCTAACTTAGGGATGTTGGCAAACTTCTCATTGTCCTTCCCGTAAGTACCTGATGTCTTTCCAGAAATATTTCTAACTAGAAAAACATCGTGGAAACTAATGCCAACATCAGAATTATCTGATTGACACCAAAGATGATATACTTCTTTAATTTTAATTATGGGTTTAATTTATATTAACATTATTTCTAATCTATTTTGAATAACACTGCTATTTACCCCGTGTCTCCGTAAGTAATACTGTACATTAAAACGCATTAATGTATTCTAAAAGGCTAAGAATATAGAACATTTATAACGAGAAAAAATTAGACTTGTGCTAATGTTTCTCTCCGATTAACGTCTTACTCATGGAACAGGTGATGTAAAATGAATCTAAAAGTAAACAGTTCCAGAAAACGACATGCATTTTGGAAATTGCTTCGTTTGAGCTACATTCTAATTCGCAAAAGCTCGTCCGCATTTCACAGAGAACATTGATCAGATGTAATAGAGACGGAACATCTATCACATTTAACGCAGTACACTAGAAAGCACATGTTGTATCTACGCAATATAAATGTATATATGTTTTCTTTTGGATCAAAAAAAATTAGGTTGATTGAACCTTTATGCACAATGTGTTATAGGTAGTTTACTAATGAAAAGCGATGAGCGTAATTCGAAACGTTTACACTTAAATGGATTAACTTGAGAATTGGGGATTAACGAATTGGAGTAAGCGTAGAATATATATATATATATATATATATATATATATATATATATATATATATATTATAATATAAAATGAAGTAATAAAATAAGGTGTCAATCAAATTTTATTAGAATTCAAAGTTCAAGCAAAGTATCCTTAAGTCCTTAGCTCATGAGTTTTCAAAGATAATTCTTTTCTTCAGAGGACCATTACCGCAGTTATACTACTACAGGTAATAAAATTACGCTTTGAAAATATATAAAATTATATACACAAATACATAAAAATACATAACATCAAACATATCAACCCAAAAACATACTTTTTGTTGAATTCATACAGTCCATCCAGGTCATACAAATTGAGAAGCATAATCAGGAAAGACATTACTCCAAGTTATAAACAGCAGTCCATATACGTGAAATTGAAGGGGCTGGCAAAGTTATCCAGTCGCGAAATGTGTCCATATTGAGTGTTAATGATAATTAAATCAAATAATACAAACAGTCCAATCAAAGTTCCAAAATCCCGACATGTGCAACCCAAGTCAAATCAAAGTTCGTTGTTTAATTAGAAAACCCGTTAAATCCGAATTGAGCAAAACAAGACTGAATCCCCGTCGCATCTTGCCAGCAGAACGAAAAAAATAATAAGTAATCTTCTCTCCCCAGCGATTCAACCAGACATGACAAATCCCTAACGAACAGAAGGCGATATTAAATTGTCTACATCTCAGAATGACTATAATATATCTATTATGTAAATTTGATTGACACCTTATTTTATTACTTCATTTTATATTATAATATTAATGCTCTATCCAGTATATTGAGCTTCAGTTTTTATCCGGATGTTTCACTAATTATAAGATATTAGTTGACGCTTATATCTTTTGTTGGATTGCTTCATATATATATATATATGTATATATATATATATATATATATATATATATATATATATATATATATATATATATATATAATGTTCATATAAAAGCTAATTAACAGATTTTGGCAGTTGGTATTGTTAATTATTCGCAAAGTATATAAAGCAATATTCTATATTTTTTTATTTCTTCGTAAGTCTCATTTAGATAACACCTTACCTTTTTATCACCTCTAAACTCAATATCATATAATAAGTTTTGTATCAAAATTGCAACACCGATTCTACAGAGTGTTCATGTTTTTATTTTCTGAAGGGAACATAAAGGATGTTCTGTTTGGGGAATTTATTTAAGCTGTCTTGAGACGGCTGTAATAATATCGCCAACTTCCATTAGCTTAATCTGCGTTGCAATTTTGATAAAAACTTATCATATGATATTGAGTTTAGAGGTGATAAAAACGTAAGGGTTTATCATACGAAGAAAGAAAAATAGAATATTGCTTTATATGCTGCAGTGTCGAATGATTATGAACGAACTACAATGCAAATATGAAATATTTGAATGTTCTCATTTTAAGATGTGCCCATATTATAACCTCTAATAATCTTTACAATACTCAATTTTAACTGGGATTTAAAGAGTATTTATTATATTGTAATATCACAATATGTATTACGATCGTCATAATACCACAAACAACGAATATATCTAAATTATAATGAAGCGCCTTTGCTCTTTTATTCTCATATTAAATAGAAAAAGCCACAAATGTATTAATAAAAAATAACCCGACCGACAATAGCTTACTAGTAATGCCATATACGTGTTTAAATGTCTTATCAGAGAATGTGTCTCTGCAAACAACACGTATATCGGCATGACTAAAACTAACTTGCCATCTCACCTCCCCTCAAAGTTCCATCTACCAACACTTGATAACACATAGCATCCCCAAAAATGAATGCAGGAATATTTTAACCGAGAACACAGCCATTCTTGGGATCTCATATTGCAGTATTCGTCTCCCCATAATAGAAGTGTTGTTTATTCAAGTAAATACCCCATTCTCGTTATGAAGGGGGCGAATGGTATGTTGAAGTGTTGTTGAAGTGGTATTGGAATGTTTTTTTAAAAATGTCTCCTTAATAAATTGAACAATCTTTTATTTTGCATACTCATTCATCCGCCTGAAGATGACCGACGTCTGTCGAAAACGTTCGCGAAAATATGGCGATTTTTTATACAACATGGACGACAACACCAAATCGGTCGTGCGACGAATCGTAAAAACGAATCAAAAGATAAATAAACTGAAGTTGGCGCTACTGTTCAACCAAACATGCATAAGAGAAGGAATGCTGCCTAATTACACGAATATATATATATATATATATAAGTATATATATATATATATATATATATATAAGTATATATATATATATATATATAAGTATATATATATATATATATATATATAAGTATATATATATATATATATATATAAGTATATATATATATATATATATATATATATAAGTATATATATATATATATAAGTATATATGTATATATATATATATAAGTATATATATATATATATATATATACTTATATATATATATATATATACTTATATATATATATATATATATATATATACTTATATATATATATATATATATACTTATATATATATATATATATATATATATATATATATATATGTGTGTCTGTGAAGGTTTATAGTCATCCACAGGCATACATGTTTAATGCATATCACATATTCAGTGTAATAATATAACGCAGACAAATAAACAGTCGTAACACGGAGTGATGTAATGAAAACATAATTATAATTAAAACAAAAAAGAAAATCGAAAATATTTTTTGAAATTACAAAATTATATTGACTTCAGAAATTAGCGAACAATTTACAAATCAACTGCTAAAATCTGTTTATTCGCTTTCATATGAACATATATATATATATATATATATATATATATATATATGGGGGTTCTCTGTGTTTGTGCTCGTAGAACAAATGCATGTCGTACAGTATTAAACCAAAATCGGCTTTAAATGGCCGATTTTCTGAAATCTGTGAAAAAATGTAGTAAGTCTCGAAGAATGGCTGATGCGACGCATCGCATCAATACGATTAGGCGACGAGAATAAACCCTTCTCTTGTTCAGTTCGTTGTTCGTACACGAATACATATTTCGTCGATTCGGATCGATCTTTTCGACATCGTGTCTGGATGTCTTCACATTTCGTAGCATTATAGCTTCGCCTATTCCCATGTAAGCCCTGTGTCTTATCTGTTTGTCGCTCACTTTATCAGTAACGTGGCAATGCTCTTCGCAATGACCAGTTTTTAAAAATTTTAAATCACATATAATAGAAATGATTACTAACTGAGGAGAAGAGGAGACACGAGTACGGGATACGGATTAAGGCATCTCTTTCTCTAATTTCATATAGGCCC
>OY744535.1:18105115-18115115 GCA_963556195.1 Sepiola atlantica
AATTTGTTAAGATGAATTTACTGCACTTGCACCCTTCAACGAAAACAACCGCAACTCTTCTAAATAGCAGCAAAATCGCACCCCGTTACCGTAAGGGTCACTAGATGCCGGAACATTTCCTACTCTAACAGCTTATGTTTTGTTGGAACGCTTGCATGTGAAGTCCCCACCTTTTAAGGACACTATAAACATGCAGACAATTGAATCTGATTTGAATCATCATCTTGCAGACCAAGTTACAACCCAGGTAACCCCTTATAATCAGGCTCTTAACACAGTAGTTGTTAACGCTTTTAGTAGCAATATTCGTTGGTTGAGGTGAACAAAGGTTAAGAAAGCGTATTCTCCACTTCTTTCAAACGGCATTTAAAGTCACGTAATATTTTAGCAACGAGTTGTTGGCAATCGAGTTATTTGGGTGTTTCTCTGTTATTGCAATTCGTTCATCAAATAATTGCAATAACAGAGAAACACCCCAATAACTCAATTGCCAACGACCGTTACTAACACAACTCACAGGAAAGATACACATACATACACATACATACACATACATACACATACACATACATATACACATACATATACATCGTGTAAATGTTGGTTAAAACTATGAGTGTATGCGACACCGTTTCGGAGTGTTGAGACTCACACTGTCGTTACTCAAGTCGTCAGCTTCTCTCATTACTTGCCGAACTCTGCTCTCATCCAACGCTGACCCAACCTGCAACCATTCCACCGTCGAGGCCACAACCGTCACTCGGTTGATCAGTTCATCTCATCGTTTGCTCCGCTAGATCTGCTCTCACTCGAAGCTGACACATAACGGGTCGTCTTCTTTCCGATTCCAAAACTCGTCAACTTTTTGCCGTAAACCGTCACGTGCCGTAAAACAAACTCATTGTCGTCAACTTGTTGTAAAACCTTATTACTCCTAAATATCTTCGCCTCTGAACAATAGAAACGGACCGTGCATGAAATTTCTGATCGTCTTTGCGTGAACCGATGAATCGTTTACCCCCATTGTCCTTCCATTCATCCTACCTCCGACGCCCCAATCCAGTGAATCATTTCCCATCCATTTTCGAGGCTTCCCTCCCCTCTCGTACGTCCATATTATTACAAATACAGCTGATGTGCACGTGACTCTTACTCTAGGGTGTATGTAATTTACTGAAGTGTTATACGAAGATGGATATCAATTATAAATAATCATTGATTTTAATTTTGTATTTATTTAAAAAAGTGCAACCAGATGCAAACATGTATGTTTGACCATTTAATTGTGGTAATTTTGCATTGACCTTTGAGAGGCCATCTTAGTGGGCTTTTGTATGTGCATCTGGTTAAATTTCCTAGTCATTTGACCTTTGAATTTTCTGAGTAGAAATTTCGCCCTCTACCGTCTCCATTTCGCGATCGACGTTCCTGGTACTTCCCTGAACTTTTTTTAGAAAGCTTATTTGAATTGAATTTCTACATTAATAGATGGTTTCATTTGGCAACACGCTCTGCGATATATATATATATATATATATATATATATATATATATATATATATATATATATATATATATATGTAAAGATAGATGGACGAAGAGTGATAAACATGCACGAATGTCCAAATTTATTTCAAATTCGATTGTTCAATGCAAGGTATATTAGTAATAAAATTATGTTTATTATTCTTTCCTTAAGCCAAGTATTTTCAAAGATCGAAATATTATCATCAGAGGAGATACACAGATAGATAGGTTAGCTGTGGAGAAGCCAAACTTAAAACATTTGAACAAATATTATTAAAAAAAATGAAGTGAAAAAAATTCGTGTGAAAAGATATTGGGTTTGCTCAGGTGGTAATTGTCCGCCGATAAAGTGTCCAATGGAAGGAAGTTATATATATATATATATATATATATATATATATATATATATTTAGCTTTTCGCCACCTTTTTACTCTCATGTATATAAGATAATCTAAATCCAACTTTCCGCTTTCTCTCAACGAGTTTATTTACTCTTTTTCCGTATTTACTGCTATTTAGTCCTTCATATTCGTTTCTCTTTCTATATTCTTTGCCATGTTTTAACTTTTAATTTTTTTTTCTTTCTTATTTTTATTAATATTTCCCATTCAGAAGTTGATCGTAGAGGAATTCACAATCACTATTATGTACCTGCCGATGCAAGATATTATGCTGGCAAAGAATTTGCTGATTTTATTTCGTTATTTTTTAAAGATTTATATCTTTGTATTTCTTCTGAGGAGTCAATGGATTAAAGAATGCGACACTGCGTTTTCTTTAACGTTAAATGTAAAAGCAACAACATGTAACCTTATAATTAGCATGTGTTTGAAAATCATGAGATGATAAAATATTATTGATAACCTTTTCAGGGAGTATACGTTGAACGATTAAACTTGGGATTAGTAGGTTACCTAAAATAACATTTCCCCTTAGAAGTTAAAGTAAAGAAATTAGGTATACGTGTCAAGATAATGGTCGGGGCAAATATGTAAGTGCATTAAAAAGGAAGTACGTGACGCAAAGTGCAATATAGTTACTATCTGATTTTTGTATAAAAAAGAGATATCGTTTAAATACTTTCTATCTCCTCTGTACAAGATGGATCGGGGTAGAATATAATTGGGTAGTATATCATTGCAAAATACTGTAAAAGGAAATATACGGTAACAAGTTTTTAAACATCGTGTTTTTATTACTATTAGAAGAGTAGACTACTCTACACACATATTATACAGCTAGAAAAATGAGACGCAACGTTTTCTACTTCTACAGAAAAATACACGTTTATCCGATGCAGAGACGAGACGAGACGCGCCGCGTGTAAGTCTCATCACGATCTTTCTTACCGTGAAAGACGAGGTGTAAACCTTCGAACGACATGAAGTTTTCTATGACAATGATAGTAAAAGTGAAAGTGAAAGTGAATGAAAGTGAAAGTGACAGTGAATAACGAGGTTTAAACCTTCGAGCGACATGAAGTTTTCTATGACAATGAAGTTTTCTACTGACATGAAGTTTTCCACTGACAATGAAGTTTTCGACATGACGTTTTCTACTGCTCCTACAGAAAAATACACGTTTATCAGATGCAGAGACGAGACGCGCCGCGTCTAAGTCTCATCACGATCTTTCTTACCGTGAAAGACGAGGTGTAAACCTTCGAACGACATGAAGTTTTCTATGACAATGATAGTGAAAGTGAAAGTGAATGAAAGTGACAGTGAATAACGAGGTTTAAACCTTCGAGCGACATGAAGTTTTCTATTACAATGAAGTTTTATACTGACATGAAGTTTTCCACTGACAATGAAGTTTTCGACATGACGTTTTCTACTGCTCCTACAGAAAAATACACGTTTATCAGATGAAGAGACGAGACGCGCCGCGTCTAAGTCTCATCACGATCTTTCTTACCGTGAAAGACAAGGTTTAAAACTTCGAGCGACATAAAGTTGTCTATGACAACGAAAGTGAAAGTGACAGTGAAAGTGAAAGTGAAAGTCAATGAATGTGAAAGTGAAAGTGAAAGAGTTAGTGAAAGTCAATGAAAGTGAAAGTGACAGGGAAAGAGTTAGTGAAGTCAATGAAAGTGAAAGTTACAGTGAAAGAGTTATGGAAAGTCAATGAAAGTGAAAGAGTTAGTGAAAGTCAATGAAAGTGAAAGTGACAGTGAAAAACGAGCGACATGAAGTTTTCAACGACAATGAAGTTTTCTACTGACATGAAGTTTTCGACATGACGTTTTCTACTTCTCCTACAGAAAAATACACGTTTATCAGATGCAGAGACGAGACGCGCCGGAATCTATGTGCATGATAGACAATTGTTCGCTATGTTATGTTTAAACTCTTACAGACATTCTTAAACGCTGCCCCGCGTCTTACCGTGAAAGACGAGGTTTAAACCTTCGAGCGACTTTATGTATTAATAAGAATAATAAACGATTGGCTGTAGGTGTATTTGAGATCAGAGATAGAGATAGTTCACATATTGAACGTAGGAATTTGAGTTGATATTGCATAAGTGGCATACGATCAATTGCAATAAACTCCGCACAGCAAATGCAGTCATTGGCAAGCATATCTAGAACGTATCAACCTGGCCCTCGCGCACTTACTTAAGAAAAATTCATGACGCTTAGTCCAGCGGCTTCGCAAGGTCGACCCATAAAATAAACGATGTGGCTTTCTTAATAATCAAATTAGCACAGTTCCTGCATTTGTATTGTGACGTAACAGGCTGTAAATATGCATTTATAACAAAAAAACATACCTATTCAATCGTGTTCTGCCTCTCCGGCACGAACACTAACATTCAGAAGCATACACACGTAAATACGTATATATATATATATATATATATATATATATATATATATATATATATATATAGCTCAATATATATATATATAGCTCAATATATATATATATATATATAGCTCAATATATATATATATATATATATATAGCTCAATATATATATATATATAGCTCAATATATATATATATATATAGCTCAATATATATATATATATAGCTCAATATATATATATATATATAGCTCTATATATATATATATATATAGCTCAATATATATATATATATATATATATAGCTCAATATATATATATATATATAGCTCAATATATATATATATATATATAGCTCAATATATATATATAGCTCAATATATATATATATATATAGCTCAATATATATATATATATATATATATATATAGCTCAATTAATTAAATTAAGTGTTATTAATTACTAATTGTGAGTTTCATTGAAACTCACAATTAGTAATTAATAACACTTCTTTAATAGATGATAATCGAAATCGATAAGTAGATAGATCTAGAATATTTAAAATATGAGAATAATTACTTTACTGTATATTAAAATTCTTAAATTACGATAGAAAGATAAACAAAATAAAAATACGAAGATAAAACAAAGTAAATATTCAAATATAAAAAAAAAAAAATTATATATATATATTATCAAAACTAACAGTTTATCGAACACCATACACCTAACCAACATTACACAAATATTTTAAACACCACATTATATATTTAACATAATATTAAAATAAAACTTAATTTAATACATATTCCCTGCGAAACTGCTTTTTTGCTGCGGTCTATATCTGGCAGCCATTTGGTTTTGTATTATTCTCTACACAGTCGGAGAAGAAAAATATTCTTCTTCTGGTCTAATTATTTTTGACAAAGGGATGTCTTTTCCCGAAATATCAAATAGTGATTTTTAATCACCCAGACATCACACGAACAGCTAAAACACTCTTGCTGTTATGTAAGAAAAAAAAAAAAGAAAAAAAAGGAATAATAAATAGTAAGTCTTATATCGTATTCGATTTATTGTTATTGTTTTTGTTCCTTTCCTTTCAACTTGCATCTTACCCGGAATTGCATTGCCCACAGCCTTTCAAAAACTTACTACTACTATACCCAGCAATGCTTCAAGCAAACTACCATTCTCTACTAATATATATATATATATATAGCTCAATATATATATATATATATAGCTCAATATATATATATATAGCTCAATATATATATATATAGCTCAATATATATATATATATATATATAGCTCAATGTATATATCTATATACCTCAATATATATATATATATAGCTCAATATATTTATATATATATATATATATAGCTCAATCTATATATATATAGCTCAATGTTTATATATATATATATTTATATATATACATATATTATATAATATATATATATATATTTATATATATATTTATATATATACATACATGATATAATATATATATATATATTTATATATAATATGTATATATATTTATATATATATAAACATATATGATATAATATATATATATATATATATATATTTATATATAATAATATATATATATATATTAATATATATATATACATATATATATACATATATATACATATATATATATATATATATATATATATATATATAAAGATAAATAAAGGAAGAGAGATAAAGATGTGCGGAGTACAAATAGAGTTCATCTTCGATAGGTCAATGCCAGCTGTACTCAACAAAAATATGTTTATTTTTTTCCTTAAGCCAGGCTTTTCAAATATTAAAATCTTTATTCATCAGAAGAATTACATAGATAGATAAGTTTGCAGCTAAATAGCCAAAATTCCAAATTTGAAAAAAGTAAGAAACAATATAATATACGGTAATGGAAAATAAAAGTGTGTGTATTAAATAGCTAACCAATATATATATATATATATATATATATATATATATATATATATATATATATATATATATACATATATATATATATATATATATATATATATATATATATATATATATATATATATATATATAAAGATAGAAGAAATAAGAGTGATAAACATGTACGAATGTCCAGATTTATTTCAAGCTTTGATTGCTCAATGCAAGGTATATTCTGTAAGAAACAAATATTTATTATTCTTTCCTTAAGTCAGGGATTTTCAAAGATCGAAATATTACCACCAGAGAAGATATACAGATAGATAAGTTAGCTGTAGAGAAGCCAAAGTTCAAACATTTGAACAAATATTATTAAAAATGGAGTGAAAATAGTTCGTGTAAAGAAGATATGTGGTTTGTCCAGATGGTAATTGTCCGTTGAAAAAGTGTCCAATGAAAAGGAGATTTTGATGAAGACGAATAATGTTTTCCGTAAAGGACGTATTGAGAAAGTGTTCAAAATGAAGTAATTCCAAAAGTTAAATGTTGAGTTCAAATCGTAGATGGAGCGCCATTATTTCTTCTATCTTTATAATTGCTCTATCTCGTATATTGAACTTAAACCATATCACTATACGTTCTATCTACTAAAAGTTTATATTTGATTATGTATGTATATATATATATATATATATATATATATATATATATATATATATATATATATATATATATATATATATATGCGTGTGTGTGTGTGTGGGACAACTAAGCTACAAATAAACATATGGCATGTCGATGTAATCGATGAACAGCTGTTCGAAACTGAGATATCATAAGGCAGAGTATATATCTGCTCTTTTCTTCATATCATATTTGGAAAGAATGAAATGGGTGAGAAATAAATTTAAAAGAATTAAAAGTCACGTGTTTGATAAGCCGGTTGAAATTCTTTGGATTATATCCTGTGGATTATTATCTCTCTTTATGTTTATATATATATATATATATTTATATATATATATATATTTATATATATATACATATATATATATATATATATATATATATATATATATATATATATATATATATATATATATATGAAGAGAAAATGAAGGAGAGAGAGATAAAAAGTATATTTATCTACGCAGAAAAAATTATGTTTCATTTTCGCAAAAAATCTACAGGCTAAATCCAAATCATGCTTTAATAAAACATAGAGTTTCTTTGAAGTTTGAGAGAGAGAAGGATAAATGAAAAAGATAAATAATAAATGTAAAAATGACTAATCTATTTCATCTTCAGTTGTTCAATTTAGGGGTCGGGCCGAACTTTTTAGGGGTTGGGCCAATTTTTTTTTAACTTTACATATTTCTCAGGGTTGGGGGAGAGTAAAAAAAGTTGGGGGGACTGGAGAGATTGGGGGGCGGGGAAGTTGTTAGGAATCAGCTCAAACTTTTTTATTTCTCAGGGTTGGAGGAGAGTAAAAGAGCAAATTCGGAGGGTGAGGTTAGAGAGATGGGGGGAGAGCGTCGGGGAAAATTTTAGGAGTCGGGCCAATGAATTTTACATAACATATAAAAGTGTATTCTCATGTAAAATGCACACAGTAAGATGATGAGAGTATTCCTGAATCTATAAACCCACCCCTTAGGGGTCCATTGGGGCATATTTGATCGGGGGGGGGGGGTCAGTTATTTTTCATTATCGCTAGAAAAGGTGTGTTTATTATTTGTTGAATACACTTTGCATTGAACACTAAATTTGTAAATCTTACATTTTTTATTTCTTGTTCTTTCATTTATCTACTTAATTGCTCTATCCCTATATTGAGCTCTAATTACGTCACGATAGGTTCAACTCTCTAAAAGTATTAATCATAGTTTCAGTCTCATACATCATATATATATATATATATATATATATATGTATATATATGTGTGTGGTTGTGTGTGTGTGTGTGTGTGTGTCTGAACTATATTATTTGTTAAACAGCTGACCGGAAATGTTCGTGCTTAATTCCCGTGTTAAATCATCATGCAATTCACTTCCGGGAATTAAACTCACACATTCTGTGCGCCTTACTCGACATAAATATGATTTATAGAAATAGTAATGGCTACCAATGTTCAAAGACTGCGTAAGTGTATACTTAAATGATAAATATACAAAATATACGCATATGTATACGAGAAAGGTTAATATACCTATGTGTCAATCAGTGAAATATATATATATATATATATATATATGTGTGTGTGTATTAATAACAATATATGTATTAGCATATACTATCAGTGCCCCTTTTACTTTGCAGTCTCCTTAAAAGATTCAGCTCGATGATAGTCAATTAGTGACAACAGAGCAAATATAAGTCAGGTTCACATTATATTTCAATAACCATGTTTTTATTTTATTATAGCTTTTTTTATTTTTACACATTTCCAAAAAAAACATAACATTTCTGTGAGATATATCTTTTACGGTCCGTTTCATTTGTCTTGTGCTAAACTAAGTTTTTTATGTCAATATCGTCTCGGCAACATTACAAAATATAATTGTATGCATACATACATATATATATGCACATATACATTTATTTGTAAAATGATTAAAAGAGAGATATATTCATATATTCATGTTTGTGTCTTTGGTTGTGTTTATTTAAATTTCATCAGATCTTTCTTATATGTAATACTCCGAATACAAAGCGATCTATTAGGCAGATATATCTAATTAGTAAGAGAGACTTCACAAACTATCTGCTCGTGTTTTAAACTTGAAATTTAAACAACCGATTGAAGTGCAACATCAATTTTGTTATCACATTTACACATCAAAAGATACATATCTTCCGCTAAACTTACTGTAACCGTCAACACGGGGTATTCGATCCATCGCTTTTCTATTCAAATTTCACAAAACCATAGAATGATAAAATGCGACATTTCCGAAAGAACAAAATACGAAATAATTCGAATCTTCATCCAAATAGGAATTTTCATTTGACTTTTGGAATGGCTGTTTAATCTTCTCATTGTGTTCGTACTCATTCAACAGTGTATCAGTCTCATGACTACATATTTTTGAAACTCATACTAGAAAGATCTGCAGTAGATATAGTGGATATGGTACGAAGTACAATTCAGTTCTAAATGACGTTCGTCTGAAGGTTGAAGGTTCAATCCCCATTGCGGGCGATACGAAGAATTGCGGATTACTGAATACTTCTTCCCAATCATCGAAGATGGAACGAGAGCATGCTATCCCCGTGGATTTAATAAAGGGTTCCGTTCGAAATTCCGTCCAGATTCCCGAGTTAGACAGAAAGATTCCCGAGTTCGACAAAGTACACCTGAAGAAGGTCGGAGGTTACATCGGTCGAAACGTTGTGATAAAAAACAGACAATATGAGAAAAATAGTCCAAATATACCAAATTCGACATATTTTTTAATGTTTTTATTTTTCGAAGTAGTGACTCATTGCTAAAAATATAATTTAAGTAAAACGTTTAGTTATACTAACGACTAATTAAATGCTTTCTAGGTTCGAATAGTAAAAAAAAATAGTTTTAACTTATTTGAGGATGATCTTATGTAACTATACTAAAAGTATTCAAACTTTTTAATACACTAATATATGGTAAGTGGGTAAATAGTATTAGTCAACATATAAGCTTAAAGGCGTGTTGCTATAGTGCATGAATATGCCAACTTC
>OY744535.1:18122615-18157615 GCA_963556195.1 Sepiola atlantica
ACACGAGGTTACTTTATTTGCTCGGTCGTTAAGTCCTTTTAAAGGGTTGGTGCGTGGTTAATTCTTCGCAAAACACAACACTAGAAACTTGTAAAATACAAGGGTCGGTACACACGAGGTTCACTGTTCCTCGCAAAAAACTCAACTGCTATCAGATTCGAAAAAAGCCCCGCATGGGGGAAAAAGGCGCGCAAACGAAGGTTCACTCAGGACTTAGCGGCACACAATGTTTACGGTCAATGTCAAGGTCACTTTTCCTTCCTTCTGAAGGAGGGGTCGGCAAGTGCGATTGCTAGCACCGTGATTTCAAACAAGGAAGGGTCAGCAAGTGCGAATTGCCGGTACTGTGATTTCTAACAAAATCTAATTTCCTTTTAATGTTGACATACCCATTTTCATGAATAGCGAACTGTGAAAAGGACTCAATTTTAAATGCCATAAGAAATACAGAACTGCATTTAGATCTTTATCCTATATTTTAATAATCCACTTTCGTAATCAGCCGTACGTCGACATAGTTCTCGCATGTATTACTCGTATTATTTGAACTACTTTTCTCATCTTGGACATTATCCACAGTACCTGTTGGCTTATGTAACCTCCGACCTTCTTCGGGTTCGTCTCGTCAAACTCGGAATTTTTCATGTCGAACTTGGTAAGCTGTCCGGAATATCGAATGGAACAATATATTTAATACACAGCGGTAGCTTGGTCTGGTTCCTTACGGGTATAAGTCTTAAGTGATTCGCAAGTGTATTCTTACTACTGCCCATACTGAGGATTGAACATGCAACCATCATAAGACTGGCAGTTAGAATAATGTATAACTCAATAAGGTTTATGTGAAGATACCCGAGTTCGACGTGACGCACTTGAAGTAGGTTAGAGGTTGAAACGTTGTGTGAATAAAATGCAAGATGAGAACAGTAATATAGGTAATACAAATAATACAATTCATCAATTCTCATCCAAAAATTTCCGAAATTATTTCTTGAATAATAGTAGTACTATAAGTAGTAACTATGGTAATACTTCTCCATACTCAATCCACGTTATATCGGAGTATGACGCCTGCTTTTCAGCCTTAATTCGACATTGAATATTTATTTTCGTTGAACGCGTAAGTTTTCAATACGATTTTTAGATGCGGACACACAGTGCAATAAGAGTATATGCACATCATCATTGCGTCGGTCTGTGACATAAAGGTTTAAACGCTACCCACGAGGTTAATCGCTGACATTGTATGGCGCATCCTAGGCACATAAAACGCGTCTTATTTATCGATCACATTCCGTATTGGCTTCGTGAACTTTCTCTTCCGGATCTCGTGCCAATGGTATTTGTTCTAGTACCATGTTGGAGACTGAACTTCGTCCCTTTGTTTCACTGTTTGTTTGCGTGTTTCTATTCAAGTTTGTGCGTCCGTTTGTATCTCCATCCAAAGCTTTCTTTCGTTTCATCTTTTAGCCTTTAATCTTTTAAAAATTAAACTTTTCTTTTTATCGTTTTTTTATGCTTCCCTTTCGGGCACGTTGTACCGTTTTATTTTCTTTGATGTTAAAGCATCATGGTTTTACCATTCTATTGATTGTTATACTTTCTCTTTACATCCGGGATTAAAGTATTTTGTATTTCTTGTTTCTTTTATTCAGTCCTCCTGTCCTTTATAAATAAGATTTCTGCAACCGCCTTCAATAACATATTCATGGGAGGTGAGGGTGGTTTAGTGGATAACGACACGGACTGAACACCTGCGTGTTTCAAGTTAAAAATCCAGTCGGTTCTCCCAGATCGAATTAGGATCTTAGTTTCGGAGGGGAATTGGCTCTTGAATTTGCCATAATTTGGATTTGAACTTGAAACACCCATCTTAGAAGTTTGCACTAACTAACAAAAACTCCATATATTAGAAGTTCTATATATACAAACACAAGAAAAAACAAATTAATATAATTAACTTTAATATCACTAATAATATTCTAAAATGTGTATAGCTCTGAATATAGTTTCGTACTTAGTACATAATTCCCGCCAAAAACCATTTATAAATACTAGCACATTGTCTATATATATATATATATATATATATATATATATATATATATATATATATATATATATATATATATATATATATATATATACTTAGGCAGCAAGACATTATCCAAGCAAGAGTAGTTGAACGTCACGGAACTTTCTCGTTTGTAAATCTTCTTCATGAGGTTTTCAAACCGTCGAGCTACCATTCGGGTTTCAGGTGACAATCCGAAGAGTATTTTCCCGATTGTTCTTAATTCGGCGATGTTTTTATATAATATAATATATAATATATATATATATATATATATATATATATATATATATATATATATATATATATATATATATATATGCATGTGTTTACATCGATTAGAGCTAAGGTTAAAAGAGAGAAACGTTATGTCAATAAAAATATAGCTCTAAATGATCTTTGAGTTATTGGCAAACAAATAAAAATAAACTCGGCCTGTCAAAAAGATGGAATATGTGTAAATTGAAGCTGCCGTTTTATTTTTGAAGGCTTCGTTAAAGAATCGACTTTCTGAGTGGAAGAAATCTCATGGCCACGACATCGTTATTATTAGTAAGAGCACTCATTTAACCTACCATTCAATTTCGTTTTCGCTTTTTTTTCATTTTATATTCAATTCGTATTGCTCCATCTCGCTATATTTCCCTGTCGCTTTCGGAACATTTGTAACATTCTGATATGTTCAATCATTTTATCAGGATGTTCGCCCAAACATGTACCATTATCTCACCCGCCATATTTACACTCGAAATGTTCATAAGTGCGCGGAATATAATTATATAGTTAATTCGCGCATAGAATTCATTATTGTTTTTATTTGTTTATGAAATTAAATATATTCTTTCGCTTTACTATTTTAAAGTGTATATAAGTGTATAAAAACGAGAACAGTTTTTTATTCATTTCCATTATATAAAATTTATCAATCGGTTGTTTTTTGACTCGCGTTTTTTAAATCATTCGGGTTATTTTTATCTATCGATTGATATACTGTTTTTTATCTGATGCAAAATTCGTTTTCGACAGCTTAATGCAGTTTTGTACGCCCGCTTAATTTTTGGGGTAGAGGAGCTTATATATATATATATATATATATATATATATATATATATATATATATATATATATAGTGCATCTTTATTTTATTCATCATTCATTTAGTTAATGCTTTTGTGTTATCAATGTGTTAAATGTTTTTCATTGCTAATATAGTTATTTATGTATTCTTTCAAATTCTTAGTAATAAATAAGCCATTTATGCATGTATATATGAAATCAAATATTCTGTTGAATAACTTATAAAACGATGACATGTTCTTTATTTGAAATGACATTTTTTGTGTAGTCACATTTTTCAGAAAACCAATGGTTTAAAAACTAGAAAATGTCACGAGAACGAACACCAGCAAACGTATTCGACAAATAATACACACTGGTGATTTCATTTCATATTAAATCGAACGCGTTTTGACAAATTTACTCTTGAATCAGAAAATAACGTAGCCCGTTTGACATTAAAATAAGCAGTCGCGTTAGCTTTTGACTTGTCGTAATTGGCAATAATCATAGGAACAGAAGTTAGATGAATTATAATGTAACACGATGTCCGACAATACACAGATGAGTTGCTCAAGATACTGAAACATTTAAATTAACAACAACAAAAAAACTTGAAAAAATATCGTGAATAAATAACGATCAAATATACCCATAACAACTAAACTAATTTTACATAATAATCTACTTGAAAAAGGGGAATAGGGGCACAATTTCCAATAAGGTACTATGCACAGTTATATAAAAAAGGGAATAGGGGTACAGTTTACAAAGGGGTATTATGCACAGTTATATAAAAAAAGGGGAATAGGGGCACAGTTTACAAAGGGGTACTATGCACAGTTATATAAAAAAGGGGAATAAGGGTGCAGTTTACAAAGGGGTACTATGCACAGTTATATAAAAAGGGGAATAGGAGTACAGTTTACAAAGAGGTACTATGCACAGTTATATAAAAAAAGGGGAATAGGGGCACAGTTTACAAAGGGATACTATGCACAGTTATATAAAAAAGGGGAATAGGGGCACAGTTTACAAAGGGATACTATGCACAGTTATATAAAAAAGGGGAATAGGGGTACAGTTTACAAAGGGGTACTATGCACAGTTATATAAAAAAAGGGGAATAGGGGCACAGTTTGCAAAGGGGTACTATGCACAGTTATATAAAAAAGGGGAATAAGGGTACAGTTTACAAAAAGGTACTATGCACAGTTATATGAAAAGGGGGAATAGAGCACAGTTTACAAAGAGGTACTATGCACAGTTAAATAAAAAAGGGGAATAGGTGACAGTTTACAAAGGGGTACTATGCACAGTTATATAAAAAAGGGGAATAAGGGTTGTTGTGGACCTGGGTAAGGCTGAATGAATGACACAGGAACACATGGTGTAAATGAACAAAGGTATATATTATATAATAGAAAGAAAGATATTACAAGGAGATGTGCTCTCAACCGCCATTGCCGGTTTGCCTGGGAAGAAGAGAACAAGTGTCACGTGCTTCCCGTATTTATAAGGTGGACGAGTCCATTAGTTCTTAGTAGGTAGGTACGGCACCATAACAAGGGTACAGTTTACAAAGGGGAACTATGCACAGTTATATAAAAAGGGGAATAGGGGTACAGTTTACAAAGGGGGAATATGCACAGTTATATAATAAAGGGGAATAGGGACACAGTTTACAAAAGGGTTCTATGCACAGTTATATAAAAAAGGGGATAGGGGTACAGTTTACAAAGGGGTACTATGCACAGTTATATGAAAAAAAGGGGAATAGGGGTCAGTTTACAAAGGGGTACTATGCACAGTTATATAAAAAGGGGGAATAGGGGCACAGTTTACAAAGGGGTACTATGCACAGTTATATAAAAAAAGTGAATAGGGGTACAGTTTACAAAGGGGTACTATGCACAGTTATATAAAAAAGGGGAATAGGGGCACAGTTTACAAAGGGGTACTATGCACAGTTATATAAAAAAAGGAGAATAGGGGCAATATTATGCACAGTTATATAAAAAAATAATAGCATGTAAAATAAAATGGTCGACCGTAGTCGAGAACGACTCGAATGCTGCTTTTTAATTAACCACTACTCCGATGTAGATGTGACTATTGAAAATTATTTCCCCGCAGAAACGAACAATTAGTAAGGAGCACATAATTACCAGGTTATGTGTTTATTCCTGGTTGCGCGAAACAATAGCTAACAGTTACATTGCATTTTAATTTAAATTTGGGAAGTAAAATTATGAATAAAGACTTAGTCATTGTACTTTAAAATACCATAGTTTGCTTATATATGATTAGTTATTAAATCTTGACATCTATTCAGTTTTTATATTTAGCGTAATAAAAAATAAATATACGGAAATATATATTCCCATACTCGGTCTTTTGGCTGAGATCAAATTGTAGTATCTGTTCCGATCGATGCTACAGCCCTTTGACCGGTACTGTTGTGGCGTTCGAGCCTTGATTCCGCCAGTTTATGGATTTGTCCTGTGCAGTTCTAGGAGGGCAACCCTCCCAGGCTTTGCCTTCTCACCCTTTAGGGCATGAGTGTATTGCTAGTCGCCCAAGACACCCCTACCGGGGAATGTCAACGGGGCTGCTCAGGCATTTGTGTAGACCAGAATATCATCCTCTAGGGGGGTCGCTTTTGAGTCCCACTTTCCGACCTTGTGTCACATCTTACCGCTGTGGGAGAGAAATAAATAAAAATAAAAATTTTAAAAAAATATATATTCTAAAATGAAGAGTTTAGCAGCCTTTTATGAATAAAAAAAATACATATTTTCATTCAATATTAATAATACTATGCAAGCAAAAGATACATCCTTTTATAAAAAAACAATGACACCCGCAACGATACAGAAGCATTCTCTGTTCTATGATATATTAGTGAGAGCGGTATTATCTTAACCTATCATATATATATATATATATATATATATATATATATATATATATTAGTACTTCATGTATCCACATAAAATATTATAAGGAGATATACTTTTTTATATATCAGTTTTAAGTATTTACTTCAACAGTGCTCGATACGTAAGTAGAGCTAGGTAGTAAGGAATGAAAATATATATGGCAATCAAGCTACACAGAAGCTCCCGTGTTTCATCCCCGGGGGGAATCGTCAGGCTAAATATATATATATATATATCCATATATATATATATATATATATATATATATATATATATATATATATATATATATATATATATATATATATATATATATAAAGGGAGATATTAAGAGAGAGATATAAAGATTGAGATATACAGAGAAAAATGGAAAAAGATAAGAAAGAAACGAGTTTACCTATAAGCAGCCACCATTTTGAAAAATAGACAAACAATCGTACTAGTGTATTCTTGACTTGCGTGTCTGTTCTGTAAAAAAGCAATTCCGATCTGTAAAAAAGTCTTGGCTGCGTGACAAATTCAAGCACAATACCGAGCTATAATATAACATCAAGTTCGGTCTTCTGTAATACCACTTTCAATTTACGTATGCATTATTTAGTTTAAACAAACAACCATAAAAACATGTAAAATGATTGTGAATAGCGTTTCCACTTTTTAGAAAAACCTTTTTGTATCGATTGGGCGTTTCCATCTTTCCGCAATTCTTGTTATCTTAATAGTAACAAAAAACATTTCCACCATCCGTTTTTATTGCTCATCCCCACAATATATTTTTATTTATTTCTATCTCTTTCTTGCTCTCTCTCTCTCTCTCTATCTATCTCTCTCTCTCTCTTTCTCTCTCTATCTATCTCTCTATCTATCTCTGGTTCTACATTGCCAAACGTGTACTCGCCTCAGCCAAATTGTAGCATCGTTTATTTTTTATTTATCACTGTTGCTAGTTTGCTCTCTGCATTTGTATCGTATTTTCTTCTAATATAAATACGGAAATGATGTTTAAATTTCTTCCGTTTTATTCCGCCAGATTCGCGTTTGGTTTTCTTTCTTTTTTACATTTTCAAAAGCATTTTTATTTCGTTCTGGTTTGTCTTGGCAATTTTCTCTATTAAATCCGGTATTTTTCACATTTTCTTTAACTTTTTTGTTCATCTGTATTTTGTTTGTTATAATTATTTCACTTTCTACTTTTCTATCTTCACCAATTTTAAAAGTATGACTGAATTCATGTCGTTAAATTTTTCTCTGTCATTATGAAAATGATGAAAAATAAGTTAATCCTACGCTATATTTATATATATATATATATATATATATATATATATATATATATATATATATATATATATATATATATATGGGTGTGTTAAAAATGATGCCTCAGTAGGTGTGAAAGTGAAAAAGAAAAAGAAAATAAATCAAAATATGAAAAGAAAAATTAGAAACAAAGAAGAATGTATCACCCACTTTTTATATTTCAATGTCACTTAAAGTCTTCTAATATGGTCCAATCGGATCATCCTTTTCTCATCCCATGGGTGTCTCTTCAAAATAAAATTATTTCCAATTCTTCACTTTTTCTGAAGACGTTCGCCAACACGAATGAAACCGGTCAAACCTCTCGTGTTTTTTTTTTCTGCACTTTAACCTGTTTTCCATTTGTCATTTTTCACACATTTTGTCTACCACGGCATTTCATTTTCATGAATTGAATTATCGTGTATATATATATATATATATATATATATATATTTATATATATATATATATTAGGGGAGGTCGATTTTGAAACTGTAAATTATCGCACTCGAAGAAAGTTGCCAAATAATGTCAAAAGTTACCACAAGAAATATTGTTCTTCAAAATGTTGTATTTATTTGAGCATTGCAACTTTAAGATCAAATAAATCGAGATTTTTTCTCACTGCCGAGATTTCACCGGCAGATGTGTCGCCTTAAATTAAACCCGGGTTTTAACAAAAAAAGTAATACATTACTTAATAATAAATATTTTAAAGTTTATTATTATTTTTCTTAAGAAATTAAATGTACATATTCAAATTAAAAAGGAATAAAACACTATGATATTTAATGTTATATATAAATAATTATTTGTTTACATAGGCGTTTTATTTATTGGATGTTTTTTATGGTATTCACCGGTTGAAAATTCATCGGGCGAATTTGACTTCCCGTGTTGATTCTCTGTTTAATTATCACACATATATATTGAATTGTCGAGCGCTGGCTTATCTAATCCCACTTTCCCGACCTTTTGTCACACCTTACCTTGTGGGAGTTAGATAAATAAAAACTAGTTCAGCCAGGGGGTTTTACCCCACCAAATAAACCGGTATCGTCCGGGCCTTTGGGTCTGGATTCACGCCCGTCTATTGGGGCTTGTCCGTCCTGTGCAGTTCTAGGAGGTGCATCTCCCAGGTTTTGCCTTCCCTCTTTGGGGAGGAGTAAGTTTATTGCTTACTGTCTGAGGCGGCCCTACCGGGGAATGCTGACCAAGCTGCCCAGGCAATTTTTAAATGGCCAGAGTGCTCACCTCTCGAGCACTGGCTTTCTCATCCCACTTTCCTGACCTTTTGTCAATCTTACCTTGTTGGGGGTAGATAAATAAAATCTAGTTCAGCCAGGGGTTTTTACCCCACCAAATAAACCGGTATCGTCCGGGCCTTTGGGTCTGGATTTACGCCCGTCTATTGGGGCTTGTCCGTCCTGTGCAATTCTAGGAGGTGCATCCTCCCAGGCTTTGCCTTTCCTCTTTGGGGAGGAGTAAGTTTATTGCTAACCGTCTGAGACGCCCCTACAGGGGAATGCCGACGGGGCTGCCCAGTCAATTTTTTAATGGCCAGAGTGCTCACCTCTATAGCGCAGGGTTATCTAATCCCACTTTCCTGACCTTGTGTCACATCTTACCTTGTTGGAGGTAGATAAATAAAACTATTTCAGCCAGGAGTTTTTACCCCACCTAAAATATATGTATTGGAGTTGATGGGAGAATGGATAAGGACACATTGATGTATAAGGAAATTGTGGATGAAAATAGACAGAGAATTATGAAAAAACTAAGGGACCAGAACACCATTTAACTTTTACAAAAGAAACATCATGTGAAAGTAAATATCTGACACATAGAGTTCTTCCGAATAGTGGTGCAACAGGTGCTGTTCATGCAGATCAAGTGGTGGATGTTTTGCATGAATTCCACAGTGAGAACAGTATCAAGGCTATACTTGTTGACAACACTAATACCAACACAAGTTGCGATGGTGGAATGGTTGCAATTTTAGAAAAAAAACTTTTTAAAACTCTTCACACAATTGGTTGCTCTTTGCATCATAATGAATTACCTTTCAGAGCCCTTTTTAAAAACATAGATGGTTGCGCAAAGGGCCCTACAACAGTCAGTAGCCCTCTGGGGAAATTATGCTCAAATGATTGATATGATTTACCCCAAATATCATTTTCCACTATTAGCAATCCTCTAGAGTCAATTTTTAAAATTGATGAAATACATGATCTTAGTTGTGACCAAAGACTCCTTTATGAATACACAGTAGGTATTTCTAGAGGTAAGGTTGACTCTAGATATGCCTCCTGGAAAATTGGTCCTTTAAACCAAGCAAGATGGTTAACTTTGGCCATCAGGCTTATGTGTTTATGGACTCGTGGTGCATACCCACAAAGGCACACAACAAAACTACACTATGTAGTAAATTTTATTGTAAATGTGTATGCCACTTTTTGGTTTGAAATTAAAAGAAATAGTAAATTCCACAATCAGTAAGTACACATTTTTAATATGACCCAGAGGATTAAGGAGAAGCCTCAGGAAATCCAAGATATCACATTTAGAAATATACAAGGTAATACATTTTGTTTACTGCCTGAAAACTTTCTATATTCCATGGTTAAATCTGAGGAGATTGAAGTAAGAGAAGAAGCTTTAAAAAGAATTTTGGCCATTAGGTAAGTAATATTTATTCATATATCTCTGACTCAATTATTTATTTCAATTTATAGAATGATTTTTAAAGATTTTATCTAATTTCACCATAATTATTAAAGCAGTACAAATTGGAATTTTTTAATAATTCAATTAATTAATGTGTTCTTTCAGGAGTGAGGAGTCAACCAGAAAAAGATTAAAAAGAATACTACCTATTAATTTTAATGCCACACATTGGACACAATTAATAGATTTAAAATTATGCGGCATTTTTGAACCACCAATGACGGAAGATTTTACTGAATCTGAACTTCGAGAATCGTTGATGAATGGAACCAAGCTTGACTTGCCAGATTTGCCCTCACATTCTCAGGGTGTGGAACGGGCAGTTAAGTTAATAACAGAAGCTTCACAAACTGTATATGGTTTTGAAGCAAGGCATCAAAACATTACAGCCAAAGTTTTGAGTCAGAAATTGAGACCAGCATTTTTGTCTAAGGGGTCTTATATGGAGCAATTTGACTCTCTATATTAAGCTTCATTAAAATAGTGTTAGGTTTTTCCTTATTTCTTTGCTTGTTATATTTTCACTAATAACAGAAAAAATCATTTTTTTAGGTATTCAAATATTACTGTTTAATTCATAACGTTAAAAGGTAGTTTACAAAAGCAGATACTGAAAATGAGGGGGGGGGGGGCAAATTTTCAATTTGAAGATTTCTTTAATACATATCATTTTTATAAAATAAAAGGACATTCCCTGCTTTTAAATGCTAAAATTATTTGGTTTTCACACCAATATTCAAGCAAATCTTGCAAAAACGAGGAATTTTCAGTATATTCTTGTCTACGATCTTTGATACCAAACGCTCAAAAAACCGCTGAAGTTTTTGATCTAATTTTTTGCATGAGTATTTAATAGGTCTATATACAACTTTCGGAACATGCCTTTTTTTAATATTTAAAAAAAAGTGTAAAATCGACCTACCCTAATATATATATATGTATATATATATATGTGTATATATGCAAACATTGTTAATAATTACAGAATTCGTCTGTTTAATCATACTTTTTTATTTTTTAAATTTTTCTGATGTGGTTTTTTTGTAATTAAATAGAGAAACATAATAAATATTTCTATAGGTTTCACGAACATATTCGATTTTTGTCAGAATTATCCTAAGGGGTCATAAGCAAAATGAACAAAAATGCTGGATGTCTTGATTGTTGAGTGTGTATCACTAGAGCATTAATGAAAATGTCGTGTTTCAGGTCCCGCTTGTGTTCGTGAATGCGAGATCTCAGGTTTCTGGACGTTTCACCAATGTAGAACATCGGGCATGCGGCGCATTTTATCTTGTAAATGCCGGCAGATTGAGAGGAACACTCTCTTCCACAATCTACACCTTTCAGACTGCACTCTCCTCAAGAACGAAAACTCTCTCGCGTCGCAAATGCATTGAAACTTCATCCTAAGGCTCGGTTCTTATACCCTAAGCAGACACTTACCTTAAGTCGCACTAAAGCAATGCAATATTTTACACCACTACGCCCCTGATTATGTATGTATCTATCTATCTATCTATCTATCTATATATCTATCTATCTATCTATCTCTCTCTCTTTCTCTCTCTCTCTCTCTCTCTCTCTATATATATATATATATATATATATATATATATATTTGAGTATGTGTGGATATGTGTATATGTATGTATTGATATATATAAATATATATATATACACATATATGTATATGTATATATATATACACATGTACGCGTGTGTGTGTATATATTTATATATTTTTGTGATAATAGCAAGCTCTTATTGATAATCAAATCATTTAAATACATCTCTCTCGAACTTAACCCTTTTTTTCTATTTTAGAAACCTATTTTTGTTTTTAACCTGTTTTTCCCGTTTGTGTCATTTTTGACACATTTTATTCACGACGGTTTTTCATTTTTAAACACTTAATGTATGAAAAATTAGCAGACCTATCCCTGTTTCTTTCTTATTAATCTTTGGATTCTAACATCCAGTGTATCAATTTCATGCCCACCCTTTTTGTTCACCTTAGCCAGCTTTCTGCTGCCTTTCCTCTCCTCCACCGCCTTCTCCGTACTAGCTCATTAGGTGTGATAGTAAAAGAGAGTAAATGAATAAAAAAATATAAACAGAAAAATAGGAAACATGGAAGAATATGTAACCTACTTATCATATTCTAACATCACTTTATGTCTTCTGATATGGTCCAATCAGATCATCCTTCCCTCATCCCATGTGTCTGCCTTCAAAATAAAATTATGTCCATATCTTCATTTTCTGAGGACGTTCGCTACGAACGAAACTGGTCAAAAAATATCCTGTTTTTGTTTTTCTCCTGCACTTTAACTTGTTTTCCGTTTGTCATTTTTTCACACATTTTGTCCATCACGACATTTCATTTTCCTGAATTATCGTGTACCTTACTCCATATATATATATATATATATATATATATATATATATATATATATATATATATATATATATATATATATTAGTAAATAGTTCTATCGTATTGAATGCATTTCAATTTTGTAATTTCTAACAAGTTTTAAGTATTTTTCGTATTTTCCCGCCTCAGTAATTAATTAATCTCGTTGAAGATTTTCTTGTCATTAATAAAAAGAAAAAAATCTTACGGTATATATATATATATATATATATATATATATATATATATATATATATATATATATATATATATATTAGTAAAGAGTTTTAAGGCATAGAATCAAATTAAATTTTGTAATTGATACTATTTTTTTATCCTGATGAAGATTTCTGTGTGAATATAAAATTTGAATTTAAATAAAGAATATGTTTATTTTAAAAAAAGCCACTGCCTTTTACTGGTTTAAAAAAAAACTGTTTCAATATATATATATAGATATATATATATATATATATATATATATATATATATATATATATATATATATATATATGTTGTATTAAGTATACGAAATATAAAAATATATGATGAAATTATGAATACAAATATGAGACCACGTGTAACGATGCACATTAGAATCTCGTTACGAAATGTCTTAATTCACATTTCTCGAAGTCAAAACGTTTTTATACAGTTTTACACTTAAGTATTTCGAAACCTTTAAACTGTTCGTTCTTTTTAATAAAATGTCTTTCCTATTCTTACCGCAAGGCTTACGTGGTAGGGGTGTTTGTTTTAACGCAACATTTTTTTAGATGGGCATATATGCGTGTGTGCGTGTCTCTAACAATGCAAACCATCGATAATACGATGCTCAAAACCTCATGCAAACGCGTTATACTCTTTTTAACGGTGGGAGATGTGTACGTAGATACTCCTACTCATTTTTTACACAATAGTTAATTCGTAATCAATGTCATAAGTTACCTGGTACTTTTCTTTATGTCTTCTTTTTCTTTCCTGATTTCTCACTGGCCATCGTCTTCGTCGTCCAGTGTTGTGTCGTGGGTCTTCTTAGATTTTCTAGATTTTCATACTTTCTTCTACGTCTTATTCGTCGCGTAGAGTTCCTGACTGTTGTCTATGATGTATAAAATAATTTTACATGACACAGAAAGAAACTCATAAGGCAGCTGCTCAGAGGGTTAAGAAATGTCGTTTATTAATCCCTTCAATCTTGATAACGACTGGGAGAGAGTCGCTGATCTCCAGTGGTTTTCTTCTCGGTTTTTGAATTGACTATTCGTCTGACTAGATGGGGGTAGAGATAGATTGAGTGACTTATTCCCTTCTCATTCGAGATCAAAACTTAAAGCTTAAGACAATAATTCATAAAGTCTGTACAACCTGGGATTCATTTACGAACTTCTCATTATTTTTAGACATCCACTCTCTTCGATTTCCATAGAAGAGTATATAACGATTTACATTTCGACAAAACCTGTGACGTCACAGTCCTCTTGTTCCGTCATCCAATCACATTAACGCATTTACCCTCTCTTTGTGCCTAATCCTTTGACTCAAAATGCTTCCTCTCGACAAATCTTATCTATGTATTATGACTTCGAGAATAGAATCATTCACCAAAATACCGGTTCCACACGAACCTGTCTTTTAGTCACTGACCTCCAACTGTCCGATCCGTGGCCCCATGGGGAAGGAATCACTCGTTGGAACAGATTTATTTATTTATTTGATATGTCTGCTTAACTTTGCACTAAATCCAACAATTTCACCTAGGTCATAATCAATATTAGCTCACTTACACCTTTTAAGAAATATAGGGCCCCTCATAATCTAACACAAACTATGTTAGAAAAATCTATATATCGCCTTTGGTTTAATTAAAGTCTATTCATGGCTGGAAAGATTACCTAAAAAAAGGAAAGATGTATACACAATATAATCGTAAAGAAGGAGACTACAAAATGACTTTCGAACGAGTAAACAGTTTTAAACAAAGGTTTTAAACTGGCCTCTAGGTTTATTTTCGAAACAATAACCTTAACCTTAACCGTAACGGTGAGATTTTAACTTTTGTAAAATTCTATGAATAGACCTAACGATCTTATAAAATAATCGACACATCTATTGGATTTAGTTTCATGTAACAGAAGCAACAAATATATAGCTTATTTGAGAAGTTGCAGTTATATATTGTTAGAAATGCACTCGTGCAATGTCGGAATGAGAAAGCATCATCATTAGTGTATTTTCAGGATAAGATATGAAATAGAAAATAGATGGCATCTGATGAATCGGATTTAAACCTAAATGTTCACCACCAGTCTCCTCTACATTCACAAAACACATAGGCTCAATTATAACTAAATATCAGTAAACTTCATAATGAAATGTTGCGATATTTTTGGCGAGTAGATTTCTTTTCATCTAAAATAAGTAATACATATATAGAGAAAGAGTATGTTAAAGAACATTGACTGTCATAGACACACACGGACATATACTCAAGCACATATAGGACATATATATATATATATATATATATATATATATATATATATATATATATAACTATAAAGATAGATCAATAAAGAGGGATAAACATGTACGAATGACAAATTTATTTCAACTTCGATTGTGTAATGCAAGGTGTACTCGGTAAAAACATGTTTATTATTCGTGCCTTAAGCCAAGACATTTCAAAGATGAAAATCTTATCATCAGATAAATTACATAGATAGATAAGTTGGCAGTGGAAGAGCCACTCGAAGTTGAATTAAATTTGTCATTCGTACATGTGTATCCTTCTTCTTTCATCTATCTTTATAATTGCTCTATCTTGTATATTAAGCTTAAACACTTTCACTATAGGTTCTATCTACTAAAAGTATACTTTTAGTTATATATTATATATATATATATATATAGAGAGAGAGAGAGAGAGAGAGAGAGTAAGAGAGAGAGAATGAAATTAGAAACTAAAAGTGTGCTTTTAGTAGATAGAACGTATAGTGAAATTATTCCCAATCCTAATTCCAGCTATACATTAAGCTTTTCTTATTTAGTCATACACTTCATATTTAACCAACTGGGAATTCTTTAAATTCTTTAAAACCGTTATACATCAAACTCTGAAACACTAGTTGTTGTCCGATTTATCACATATTTAACATTTAATTGCAGATTCCCATTCATCTAATTTTCCCAACTGAAACCCTTTTAAACTTTCGAAATTATATTCATCTTTCATTCAAAATCCGTTTTAATTACGGACCCCCCTTTTGCTCAAATACTATATCTACTCAATTATCTAAATCTCACTTCTGCCCCACCCCTACACGCATCGGCTTTAGTACTTCCAGCAATAAACTTTAGCCAAACAACCCCCCTCCCATCCCAGCATCAGCCGTAGCTTATTCAACTAACCCTATTACCCTCTTTTCCTTAAGCTTTTTTGTATCCCTTCCGAAACCCTCTTCCTCACTTGGCCTCGTCTTCAACTAAAGGATTTCGTCTTTCTTGGAATGTCTTAAATATTTCAGTACCAACGCTTAATGAACACAGTTCAACTTCAATTCCTCGTTCGGCACTTATTCGGAATTAATTTTGAGAATTCGGGGCAGTTTTAAACTGCCCCGAATTCTCAAAATTAATTCCGAATAAGTGCGTTCCACCTACGATTTGAACTTAACATCTCACTATTGGATTAACTTAATTCTTGAACTATTTTTTATGAGGCCTTCACGAAAACCCCCCTTTTCCATCTGTAATCTCCTATCATTGGACAGTTCATCAACGGACAATTACCAACTGGACTTTCCCAATATCTTTTTTACACGAACTTTTTTTCACTCACTATTACTTAATATTTTTTCAAATTTTGAATTTTGGCTTTTCCACTGCCAACTTATCTATCTATGTAATTCTTCTGATGATACGATTTTGATCTTTGAAAAGCCTTGGCTTGAGGAAAGAATAATAAACATAATCTCATTATCGAGTATACCTTGCATGGAACAATCGAAGTTGAAATAAATTTGTCATTCATACATGTTTATCCCTCTTCTTTCATCTATCTTTATATATATATATATATATATATATATATATATATATATATATATATATATATATATATATATATATGTTGCATTACCCGTGATTTCAGGGTACCCAGTAAGATCCAACAAGAATGACAACGGACAGACGTATATAAAAACACTTTGGTTTTCTTTATTTGCCATTACTGGATGGTTTACGCCGGCTACGCACACATATTCAACAATCGTTTGACATACTTTTGTCTCATGAAAGTTTTTTTCTTGCTGAGGTCACAGACTTGGTTTACGTTAGAAACTCGTTCTTATATACATCCGATTGGAAAGCAATTTGCTCTGCATTGTCTATCCGAGCGTGAACTGAAGCAATTGTTCTACAACCACATTGGTGAAGTACAAGTCAGGGGATTCCTTCATAATATCAACTTGCTTATCAGCCGCATTTTTAGTCAGCGGGCACAATGGGCTTGAGTACCATGCCCAATAAAGCTTCATCAGTTCCATACATATCGGTAAACTGGCATTATTCCGGTACATCGATACTCCGATCACCAAGCGTTTTGGCTCTCCGCGTTTTTGAAACCGCCGTTTTTCAAGTTCCCTTTTGCACAGCAGCACATTCTCCTTTTTAACAGTTATCAAGTCGCCTTTATTTCTTTCTCGACGTACCCTCAACAATAGACTCGTCCACGATTCATTTTTGTAACTCTTCATTATCTTACATATATATATATATATATATATATATATATATATATATATATATATATATATATATATATATAGTAATCCAGGTAAGGTAAAAATCCACAGGGTAGAAATCCAAAGGGAATCAAACCGGGCTAATAAAAGAGTGCTCAACAAAAATATAGAGCTGTATTGTGAATGCTTTTATTCAAACATGTACAAGGTCTGCTACACTGGCATGTCGATGTTATCGATCTACACTCTTAAGAGCTGAGGTCTCATCAGGCAGAGAATTTTGCCTGATGAGACCTCAGCTCTTAAGAGCTGTAGATCGATAACATCGACATGCCAGTGTAGCAGACCTTGTACATGTTTGAATAAAAGCATTCACTATATATATATATATATATATATATATATATATATATATATATATATATAGCGAGAAGGCTTAATTATAGAAGCACATAAAAATGTGAAACAAAAGTATTTCAGGTAAAGCTGCCTTTCAGTAATCATCAATACAATTCTGAAACGTAAAAGCAGTTTCGGCAAAGCATATTAACAAAATTATTTTTATGCACTACAACCCTATGAATGAATAATATTAGTGTCATGAATGTAGCAAAATGTTGTGTATTTATATACCATCTGTTGTTATATAGTAATATTCATCGCGATTTCACTTTGAAAAAATAGTAAAAATAACAGACAGTATTTTGTTTAAATAAGGAATAATACTTCGTTGTTTTGTGATAGAATATATTGAATTTTGATTCAACAGATATATAAACCCTTATACAATGGTGGGATCAATTTAAGAGTAAAGATTTCCGAACACCAACATTACAAATTACGTCTAATCCAATCAGAGCTTAAAATATATGCTAGTATAGGCGGTCTTATGAATTTACCAGACATTGCAAATCAGACGGACAGGAAAATGTGCTATGCGCATGTCAATCAAAGACGCTATCTTAGACTCCGAAGATGAGAGTTCCTTCTTAATTGCGTATCTGCTAGGTCGTTATTTATATCGTTGTAACGACAACGCGTTTGATTTGGTCGCAGTTAAATAAAATGAAGCCATGATGAATTGAAGCGAAATGACTTGTGCCAAAGGCACTTCAACCTAGACAAAAAACGCTCATGAGAGACATTACATGGAATTAAAACATATATTACGTGCAAAGAAAACACTACTGTTTTAATAGGAAGGCTAAGTCTCGCTTATATATAAGAAGAAGCACTGTGCCGTTATTCGCAAGAAATAAATGGTAAACTGCTGTTACACTAATGTAAAGTGACTTCGAACGATAATCTAAAAAAGCGGAATAGATACCTGGAGATACCTGGAGATATCTGTTGTTATTTAGACATAATAGAACAACCCGCTTTTTATTAATGAGCAATCACTTGTAATGAATTGTATGATAAATAATATTTAGTTAATACTGTTAATTACTGTTACAACTGCTACAACTACTAATAAAAAAAGCTAATGAGAATACAAATAGAAGGAATGAGAAACAAGCGAAAACGAAGTAAAATAAATATTCAGTAAAATCCTTAAGCCCGGAAACAAACCTCGATGACTAGATTACCCTGAGCAATAACAGAGAAGCCGTGCGTGCGTGGCCCCCCTCTGTATGTGACGCGATGTGGCGAGTGTAAAATGCAATAAATTTGGGCAATTTGGAGCATTTTTACCCCATTATACCCCTGGGAGCGCGAACTAGCATTTTTCTGAGGGCAAGAATGCTCATTTTATATCCGGAACAATTGCTTCCACATTTTAGCCAAGTTTCAGAAAAATTGAATGGATGGATCAAACGTTATGGGAGTAAAGGGTCATTTTTGCCATTTTGGGGGCGTTTTAATAATAATAATAATAATAATAATAATAATAATAATAATAATAATAATAATAATAATAATAATAATAATAATAATAATAATAGAAGAATACTGGACATCCGAGGAGGCTTGTTGTCACTAAACTCCAGGAAATACCACTGATTGTTGTCGGTGAGCAGTCACTAACGATGATCTGTGTGAGAACTCCTAGTAAGTACAAATAATAATAATAATAATAATAATAATAATAATAATAATAATAATAATAATAATAATAATAATAATAATATAGAGGAGTATTAGAAAGCTATCACAATGCAAGAAATGAGAAGTAAGACAAAAACAAGTGATTTTAATTCATGAATGTTTTCCAAAATTTTTTTTTCAATAATTTTTTTCCTATATAGCAAATCTTACTTGATTAGGCAAGACTTCAACACTATGACGTAATGTATGTGACCGTGTTCCATAATATATTTCGAAGAACACCTCTATGTAAAATGGTGGGTGTTGTAAATCTAAACAAACGTGCGGAATGACAATATTGCTTATAACGCAGTAAATATTAATATCCGCAGTAAATGGAATAACACTAAAACTATAATTGATTGTTTTTTGTTTTTATTATTTTAATTACTTATTATTTTATTTTAATTTTCATGATGATAATAATGATGCCAAAAAAGTTCACATGACACCACAGATCAGCTTCTGATCAATAAAATGATCCTGAGAAACTGCAGACGAAGAACTAAAAACTTAGCATGGGATGGATAGATTATAAAGAAATTATTTGACATGGTGCACTATTAATTGATACATAAATGCTTAGAGATTTAAAGAATAGTCCCCAAAATTTAAACAGTTTTAAAGCACAGCATGGAAAATAAGGGCACACATTTAACTTCAGAAACTGTTGCATTAGGTTAAGTAAAAAAATAGGAGAGGGATTTTCCAGGGCGATAGTCTTTCCTCTTTTGTTTTTGTCATAAGATTGAACCCGATGACACTTCTCTTACGTTATGTGAAGGCAGGATATGAACTTGGGAAAGGACTTCCAACAGTAAACCACTTACTAGTCATGGATGATCTTAAAGTGTTTGAAAAGAATTAAAACAAACTTGATACCCTAATAAATACAGTAACATTATTTAGTGACGACATTATAATGGTATTTGGCATCATCAAATATGATATTCTTGCTATCAAAAGGGGTATACTTGTTCACTCAGGTGGCTTTCAACTCCAAACAACAGATTTGATTATGAATGTTGACACGGAAAACGGAATCTGTACGGAATTCGAATGTAACCATTTGTTTAATCTACGGTCTTGTTTCGTCATCCATGATTGTGTAATAATCTTAAGTAATTGTTCATGGTATTTTTGTACCGCCCCTATATATATATATATATATATATATATATATATATATATATATATATATATGTAAAAATAAAAATGGAATAAAAAATAAGCAATTCAACAGCTAACACAAATAAACTCAAAAACTCATGTTGCAAAGTTCCACCGAGATATTTCGGCCGTAGATACGACCATTTTCGATCAGTTAATAAACTTTATTTCAAAACGGAACACTTTTCAAATTTATACAGAGAATGCGATTGGAAGAAAATGTCACGTGCAGAGAACAACAAAAAGGGGAGAAAAAGGAATGCGAGGAATGTTATGAAAAGAGAAAGAAAAAGAAGATGAAGAAGAGGAAGAAGAAGAAAGAGAGACCAATCAACCAGTATCTTTAGAACGTCAGTTGAAGAAGACGAAATGAAGAAGAGAAAGCGAGAGCAAACGTGAGAAAGGGGAAATCGACATTTTGTTGTCGAAAACTATTAAAGAAGAAAAAAAAGAGAGAGAGAAAAAATCAATGCTTAGATATCGCCTGCTGATTGAATTCGGGCTGAGAACGTCAAAAGTCTACAGGATTAGTAGTAATTAGAGCAGTTAACGTCGAGGGACGAAACAAGGGAAGAGGAGGAGGCAGGGGAGGATAGAAGAGGAAGGGGGAAGAAGAACACCATTGCTAAAAGACAGGGTTTCTATAATATTTCTTTTCCTTCAGTTAGATCGATTTTATACGAGATGAATCTAAATGAATACGACTCTGGCTTACTTTTAACCCTTCTCTCTCTTCTTCCCCCTTCCATTGTTTCTTTTTTCCCATATATATATATATATATATATATATATATATATATATATGTATGTGTGTACAAGCATATATATATATATATATATATATATATATATATATATATATATATACAAACATATGAACATTTTCACAACCATTTTCCGTTTTTGCCCCGCCAATAAGTCTATTCATCTTAACAAAATCTACCTCAAGGTATAACCTCTGAAGCTTATATTCATTTAATCTAAACTTTAAACCCCACAGGAATTCAATTTCCCAGTACCGACCAGAAATTATAGCATTTCTTAATTTGACCACCCTAGATTTTATTTTTTTCCCTTTTTTGCCTAAACATCATTAACGCCATTCCCAACTCATAGGATTGGCACCTCTCCCTCCTCATTCTCTCTTGCTTTTTTCCTCACTCTTTTCTTTTTTCTTTTTTTCTTCTCTCCTTTTCTTCTGTTTTTTTCTTTTTCTTTTTTGTCTTTTGTTCTTTGTTTTTTTTGTCTTTTGCTCCTTTTTTCTTCTGTCTTCTCGGTTCCTAACCTCACACCTCCTTTGCTATTTCCACTTTTTTCTTTCTCTCACCTTCCCTTACATATCCCACAATTCCAAGTAAGTTTCACACTTTACAACACTTCGGATTACCATTTTTCATTGAGTTTGGTTCGTTGATTTTTGCCTTTGGATCTGTTTACTTGAAAACAGGAGGAAATGCGTTTTCTTAATATGGCTAATTTGGTTCGATCTCCTTTCTAAGGACTAAGGACTTGGGTGGAATCTTCGCCGTTGGATTTTCATGCAGATTCTTCTGAATTTAGCAATTACATTTGAACCACATACAACTTGGATCTCCTTATTTGGTGACTTTCATTTACATTGAAACATACCCGTTTGAACTTTTAAAAACCTTTTAAAATAACTTTAAAAAAACTTTTTTTACAAATTTTGAATATTGACTGTTTTTATCTGTCAAGTTATCAATCTCTACTTCCTCTGATGATAAGATTTTAATCTTTGAAAAGCCGTGCTTAAGGAATGCAATTGAAAGAGAAGAATAAATATTTGTATTTACTAAATGCTCCATGTTCTGAACAACTGAAGATATTGATCTGTTTCCATTTACAGGTCTAACTATTTTTCCTTGACTCACCTTAAATACAAAGATATATATATATATATATATATATATATATATATATATATATGCAAACATATATATACATATATATATATATATATATGCAAACATATATATACATATATATATATATATATATATACAAACATATATATATATATATATACATATATATATATATATATATATATATATATATATATATATATATATATATATATATATATATATATATATTGACACGTCCCATCGAATGTATTTCTTTCCCAACTTCTGGCTCGATCGTAAATGACCTCTTTTTTATCTCTATCTATCTATCCATCTATCTATCTATACATCTATCTATCTATCTATCTATCTATCTATTCTAACCTTTTTATTATATCTCTCTCTTTTCACTTTATTTTACTTAATTTATTTTGTTTTATTTTATTTTATATTTCATATTTTATATTAATATTTTTATTTTTTTGATTTTGATTTTGCTTTTGATTTTGATTTTGAGATGTTAACGGTTCCAACTACGTGACTTTCAAAATTTAATTTTTTTAAATTTCTTTTATTTTTTTTCTCGATTTCATTCTTTCCAAATATGATCTACGGTTAAGATCGGATTCTAACTCTGCCTTATAAGATCCCAGTTTATAATAGCTGTTGATTGATAACATCGACATGCCCGGTCGCAGATTTTGTATATGTCTGTGTAAATAAATATGATCATATATATATATATATATATATATATATATATATATATATATATATATATATATATATATATATATTCATATATATATATATATATATATATATATATATACATACATTAGTTATCTATAATGCTAAGTAGTAAAGCTACATATCTAAAAAAAACAATAGGTTGACGGCTTCCAAAATGCATACTAGAATTGTCCGCAAGGACCCGTGGCGTAACGGATGAAGTACAAATTAAAATTCCGTTCGAAGTGACACTTTTCTGGAGGTTGAAGGTTCAATACGAGCGATATTAAGAATATCATTGCGAATTACTTAAGACCTCTATCTGGCTTATGGAAAGAGGGCATGCTTCCTATCCGTGCGTTAAGAAGAGCGTACAATTCGAAATTCCGTACAAATTCCCGAGTTCGACAGAAAGATTCCTGAGTTCGACAAGATACACTTGAGTAGATCGAAACGTTGTGAGAATAACACTCAAGGTGAGAACAGTAGCTTGAATAATCCAAATAATCCAAATTATCTATCCTCATCTGAAAAATCCAGAAAAAAAAAAAAATACATATATATATATATATATATATATATATATATATAAAGAGAGAGATATACAGAGAGAGAGAGAGAGAGAGAGTAAGATAATACTTTAAAGATATAAATAATATGCTTAACCAGTAGACTATCACGATAAAAACAAAGCTCAACATAGTGTATAGAGCAATACTATTAATTGAATGACATAACAAAAATGGAAATTAATCAGATTTTTTAAAGTTAAAAAAGGAGTGATACTTCGTCTTTAAATCCTGAGTTTTCAAAGAAAATCTTATATTCAGAGGACCATTACCGCAATGACATTACTGCAATTAGTACAGTTAGGCTTTTGAGAATATATAAACATATATAAAATATACATAAAAGTATATAAAACATCAAATATATTGGCCGAAAACACACTTTTTTGTTTAACTTATACAGTTAATCGAAGTCATTAATTTTAAAACAATTTCAAGAAAGATGTCAAAGAAGTCGATTAAAAAACAATCCAGGTGGTGAATGGTAGTCCCAAAACAAAAAGTTAACCAGAGGGACATTTGCTTGCTATCGATGCAGTAGATGACAATGTAAAGTGTATTAAGGGTGTATGCAAATTAATAAAACGATAGAAAAAACAAAATAATATAAAAAGTTCAGAAGACTCACTCGGTGTTCAATATTATAATGTCCAAGGAAGGGTTCTCATGAGCTGATAGTAGGAATTGTGCAAACCATATCTTCCTGGTCTGAGGTATATATAGAGAAAATTTGATTGAGAAGAAATATGCAGTAAGATCCGATCAAAAAACAATTGTTAATATATATATATATATATATATATATATATATATATATATATATATATATATAGGTTCTTTCTACTAAAAGTTTTACTTTTAGTTTCTTACTTATATATATATATATATATATATATATATATATATATATAGTTACGTAGTTTTGTTATTGTGTTTACCAAATGTTACGAAATGAGGACTGAATCGTCAACCTTCAGAAGATTTACACTTATAATTTGTAACTTAGCACCTTTATCCGTTTAATCCGCGGGTCTTTGTGACAGAATCGTAAGAATAACATTCAAGATTAAAGCAGTAATCAGAATAGTTCAAATAATACAACGTATCAATGCTTATTTAAAAACATTTTGAAAGATGACCACTTTAGTAGGTTTATAAAAACGCTTTTGTTAATTCCGAGAAAATTATTGATTAGAAATGTTCTCTATATTTTGGAGGTAAACGTGTAAAATATTCAAACTCTCTCTATCCTAGCAAGATCGCGTGTATTGATTTAACACTATCCGGTAGTTGGTATTCTAATGGTAGTAGGTAAAGGAAGGGTGTTAAATGATAACATATTGAAATGCCTGATATAACTACTAATGTTATTGTTATTATATATGGTGTGAATAAAAATTTAGTTATAAAATTAAACACTAAATATTATGTTTCAGAGTTGGGAATTTGGATTGTTTAGACTACAATTCTCATATTGGTAGTATTATTACAACTTCTTACAAGTTATAGTTGTTGGAATGAGAAGATTCTATGCCATACCTTAAATAACAGCTTAAGCTCGTTGTTATGTATGTTCCTGGGATCGCCATAAAGCTTCCAAAATTGAAGAGTAAGATACACCCTAAAATAGTCAGAGGTCACATCGGCCGAAACGTTGTAAAGTTGACACACAAAATCAATAGCGTAGTCCGAATAATTTAAATGATAGAAACAAAGATTATCATAGCATACTAGCTGGACACGTACCCTGGCGTTGCCTGGGGAAATTGAGGTAACACAGAATAGTAATCTGGAGTTAATTGAACTGGAAAGGAGCGAAAAACAAGTTTAATCCTAAATGCTCAACCTGTATCCACGAAAAAAAATACTGGAGAGATACTTACTAAGTTGTTCGATTTGTCGCGAAGTGTATCCTTTAGGAAATGTTGTTTAATTAACTATATAAAAAATAAATGAAATAACTTTTACGAATGAATCGAAATGCATTATTGTAGATTTCAATTTCCATCGTGGGTGAGGAGCAAATATACTGTTTTGTTCGTCGCGTTTAGCATGTGTCTGTTTGTTTTGTTGTTTAAGAGGCTGTGTTTATAATTTATGATGTCGAATTGGATCGTAAATCCAAGAATCAAATTTACCGGAAAACGGTTAAAAACACTCTGTTTTTACTAATGTATGTTTTAAAAAATACATAATTTGAAATATATGTAATGAAGACAGTGGTGGAACTAAAACATAATACACACGAGTAGTTAATTAATCAGATGTCATTTTGCAAAGTAATACGCACATTAGATAACCTCAGTACGTATATTGCATGCTCAGTATATAGTGTAACTATGGATTAATGACAAAATGTATTTTTTTAAATGCAGTCTCGCATCTCCATAAGAGTCCATGTCTATCGATCGATCTGTCAATTTTTAGTTTGAAATTTTAGTTTCGTGTTTCTGTCACGCTTCGATTTATAATATAATTTTGGTATGTCACGCCTCAGTTTTTAATATAATAATTTTGGTATGCCACACTTAATTTCTAACATAATTATTTTTGTTTGTCACGCTTAAGTTTATAACATAATTATGTTTGTTTGTCACGCTTCAGTTTATAACATAATCATTTTTGTCTGTCACGCTACAGTTTATAACAAAATTATGTTGGTCTCTCACGCTACAGTTTATAACATAATTAATTTTGTTTGTCACGCTTCAGTTTATTACATAATTATTTTGTCTGTCATGCTACAGTTTATAACATAATTATGTTGGTCTCTCACGCTCCAGTTTATAATATACTTATTTTTGTCTGTCACGCTACAGTTAATAACACACTTATTTTTGTCTGTCACGCTACAATTTATAACATACTTATTTTTGTCTGTCACGCTACAATTTATAACATACTTATTTTTGTCTGTCACGCTTCAGTTTGTAATATAATAATTTTGGTATGTCACACTAAATTTGTAATATAATTATTTTGGTATGTCACACTAAATTTGTAATATAATTATTTTTTATGTCACGCTTCAATTTGTAATATAATTATTTTTGTATGTCACACTAAATTTGTAATATAATAATTTTGGTATGTCAAACTTAATTTGTAATATAATTATTTTGTCTGTCACGCTTCAATTTGTAATATAATTATTTTGTATGTCAAACTTAATTTGTAATATAATTATTTTGTATGTCACACTAAATTTGTAATATAATAATTTTGGTATGTCAAACTTAATTTGTAATATTATTATTTTGTCTGTCACGCTTAAATTTGTAATATAATTATTTTGGTCTGTCACGCTTTAATTTGTAATATAATTATTTTGGTCTGTCACGCTACAGTTTATAACATACTTATTTTGGTCTGTCACGCTTCAATTTGTAATATAATTATTTTGGTCTGTCACGCTACAGTTTATAACATACTTATTTTGGTCTGTCACGCTTCAATTTGTAATATAATTATTTTGGTCTGTCACGCTTCAATTTGTAATATAATTATTTTGGTCTGTCACGCTTCAATTTGTAATATAATTATTTTGGTTTGCTACTCTACATTTATAATAATTGTATGATTTAGTGCTATGAAAATTCCAAGTGCTATGAAAAGTCCAAGTGTAAGGATACCAATCTTTTTTCGTCAATATCAAAAACTCGTTCCATAGAGTCGCTAGTTTATAAAACCAAAAAGGAATTTGGAATAATTATCGTCTTTTCGCGTTGCTCATTTGTTTATATCCACACTAATTGCTTGAAATAACTTTCGGCAGTTCTACTATCTCGACTAAAGAAGAAAAACAGTGAAATTTGAATGAACTCTGTGGAAAGAAGAAAACAATCTGAGTTGATGCTTCGTTAAACATCGTCTTGGAGATTGAAAGAATGAGCCAAAGCCGGCGTCTGGCTTACAGCAATTTCCCGCATTGCTCAATCATAAAGACGTGCTTTAGTACATAAGTTGAAAGATAATATAATAAAAAGTGACACTATCTCTACTATCCAAGATGAAACAACCTTTGATATATATGGTCTCTCTCTCTCTTTATATATATATATATATATATATATATATATATATATAAATATATAAGATTATTTTCAATATGTGACCTACGTACAACGTCGTTTCAAGCACATGACAGTCATCCGCGCATGGAAGTAACCATCTCAGACTGTCCTAGGGCGCGAATTCGGTTCACAGAGACACTTTGAATCTGTAAGCGTTCGCCCGGTCCTACTGAACCACAAAAGAGAGTGTCACGTGATAACAGAGAAATTAAGTAATATTCACACTGAAAGCGGCGAGCATATATATCTAAACATTCGATAGTACTCTACGACTGAGTCGGAGAGTTGCACTGAGGCTTGTAGTTGAATGTTCATTTTCTATCTTCCCGACAGTGTTCGACTTTCAATTTTACATGAGAAGAGCTTATAATAATATTAAATTTTTTTTTTTTTAAATTTTACTAACGTACGACGTTGTTTCAAGTTTATGGGCATTATCAGCGTCGGGAAGTACCACTCTCAGACAGTCGTAAGGCGCGAACTCGGTTTACAGAGACACCTTGAATAAGTAATATATATATATATATATATATATATATAAATATATATATATATATATAAAGGAAGAAAGTGTTCCGACGTAACGGAAATTGAAAAAGGGAAACCAAAAAGGATTATTTGTCTAAGGAAAACACCACACAAGGACAAAATGTGTGGAACGGACGGTAATACCTCTTCTACTTTCTAAAGATTTCATACTCCAACCGCTGCTTGCCACTGCCACCATCTGTGTGTATCTCATATTTTGATTTTTGCTCAAGCGGCTGCAGGTTCTGAGCCAGCTGCCGCCACCGCCACCCGTTCAAAACATGTTGTACTTGTGTGATGTTTGTTTTTCAGACAAATAATCATGAGGAAGTCTTATAATTAAGACGAAACATTGATTAATACATAAAATAATATTTGTGGGTTTCCTTTTTTTAATATATATATATATATATATATATATATATATATATATATATATATATATATATATACATATATGATATGAAATAAAAAGTATATTTTTAGTAGATAGAACCTATAGTGAAATGGTTTCATCTCAATATACGAGATAGAGCACTTATAAAGGTGTATAACAGAAGAGGGATACACATGTACGAATAACAAATCTATTTCAACTTCGATTGATGATATAATCTTAATCTTTGAAGTAAGGAATAATAAATATGTTTTTACCGAGTACACCTTGCATTGAGCAATCGAAGTTGAAATAGATTGGTCATTCGTACATGTTTATCCCCTTTCTTTCATATATATATATATATATATATATATATATATAAAATATAATAACACGAAATCACATAATTGTCGATGCAATAATTTATTTCAACCGTTCGGTTTTTTCAAGCATCACTCAGACAATTACATTTTTGAGACTGATAGAAAATTGAATTTCCCTACCACAGTTCCAATACAATCATAGATGGTAGTAGTAGCAACCAATTTGATACATCTTTTATAGAGAGGGGGAAAATTTAAAACTTATATTTAACTATGGCGGGCGAAGGGGAGGGATCTTTAAGTTAATCAACTAAAAACTGCCATGTCAAAATTATGACACATACGACTTGGCGATATCAACCATATAGGCAATTTTACTCACGCGCATACACAAAACTAAATACGCACACATCATATGCGCACTCACATACATAATCTCACTCGCACATTATCATAACTAAGCATAATCACATACGCAACTTTTATTCATCTCCAGCCAGAATGCGTCCGGCGAAACTCGTGTTCTCAAATTCGGTTAGAGAAAAGAAAGAAAGAAACAATTAACAGGCACAGAGAAGATATAGACAGACCGCGTGTCATAAATTCTCAGTCCGTCTGGGTTCCAAGGAAGAGAATCTAATTGAAATAAGATTACACGCACATACATATATGTATACATACAAATCCATACGCACATACACACACATATATACACATACACACCCACACATATACATATCTATACACATATACATATACACACATATATACATATATATATATATATATATATATATATATATATATATATCTGAATCTATTTGAAATATGTACCAAATGCATACGCATGTAGTTGTTCACACATGTAAACATACATACACATACATACACACACACATATATACATATACGCACATATACACACATATACGTACGCACACATACATATATATCCACACACCTACACACAATATTTACATAACACTCTATATTCTTACTGATGTAATATGAGTTCTAAAAATTAGTCTTACCTTATTTATATTTTAGATTAATTTGATAATCTATTATTATAAATATCATGCGGGGGGGGGGGGGTTATCGTACCTAATGTTATTCAATTTGGTATCTTCACCGTTGTAATTCTAGAGGCCCATCGGATTACTAATTCAAGTCTAATAATGTCTATTGGTAATATTTGACATTTATACTTATATTAATTCAAAAACTAGTGTATTACCTGCAGAAAAAATTTTCATACCACTATCTTATTTTAAGTAAATAATAAATATCCGCGTACCCACAAATACTATATATCACCAAGTCAGTAAATCTGTGTCTATCACAGATATTATTATAAATATTATGGGGGGGGGGGTTACCGTAAGTAATGTTATTCAATTTGGTATCTTCACCGTTATAAGTCTAGAGGTCCATCGGATTACTAATTCAAGTCTAATAATGTCTAGTGGTAATATTTGGCATTTATACTTATATTAATTCAATAACCGCAGAATTTTTTAAAAACACTATCTTATTTTAAGTAAATAATCTGAATAAATAAATATTTCAAAATACCATTATATACGCATACACACAAATACTATATATCACCAAGTCGGCAATTCTGTGTCTATAGCAGATATTATTATAACTATTATGTTGGTGGTGGGGGGGGGGTTACCTTAAATAATGTTATTTAATTTGGTATCTTCACCGTTATAAGTCTAGAGGTCCATCGGATTACTAGTCGTTGATTATTTTAAATTTATATTTATGTCTGCACTTAGCCATAAGTTCATCTCGTTTATTCAAGAGGTTATTTCGATCATATTTTAGGATTCTTATTTTTTCTTCTAGACATAAGTTGCATCTTTGTCTAAATCCATCTGGTATATTCGAAAAACATAAGATTGACCACGAAATCACCGGGGACCTGTTCTCATTTTTCAGATGCCACCATTGTTTAGCTAACTCCGTTTTGCTCTTGAGTTCTGGGTTATTGAAAGAGTGTTTGTGGTCATAAAAACGTTGTTTCCAGTTTCCCGCGGAGATGCCGATGTAAACCTTTTTATCCCTGTTGTTATCTTCCGGATGAATAGTGGCCTTATAAACCACACACTCAACTTTACAGTTACCGTCCAGTGGGCAGTTATTTTTCACTTGACAATTACATTTATTTACTGTGACCTTATTCTTACTAGGATTGTTAAGTAATTTACGATTATGGGTGCTGATAATTCTGTCCATGTTCTTGGTGCAAGAGTAGCTGATTTTAATGGTTTTTCTATTAAATATCTTCCTAAGTGGATTATTTATGCTAAAATGTTTATCTACCAGGTTCAAGAATACTCTCCCGATGTTGATGTTAGATAGTTGGCAGTAGGGAGGATTGAACCATATTATTTTTCGGCCTCTATTCCTGGATTTATTTTTATTTTCTTTCTTGGTATATTTGAGTTTTTCATTATATCCGCTTTTCTCTAGCGCTCCATTGTATAAATGCTTATTTGCTTCAAAAATGTCTCTGTTAGCCGAAAGCTTATTTATTCTAGTATTAATTGTTTTAGGTATTTGTTTAATTATGCAGTTCGGGTGGTTAGATCTAGTGTTGATATAAGATGGTGTGTGATTATCTTTATTGAAGGGTTTGTATGTCCCCTTTCCTAAGTCTAAGGTAATATCTAGATAGTTTACTTCTTTACAATTTGGGGTTATATCTATTTTAAATCCAAGGTATTTGAATGCTCTTATTAATTTTTTATGTATTTTGGATACCAGGGGGCCGTCACTATTGGGGATAACAATTAGTCCATCATCCCTATATAACCCCACTAAATTAGGCTCTACAATTCTGCTAATAGTGTACATTATAAAAATGCCCACCAGATCGGCAATCTGGGCTGAGTCAAAAGCACCCATCGGGACATCAAATTTGTTGTTGTTCAATTTAATCCATGTTTCTCGATTGTTTATAAGGATGGATTTGCGACAGGCCATAATTAATCTTACCTGCTCATCGGATATATCCACGAAATTCCCAGCATAGTTAATGCTGTTCGTAAGTAATTCCTTGGAAATCGAGGGGTAAAAATCCATAATATCGAATTGTATAAAGCAGGCATTCCTCTTATTTTCAATTGATTTAAACCATTCGATAGTATCCGCCGAGTCCTTCCAAAGATTAAATTTGGTAGCTTCTAGAGTTACATTAATAATATTTCGTAGAATCTCCCTAGATACATGGCCGAGTTCCGATTTCGTAGAGTTGATTATTCTCGCTTGTTTCTTAATGTGGAAATTTTTCTTATGGTCCTTGATGAGTATGTATGCGTTTCTCTTATCAATTTTTCCCACTCTATCCTCGATATTCAGTTTGGATGCAAATTCCTTGGTATCCTCATTGATTATTTTTTCAGTGTCGTGGGTATCCTTTCTGTAATTATTACAGATTTAACTTCAGATCACAGAATACCTGCAAACCCATTGAGGCGTTAAGGCCGTTCGAGAATGATTTGTTTGACCTAGTCAAAAGAATTAAGTTCCGAAGGTATTCAAACCAATTTCAGTCCACTCTGAAGAATGACATCGCAGAGATAAAGAAGTCGAACAAAGTTTGGGTGAAGGCTGACAAGTCAGCGAATATTTACAAGATGTGCCCATCCGAATATAGGAAAACTATTCTGGAAAAAATCTGTAATAATTACAGAAAGGATACCCACGACACTGAAAAAATAATCAATGAGGATACCAAGGAATTTGCATCCAAACTGAATATCGAGGATAGAGTGGGAAAAATTGATAAGAGAAACGCATACATACTCATCAAGGACCATAAGAAAAATTTCCACATTAAGAAACAAGCGAGAATAATCAACTCTACGAAATCGGAACTCGGCCATGTATCTAGGGAGATTCTACGAAATATTATTAATGTAACTCTAGAAGCTACCAAATTTAATCTTTGGAAGGACTCGGCGGATACTATCGAATGGTTTAAATCAATTGAAAATAAGAGGAATGCCTGCTTTATACAATTCGATATTATGGATTTTTACCCCTCGATTTCCAAGGAATTACTTACGAACAGCATTAACTATGCTGGGAATTTCGTGGATATATCCGATGAGCAGGTAAGATTAATTATGGCCTGTCGCAAATCCATCCTTATAAACAATCGAGAAACATGGATTAAATTGAACAACAACAAATTTGATGTCCCGATGGGTGCTTTTGACTCAGCCCAGATTGCCGATCTGGTGGGCATTTTTATAATGTACACTATTAGCAGAATTGTAGAGCCTAATTTAGTGGGGTTATATAGGGATGATGGACTAATTGTTATCCCCAATAGTGACGGCCCCCTGGTATCCAAAATACATAAAAAATTAATAAGAGCATTCAAATACCTTGGATTTAAAATAGATATAACCCCAAATTGTAAAGAAGTAAACTATCTAGATATTACCTTAGACTTAGGAAAGGGGACATACAAACCCTTCAATAAAGATAATCACACACCATCTTATATCAACACTAGATCTAACCACCCGAACTGCATAATTAAACAAATACCTAAAACAATTAATACTAGAATAAATAAGCTTTCGGCTAACAGAGACATTTTTGAAGCAAATAAGCATTTATACAATGGAGCGCTAGAGAAAAGCGGATATAATGAAAAACTCAAATATACCAAGAAAGAAAATAAAAATAAATCCAGGAATAGAGGCCGAAAAATAATATGGTTCAATCCTCCCTACTGCCAACTATCTAACATCAACATCGGGAGAGTATTCTTGAACCTGGTAGATAAACATTTTAGCATAAATAATCCACTTAGGAAGATATTTAATAGAAAAACCATTAAAATCAGCTACTCTTGCACCAAGAACATGGACAGAATTATCAGCACCCATAATCGTAAATTACTTAACAATCCTAGTAAGAATAAGGTCACAGTAAATAAATGTAATTGTCAAGTGAAAAATAACTGCCCACTGGACGGTAACTGTAAAGTTGAGTGTGTGGTTTATAAGGCCACTATTCATCCGGAAGATAACAACAGGGATAAAAAGGTTTACATCGGCATCTCCGCGGGAAACTGGAAACAACGTTTTTATGACCACAAACACTCTTTCAATAACCCAGAACTCAAGAGCAAAACGGAGTTAGCTAAACAATGGTGGCATCTGAAAAATGAGAACAGGTCCCCGGTGATTTCGTGGTCAATCTTATGTTTTTCGAATATTCCAGATGGATTTAGACAAAGATGCAACTTATGTCTAGAAGAAAAAATAAGAATCCAAAAATATGATCGAAATAACCTCTTGAATAAACGAGATGAACTTATGGCTAAGTGCAGACATAAATATAAATTTAAAATAATCAACGACTAGTAATCCGATGGACCTCTAGACTTATAACGGTGAAGATACCAAATTAAATAACATTATTTAAGGTAACCCCCCCCCCACCACCAACATAATAGTTATAATAATATCTGCTATAGACACAGAATTGCCGACTTGGTGATATATAGTATTTGTGTGTATGCGTATATAATGGTATTTTGAAATATTTATTTATTCAGATTATTTACTTAAAATAAGATAGTGTTTTTAAAAAATTCTGCGGTTATTGAATTAATATAAGTATAAATGCCAAATATTACCACTAGACATTATTAGACTTGAATTAGTAATCCGATGGACCTCTAGACTTATAACGGTGAAGATACCAAATTGAATAACATTACTTACGGTAAACCCCCCCCCATAATATTTATAATAATATCTGTGATAGACACAGATTTACTGACTTGGTGATATATAGTATTTGTGGGTACGCGGATATTTATTATTTACTTAAAATAAGATAGTGGTATGAAAATTTTTTCTGCAGGTAATACACTAGTTTTTGAATTAATATAAGTATAAATGTCAAATATTACCAATAGATATTATTAGACTTGAATTAGTAATCCGATGGGCCTCTAGAATTACAAC